>OZ018325.1:101256843-101723273 GCA_963969495.1 Ceratothoa steindachneri | reverse complement strand
AGTGAGAACAGAACGCGCAATCACGGCTTCAAACCTTGAACTGAAGCGTTACAACCGCAATCTGTGTGGAAACTTTTTCACCTACAGTATCTGCGGTAAGTGGAACGCACTTCCAGTGGAAGTTGTCAACAGTGAATCTGTTGACCAGTTCAAGTCAAGACTAGACAAAGTCTTGAAAAGTGGCCGTTTATGGACGCAAAAACAATTGAGCAGCCATGTGCCCGCTCAATTGCTAGTCCAAAGGTATCCTCTTTGAATGGACCGTAAGGTCTCCTAGGGTACTTACTTTCCTTGTTACTCCTTGTTACTCTCTCTCTCTCTCTTTCTCTCTCTTTCTCTCTCTCTCTCTCTCTCTCTCTCTCTCTCTCTCTCTCTCTCTCTCTCTCCCCCCCCCCCCTCTCTCCTCTCTCAATGATCGGACATATCGACTCGTCGCTCCCCACACAGAAAGGCATCCGTGAATATTTACCTGTTATCTCTTGTTTTTTTTGTTATAGTGCTTTGCTAGTGCCAGTGTATTGTGTTTGGAGTGTTTTAATAGTCTAGAAAATCATTATTTTCTTTAGTTTGGTTTATATTCATTTCTTGTTTGTGTTTAAATTTTTTAGGCTGCCAAGTGCCTTAAACTAATAATTGTGTCATAGTGCTTTACTAGTGCCTGTGTATTGTGTTCATGGTGTTCTAACAGTCTAGAACATCATTATTTTCTTTAAATTTTGTTTATATAAATTTTGTGTGTTGCAATTTCTTTTGCCCCACCGAGTACTGCGTTGTCTTCACTGCCAGTAAAGAACTGAACACAGCTAAGTTTATCTCTTTTTCTTTTTTTTTCTTTTGTGTTTTTTTCATGTTCTAATTTTATTTATATTATTTTCCCCATACTTTACTCAATTTAAATTCAATTTATTCAAACCACATTAGACTGTGTGGCGCTGTGTGACGCTACATCATGTTTACAGCAAAACTTTAGCTTACTTCCTCCCTCTACTCTTATTGTAATTGTCGTAGAATTGCTCATAGTCTGGTCCAATAATTATTCTAGTCCTTGATCTGGACACACCGCTTTTGTTTAACTCAATGGTATTGACCCTATGACTCAATCTACGATCATATATATATATATATATATATATATATATATATATATATATATATATATATATATATATATGCTTTAATTCCTACTGAACGTGCGAAAGCTGGTTACAGGCGGGTTGTGCCGTAGCCAGGATTCTCACTATAAAAGTTCCACTTGTTACTGGGGGTATGTTTGTGATTGTTGAATTCTAAGAGTGCATAATACAGGTTGAATAAATTAGCCGAAGGGATTCTTAATTAAAGTCTTGCCAAGGGTACGTCAAAAAGGAGGAGCCACAAATAAACACACGTACAAAAAATAAACTACTTTACACAAATATAATAGTTAGCAATAGTTAAACAGGCAAAATTAAGGATTGAATATTAAACACTGACATTAAGGGCTTAGATTTATAATGACTCAATGGGAGTATCAATCACTGTTAATTAAATAGGTAATTTAAGAATAGAGGGACACTGGGTTTACAGATTACCATTAATTGTGATGGATTGGAGAGACGACTACTCAGGTCAGGACGGGGTGGTTCGGGTGGCGTTAACACGAGTTCTCGGGGAGAGGGGGGATAAGACGACGGGTTCGGGGCTGCTGACTGCAGTTCCGGTTAGTTCACTCCTAACTGGATGTGACACTAACAAATAGTAACTTCCAGTAACTATTTGGATGTTCTTTTTCTTTCGCAAGTTACGTTGAGCAACAGAGCGTATTCTTCTAGTCACAGACTCTGCGGGGCGGGATTTACCTCAGGAACACTTTGAGACAGCGACCAAGTTGACTCGGTGGCGCGTTGGCAGTCGATACGTTACGGCAACGACTCTCGTTCAACGTGAGGGTTACGCGAGTAGGTTTGGACACTGCTCTAGAGGGGTGAACGGCGATGTCATTTATACCGCGTACTGTGGTAAATCGAGAGAGAGATTCCATTGACGACAATTCGCTTATCGTAGCGCCTTCTGGACAATCTACATGGTATCATAAAGAAGGCAAATAGGATTTAGGCTTCTCTGTGAGATAAGCCTTCTTTCGTCAGACTTCCTCTCACCAGTTGGGGGAAGAGTGGGTTTGGGGAGAGAGAGGAGACGAAGGTCAACTCAAACAACAAATTTCTTTCGTTTCCACGATTGTCTGGCGGCATGCGAGTATGTACGTTCCATACCCTCACAGTAATAACACATCACAAAATACACATATCTCAAACAGTCATACAAGTAAGAGAAATAAAAACAAATTACATACGCACACAAACATACATTCCTTTTAACTCTTGTTCTTTTTTTTAAGCTTGAACAAACTTCAATGCACGCCCTTATGCACATCCCTCAAACACACAAACACACATACACTTCCGCCCACCCCATACTCACACATCCAACACACAACCAAATAAGTAAGGCAAATACAAATCGCACTCATACAAGTAAGATATATACATACAAATTACATACGTACACTTATATGCACTACCCTCAGCTCTTCTCTTTTACCTTTTATTTCAACCTTAAACACCTACACATCGCTCTAATACATCCAGCCACATAACTCAAGGACACTCACACATACAAATCGCACTATTCCACACACATACGAACAGTTCCGTTCAGCTATTATCACACATCACACATGTACACATCCCTCAGACAGTCCCATAGGTGAGAGGTTTCACACACACACATACATTCTAGGGATAGAGGCAATATGCCATGAGCAGAGAAATTGAAGGTACAATGCCGTAAGTTCACAGATACTCGTTGGTGATCGATTTCAGAAAGGGGAATTTTAATGATATTTCTAGAAATAGCATTCGTATGTTTTGTCAGGTTGAGTTGGGAATGGAGAGGAAGCTCAGGGATGTGGAGCAACGAGATCATCGCGAAATGACCGTTGTAAGTGATAACGTGGAGTACTTAGAGGGAAATTGCCTCTGAGAGTTGACGGAACTGAAAGGTCGAGTCCGTCAAATTTGGGTGGAGGTCAGCCGCCTTAGCCACGTGACGGGAACGGCGACTTCCACGGGTGGAAATGAGAGAAACCGTTGGAGAGATACAAAAATAGATAGGAAGAAAGAAATAATCATAGGAGATCTGGACAGGGAAGGGTTTGTACAGATTGCTCTGGGGAGGAGGAGGGGAACAAAGTAGAAGCGGAAAAGGGTCAAAGTGCGAGGGGGGACGAGAGGAACGGAGTAGAAGCGGAAATGGGTCAAAGTGCGGGGAGAGACCCTAACCAAGTTGGTGTTCGCCTTAAAGATCACTTGAGGACTACTAGGGGGAATGGCAGGAGAAACTTCGATGCCAGCCGCAGTTATGCTGAAATTGTGGCTTCGTCAGCTTCTCCCGGTAGGAACCCAGCGCATGCTGAGGAGTTAGATGCTGGGAACCAGGTTGTAGCCTCTGGTGGGGCTCCTGTAAGCGAGAAGAAGAAACAGGGAAAAAATAGGAAGGCAAGAGGAGTAGCTGAATCAGCCACGGGTGAATCGGCGATACCCATGGTGGGCACAGAGACGGAAACCACCACGTTGGCTGGGGATATATGTAGTTGGAACCGGGTCGCAACCTCTAGTGAGCCTGACTTAAGCAAGAAGAAAAGGAAGAGAAAAAGGAAAAATGATAGGACAGGGAAAGGGAGTTGCTGCAGCAGAAACGGGCGAATCGGCGACACCATTGGGGGTAGAAATCAACGCATCTGAACTGATTTGCGCTGCGGGCAAAGGGGGAAGTGCAAGGCGTTGTGGTGGGGGACTCTCAGGCCCTAGTCTTAGAGAGCCACCTTGGAGAAGGTTTTGGATATAGATGGGAGGTCCGATGCCTTTCTGGTCGGGGCAACGAGGCACTCGGGAGGGAGGTCGAGAGGGTGAAGATTCACTACAAGAACTGATACTGGTCTCGAAGGTGAGTGGAAACTATCTCTTTCTCAGAGAAGGTTGGGTTGGTAACACTGAATCTATGCGGATGAATTCAATGGTGACTGCGGATGATCTTCGCGCTAAGACCGACCGGAGATTGTTAGTATGGATTGTACCCCGAAAGTTTGCGAATGTGCACGCAACTAGCAGACCTCTTGGGCACTTATTTGCAATGATAGGCGTCAAATTCTTGGATCCGTTTGATCGGTTCTTTGGATGTGACGACCTGTACACAGAGGATGGAGTCCACCTCACTAGCCGAGGTAAGAAATCTCTAGCTGATCTCATTGACCCGAACGCCTTCTGGCTGATGAGAGCGACACGAGCATTACCGGTAGAGCGCTTGGGGAATAGAACAGGGTTAGGATCAGGAGGGGAAGGCGTGGAGGCCCCCGTCACTGGTGATCCCAACTCACTTCGAGCGGAGGGGGGTATAGAGAACTCTGCCGCCGAGGAGAAACCTGTCTCCCATGAGAAGGCGGGAGGGTGGAGCTTCGGGAGATAAATGTCGGTGTGCCCGTTTCTAGCTAACAGGCTTTATCTCAAACCGGGGGGAGTACGGAGCCTTCTAGTGGCAAAGAAGATCTGGGTCCCCATGGCGCATATATCTGCGACTCGGGGGAGGGGGGGCGCTCGAGGTGCTGTGGCCGCTTCAGGGTACAACAACTCGACCGTACCGCAAGAAAAAGCCTAAGGGCAGGGGACGTGAGGAATAGCCAGTGTTCCCATAAATGCCTATTCCTTAACGCCAGGTCAATACGAAACAAGTGGGACGACCTTGTAGTCATATTGTCTGGTCACCCGAATGGACGTAATTTCTATCGTAGAAAAATAGCTTCACATTGACACTCGAGATTTCGAGGGTGAGTATATGATTCCCGGTTACACGATATTCCACGGCGATAGACCCAATCGAGAAGGTGGTGGAGTATTGTTATAGGTTCGAAACTGCGTTCCTGCGGTTGATTACAATGCTAGAAAAGTCTACGAGATCTTAGGAGTAGACATAAATCTTGGAAAGCTTCCCATACGGACTCGTGTCGGTATACAGGCCACAAAGGCAGCCCGAGAAACCGGACTCGAACTTGTACGCGAAACTTGCCGAGTTGGTGAAAAATCGCCCAAGCCTAATTATGTTCAATTCTAACTCGTGGAGTTGACTGGGGTGATTAATCGTGCGACGGGGAGGAGAGACGACTCATTGACTTCGCTGACAATAACCTTTTGACACAGTGGGTCGAAGATCCGGTGGGAGGTAAGAAATTGATAGACTTGGTGCTCACCACCGAGGATGAAATGGTCTCTGCACTGAGCGTAGGTAAATGTCTGGGCGGTAGCGATCACCGAACAGTCTTATTCACCATACGCGGTCCGTGCGGCAGTCCCTCTCGCGATGCTCCCTACAAACCCGATTACCGCCACGCTAACTTCAACGGTCTACGAGATTCAATAAGACGACTGGAATCTGTAAGTGGTGAAAGTACCTCAACCAACTGGCTGAGATTCAAAGACCTCTCCATGAACCAGCAATCCAGGTTCGTTCCCCAACAAGAAGTGAATGAAAAATCTGTTTAACCTAAATGGTTCAATCGCAGCATTGCCTTGGCAATTCGCAGGAGGAAAAATATCTACGCTAAATGGAGAAGTAGTGGTAGCAGCGAGTGTCTCATGCAGTATAGACAAAATGTTAGAATTGTTAAAACACTGGTATGCCAAGCTAAACGCAATGAGGAACTTCGGGTCGTGTCCCTCTGCAAAGAGAACCCAAAGGAATTCTTCCTGCACGGAAATAGGTACAAACCAGTTCGCCAGCGTATAGGCCATCTAAGAGATGACTTTAGCCCGTTGAAAGAGTCAAATATGGCTATCGCTAACGTGTTGAACGACTACTTTACCTCTGTGTTTACAATGGAAGAAGATGGTCCCACCTCGAGGCTGGGGGTGTATCTCAATGAAGGGGAGAACTTAAGCGAGATAATATTAGACGACGAGGAAGTGGAAGCTAGAATAAAGAACTTTAACCCGTACAAGTCTCCAAGTCCGGATGGCTTTCTCCCTAGTCCTTGGTGAAGTGAGTGGTGAAATTGCTCCATAACCTTCTGCGATCGTTAACGAATCGTTGGAAACTGGGGAATTACTGGAGGACGGCGGACGTGCCCCCATATTTAAGAAGGAGAGCGCGAAAACCCAGGGAACTACCGGCCTATAAGTGTGACCTCCGTTGTGGGCAAAAATGTTAGAGAGCATTATAGCAGAAAAACTAGTAAAGCACCTAGAAACAAACAACTTGATCCTGGATTCCCAACACGAATTTCGCAAGAACCGATCGTGTCTCATAAATCTATTAAAATTCTTTCACAGCATTTTGGGTGATTACGATCGTAGTCGAGTTGTGGAAATCTTATACCTGGACTTTCAAAAGGCCTTTGATAAGGTGCCACACCGCAAGTTGATGTGCAAAGTCCGCGCGGCTGCCATTACAAATAAGGTGCCCAGCTGGATCGAGAACTGGTTGTCAAGCAGGCGACAAAGAGTGAGAATAAACGTGGTAGCCTCGAGATGGGCACTCGTGAGTAGTGGGGTACCCCAGGGTTCCGTGCTCGGTCCACTCTTGTTCATCATTGATATAAATGATATAAACGATGTGCTGCTTTGTTCGATATTCAAGTTCGCGGACGATACAAAATTCGGAGGCCCCTGGAATACGCCGTTCAATTCTGGTCCCCTACACTGCGTAAGGACATATATAGACTAGAACGTGCCTAAGCTAGGGCCACCAAGCTAATTCCCTCACTTAGGCACAGAAGCTATCAGTGTCGGTTTCAATGATTGGGGCTTTTCTCTTTGTAGACACGTCAATTACGAGGCGAGGCCATCTTTAAATCCCAATTATCTTTTCCCTGCCTGTTTAGACCCAACAAAGGCTGAAAGTGGACGTTAAATGTTCTTAAAAAGAATTTCTTGGGTCAACCCTTTGCCTCCGGTGATCATCACTTTTAGCCGTGAACGAAAATTTTAGAGAATTTCATTAAAATTTGCAATTTTTTGGAGGACTTTATTCAAATTTGTGGCATTTTATATCGCGTCCTCCCAAAATGACAGAAATAAATTGGAACCTATTTGTGGTGCTCTTAAACGCCCCGGATGATCGCAATACATGTTTTTCTAGTTACGTCGACGACATTCTGGTTACGGCGCGATTCCACTCCCTCACACACATCATTTCCACTCCCGTAAAGATGGAGGCGTCTAGATGGCGCATTGGAGCGGAGAAGAGGCGACAGATCTCTTTTTTGAGACCCCAATTCCGAGCTCAATGGGTAAAATGGGTGACTAAACTTTGGGGTTCCTCTTTACTATTCCCCCCTGGAGGGGCTAGGCTCCGTTCGATCTCCACCCAAATCAATTCGAGTTCGTACTTTGGGGTGCCTAGACTCAGCTACGAACCTTTTATATCAGGCCCTCCCCTAGTTGAAAGGTTTAGAGAGTGCATTATGCCTCTCGTCATCTACTTTGGACCTACTCATTGTTCTCTGCCATTATCCTTGGTGTTCACGCAACTCTTGCTTTCACACCTTTCTCACTTCATCCAAGATTAACTTCCTCTTCTCATCCTGATCCTCATTCATTCATTCATCTATCCACTTCATTTGCTGCTTTTTTATTCTGTTTACTCATTCGTTTCACTCATTTTTTCACCTCTACATTCGTCCTACTCTCCTTCACATTATCATCTGCACTATTAAGCATTTTCAAGTACGCCTCGTTTTTGCTTCTACCTGAACGTTTAACATCGTCACAACATTCATCGTTCTTGTTTTCTTTTTCTAGTTCTAGATCACCCACATCCTGCCCATTTACTACACGCTAACACTTCTTTAAATTTGTCCTGCCTTTGTCCATATTTATTTCCTCTCTTTTACTCTCAAGCTTTATCACATTCTCTTCCTTTTCTCCATATCCACATTTTGCGCACCTTGTCATTCATTTACCAACCAATTTTACGTCACCCAGCACAATCATGTCGTCGGATAGTAGTAACCTTTACCAAGCTATAAATTCTAGGATCCCGTTAGTTTATTTGTAACAGCTACGACCTTAATTAATGAATCGGTTTCTACCAGACAACAAGCTGATTACTGCCAATGGATATATGACTCCCTTTTTGATACCCCAAAGTTGGGCGCCGCCCCTATTCCATTCTAGTCCTTTTTGACCAATTGGGTTATCCTAGCCACTGCCCCTCCCTTTCGAGGGGCAGGAACAGTTACACAGTGTCTTAATTTGCTAGCACCCTATGGGAGAGGCCCTAAAAATAATATATCTACCCGCGCCCTCCCTTTCCAAAAACATGATGATGATGTACTCAGTTTCTTGAAAAAATATGGTATAGTGGAAGATATAGTGGGTGAAAATTAAAGATGAGGAGGGGGGGGGATATTTTGCCCTAGTAGGTAGGGCATCGCATTTAATTTTAATTTATTTCGTTTTTCCTTTATTTGTGTTTTTATTTTGTGTTTTTTAACGTCTGTCTATGTTCATTCGTGTGTTTATAATGTTCTTCTTGTATTTGGTTTCTTCTTCTCTGTTGTTTTATCTTTCAGGGTAATAATGTTGATTGTAGCATTCAAGCCTTTTATAGCTTTCTTGCCGACAAAGCTATTTCAGTGTTGTTTGTAATCTCATTTTTTGTGGTAAACTGTAGTGATTTAGATGTGATGTGTTGTGATGTTTTTATGTGTATATTGGAGCGATTTCTTCACGTGAACAAAGTTTTGTGCTCGGAAACCGTTTGGGCGTGAGGCTTTCGTCCGTAGCCACGCAGGTATATTTAGCCTGCTGCCTGCTCCCTGCAGTTCTGGAATGACACCATTCGTCAGAGTGGACCAGATCTTTTTGCCCAGTTTCTGGGTGACGACATTGATGGGCTCCAACCGTTTCCTCCGGTGCAAGACGCTTTGCCTAATTAGGTCACGCCTTCTTGCTTTGTTGATAAGAAGAGAGGCAGTGTTCTGGATACGTTGTAGCCTTTTCATCGAAGTTTTATTAGCCGCTTAAGACACCACTGCGGGGTAGATCAGCAAAGCCCGGACATACATCATATATATTTTCCTGATGTTGGCCGAGCTAAGATCTCTAAACCTGTAGAGCTTGGAGATTTCTCTCTTTGCTAGGTTCCGCCTCTCAGTACGGTGTCTCGAGTATCCATGGTCGGTGATTTTAAGGCCCAGGACGGTGCCTTCGGCGGAGTAGCCTAATCTCCCATCTATGATGATGGGCCATGCCAACTCGCGGTTCAACGGGACAATTTTGAACTTGTCCCTGTTGGTCCTGATTTTCCATCGTCTCTCGAATTGGCTGATGTTGATTTCCGCTATAGTGCGAGCCGCCTTCGTCCTCGCTTTCCTCTCCGGGCACGGGACAATTCGTGTGACGTCATCTGCGTATTGCAGATACATCGTGTTCCTGTGCACCGGAGTTGGGAGGTCGATGGTGAAGACCAAGTAAAGCAGGGGACTCAGGCAGCTTCCCTGAGGGACGCCCGACTTTAATTCGAATTCGGGGCCTCTGTGCCCTTCAATCATGAGACACGCCCTTCTGTCCATGATGAAGTCACAGAGGATCCTTTCCAGGATTGGGTCTAGCTGGAGGTTCAGGATCTTGCATTGAAGTCCTTCCAGCCAGACTTTATCGAAGGCCTTTTGCACGTCCCTCAACAAAATGTCTACATAGAACCTGTTCGCTTGGGTGTATGCTACTTTCTCAGTTAGGAGCACCAGGGCGGTGTCTGTGCTCCTTTTTTTGCAGAACCTATGTTATTGGGGGTTGTGTGCTCCTAACTCGCTCAGTTGAGCTTGTAGCCTATTCGCTAAAATCTTTTCAAAAATTTTACCCTGCATCTCAAGAAGAGAGATCGGGCGATAGTTTGCCACCTGGTCTGGGGGCTTGTTCCCCTTTGTAATAAAGATGATTTTGGCCATCTTGTATCCATCAAGGAAGCAGCCTGTATTCAGGGCGGCGTTCATTATGTTGGCCAATCCCTGAATAATTTTCCTTGGGGCATTTACGAGGTTGTTTTTCGTAATCCCAGACCAGCCTGGAGCCCTCTGTTTGAAGGACCTTATGATGTTCAAGGTCTCTTTGACAGTTATCGGGCATCCGTGGTCAACCATCACTCTTTCCTGAGATACTTGCGGATGAGGGTGGGTTCTATGTATCATTGTGCCGAGGTCGTCGAGCAGTTGGTCTTCGAAGTCCTGGTCGAAGTCGTCGTTCTCCTCCGGTGATATAGCGAAAATCTTTTGCCAGTGCGATCTAAATCTTCTTTCGAGAGACTCTGGGTCCTTATTGATGTCGTCTCCATCCTTGATTTGGGTTCTGAGTCTGGGAGGCAATGCCCTAATTCTCCGGATGTTATTCCAGAATTTTACTGGATCGCTCTCCTTGTCCAGTCTCCCAATGATGTCATTCCATATCGTTCTTTGTTTTTCTGTTATGGACAGGTCTTGAGAAATGCACTTTAATTGTCGCGTAACCTCAAACTGCTCTTTTGAAAATACTTCAGTGACAGCTATACAAAACTATTGCGATTACAGACAGATCCTAAGCAGAGTGGTTCATATAGGCCTTTTATGTGGTCGGTTTGATTGTTCAATGTCGTGGTTTGTTGCAAATCTTTTAACTGCCCCTATTTCATTGGATATTTATTAGCACACACTTACAAGTTTTTTGAAGACCCTCAACTTTCACATTCTTAAGAAAATTAACTGAATAAATATTTTCCCACTGAACCCCATTTCAACATTGGGCATAATTTTGCAGGCAAATTATCATCGGAAGGTGCCGAGATTTTCCAATTGGATATGCCTAATGTCACTACCTTCTCTGGTGAATCTGCCACCCTCTCTTGTAAAGGAGCCTGGGATTCGAATATCCGACCCAAAGTAATGGTAAGATATAGCTTATTTCCTTGATTAAAATCGTTAAGAAGATTTAAGTTTGACGGAGAGGTCAAACTTAACTCTTATCAAAACTCTAGTCATTGTTGTAATTTGTAATGTTTTCCACTTTTGCTTTCTACTTTTTGCAGTGGCTACGTCAAATAACTGAACAAAGTATACCCACTTTACCGCAAAATCACACATTTCCTTACAAAGGGAAACACTACCAAGTTCTGCAGCCTACAGAGCTTACTCTTCTCGAAAATGGACATTTCATGTCGAAGGTAAGAAAATCTACTTATCCATTTATTCGAAATTCTTTTTTCACGTGTATATTTATGCTCCCTCATCACCATTTCAGGACCTATACCATTCGATACTTCAGGAACTCCACGACCAACTTTCCCACTTGTTTCCAAACAAATAATTGAGCTGTCGAGAGCGTGGTCTTTCCCCCTCTCACCCATTTTTATGATACTATGACGTACACAGATTATTTACTTGCGGCTGCGATTGTTTCGTCCAGATCAGGAGTAACGCAATGAATATCTTACAATACAAGCGCACCAGTAATTGATTATGAAAAACTGCTGTCTTCCTTCGCCGGGCGAAGTCCAGGAGACTAACGTCGTGTACGAGTATTCGTGTAAAGTCGGTGACTTCGAACACCGCAATTCCACTTACATTGGCTTGACCTCCATAACTCTGTCGAGACAACTGACCGCTCACCTACAAGATGGCCAAAACATAATCACTATCATGGCACTACACTAACCCGTAAAACGCTGAACAAGAACACCATCATCCTGCGACTCCAAAACTGTTGGAGATTGCGTATGGCCGACTCCGTCATTATCCAAGACAAGAAACGGACGATTAACGTGCAGCTTCAGGTAGAGAACATCCTTCCGACGACTCGATGTCTTCTGGGTGACCGCCGTTAATGCCAGCTAACGCTAATTCGCACTTAAATTTCCCTTGTCTTTGATTCGCCTATTTTGTAGCCCTTATGTTCGCGTAGAATCATCTAACATTATTTTGCACTTAAATTTTCCTTCTCTGTGGTTGGTCCATTTTGTAGCGCTTATGTCCATGCAAAACCTATATATAATGCAGCATTCCGTAAATAGCATCAAGGAAAGAGGGAATCAAAAGTGAAAGGCTGCACATGGAATTTCCATCGTGTGAGGAAGCAGATTTACACTTCTACACCTCTCTTGGAAATGAGTTGGCCAAATACCTGGACATTATAGACGGCATAGTAGATAGGAAGTTTAAGTGGTTTCACCAATCTGAATACCCTTCAGATGCAGTTAGGAGCTCTATTGCTCGGAAGACTACAGGTAACAGCAAATAGATTTCATTTTCTTAGGATGGAAGAGGTTTAGAGTGTAAATAAGTAAAGAATAATGGGTGAAACAATTAATAAACTGAAACTAGTTGAGGTGAACGTTAATATATGTACTGAAATGGAAGAGAGACCATTTCTGGAACGTGTTAGCCAAACAGGACCCTGATGTAGTAGTGATTTGTGAACACGGGTTAAGTATAGGGAAATATGAGCTGAAGCTGCTTAATTATTATACCGACACGAAAAACCACTCTGATTAGAGGTACGACGGTATAATAATAGCTGTTAAGAAAGGTATTGAGCATAAAGAATTGGAAGAGTTGACGAAAGTTATATGGCAATAGAGCTGTATACCCAGACCAGCCCAGTGGTCGTAATGGGGGTACAACCCTCAAGAAAAAGTTATTTTCCCCTCCATAACTTATGTAGGGTATTCGGAAGAAACACTCCGGTGATTTCCCTTGACAACCTGAATGCGCCCTCCAGGCACTCAGCATATACCTCAGAGAATAGGATGGGGAAAACCTGGATCTATTGATTCATAGAGGTATAGTGGTACGATCTGGGCCGGAGTTTCCCACGTACGGGACGGAAAGAGCAGCAACAAATTCAGACATAGTGTTAGCCAGTAGGAATTTCTACTGGTACATGTTTGTCAGGCTGGTACCAGTGTTCCCTACCGATCACAACACCATTACGGTATGACTGGCACTGAGTCCAATCCAAGTGCCATTCCTTGTCAGTAAACAATATGCGAAGGCTGATTGAGGCAAATTCCGTGATGTGCTGGGGGATTACCAGCTGCCCGTGATGGAAGATAAAGGAGTTGAAGATATCGAACAGAAAATAGGATGAATGAAGCCTAGAATTAAGGCAGCAGAAGAATTTAGTATACCAAACATAGCGCTAAAAACTCTCCCGGCTCCAAGCTGGTCACCTGAAATAAGGTCGGCTATGCGGGAACTGGAAGCATTTAATCAACTGACGCAAAGCATAGGCCCAGCTACTAAGCTATGCCGGAGGAAATGTGAACTCCAAAGAGAATTAAGTGAATTAATGAGGTTGGAGAAAAAGCATACTTTTAACTGTGATCAAAGCGGTGATCACTGCCTCAGAGTGCATGGTTCGAATCGCATCCCTGCACAGATTTTTTCGAAAAAAGTAATAATATTATTGCTGCAAGGAACAATTATTCCGTTTTCTCTTTCAATGTGGTTTAATGGATTCAATATATATATATATATATATATATATATATATATATATATATATATATATATATATATATATATATATATATATGTTAAAGCCAGGACCAATAGTCGGACCGGACCATATCTATTCGAAACGTTCCAAACATTTTCAATGTTCATCATTAGATAATTCCTATAATGAATTAAAATAATTTTTAAAAAAATATATACAGGATTATACATTAGAAGAAGTTGGTGGGGCAAAGTTAAATATATCATATTTAAGACATCAAATATATATTAACAAAAAGCAATACAGACGCACTAACTTTTAAGAAAAGATAAATCAAGAATATTGCACCACATATGTAAGCCCACACAAAAGAGAGTTAATGCAAGCACAAATAAAACAGACATTAGAAAAATGAAATGTAAAAAATATTATAAGCGTAAAATAGAAGGTTATCAGCTAGAGTGAAAAAACAAGAAAAGAATGACTTAAAAACTGAATATTCGAACAATAGTAAACTTTGACAGTGGTTCAAATAAATGAAAAATGGCCAACACACCAATCGATCAATTTACCTGTGGGGTCATTGAGTAATATTTTACAAAAGTTAAATAAAATAAAAATCGAGTTAAAGTGAAACTTGTAATAAATAGAACATCAATATGGGACATAATGTAGAGGTATCCCTTAGAATAATATTATTTCCCCGCCTCCTAAGATATTACTTTGAGAGAGAAAGCGAGCCGCCAGGTCTCCGAAAAATTCACATCGAGGCAGCCGTCTCAATCTCACTCCCCCCCATCCCTCTGGGTCCGGAGATAACTTTGTAGGTTCGCCGTGAATAGCTTTTATGGCTTCAGTCGCTGGTCGTCCGTCTGGCCCGCTGATCCCTGCCGTTGATACTCGTACTTCCCCGAAAGGAGACGCTCGGTTTGTCACGCCCGATAACGAGGGTTCGAGAAGGCCTATCTCTCTCCCTGTTTTGGAGAACTTCGGGTATATATGCCCCCTCTCCAGGATTACAGACAGATTTGGTTAGACGAGACTTCCCCGAAGGAAGTGCAATTCAACGAGCTCTTTCCCGAGAAGTGTCAATGACGGTCGCAAGCCACGGAATTGCTGGACATCACACCCTTATCTTCGGGTCAGGGAGAAGAGTCTCGTGAGTCAACGTCAGCCTTTCTCAACAGCCTTCGGATCAAGGATTGGAGAAGCCGTCCTCCGAAGTTCTTCTGGTGACCTATTGAGGACAAGAGGTTCGTTAGCTTGCTCAAGCCGAGTGTGGAGAAGTCATCCCTCCCCCCCTCCTTCCCTTCGAAGTTCATCCGGTAACCTCTTGACTCGACCCGAGTTAGGATAAGTCATCTCCCCTCCCCCTTCTAAGTTCGTCCGGTGACCTCTCGAGGACAAGAGGCCCGCATCTTGCAAAACACAAGTTCGAGAAAGTAGCTCCACCCGCTGCTGGTTTTTGGGCTACCCCCGTGAGTAATTAAGGTCACCGAGACCTACCCCCATGTTTTCCCCGCTTTACTCTCGAGTTTTAAAGGAACTAAATCACTCATTACTCTTAATCTCCCATTATAACCATTCCCTAACCACGATTATCTAATTAGTATTCGAAGTTTAATTCCGTCTTATTCATGTACTTATATATACCCATATTTATTGTGTGCCTTTTATTCAGTGTGTATTAAAAATCTATTTTGACCTTGTGTTTGGTATATTCCTTGGTCACGCAGCTGCAGCTATCTATTCAAATCGCACTCTTAGAACAATAACAGCTGTCGCCTTACATAGCCTACCTTAGAGCCTGTGTTCGCATATTCCCGTACACTTGGCCATACTTCGACACATAAAATTTAACAAATTGTAAAACTATTGTAAAGTATAATACTAGAAGCAAAAGATATTTAGAACAGATGAAAAAAGTATTCATAACGTGAAATGAGAAATAAAGTAAATATTTTGTGGATTGTCCATCGGAGGTCAGAAAAGTTTCCAAACGTCTTTTGTAGGATGAAATAAGTTTCTTGTATAAGTCACCTGACGATTTTTCGAATCTTGATCCCACCATTCCGCGTGTTTCTTCCTCTTTCCTGCTCTGTCACACCTAAACCTTCACTTACACTACTACCACTTCCTAAATTTTTGTCCACATTTTCTCTATTCCTTGCTCGCACTTATTTCTTCTTTTCTCCTCTGAATATTCTCACATACTTTTCCTTCTTATTCAATAACTCTTCACTTCTGATTCTTCCTTCATTTCTACACTCTTCACGTCATCTCATCCGCGCATCAACCAATTTAACGTTACACAATACAGAGTTACATACTCATTCATGTCTCTCACACCTTTCGCATTAAATGGGTCCCGCATCATATTATTACCAGTTACAGATCAATCATACTTTTAACTTCTTCCCAAACTTACATTCTTTTGCCAAGGTAGAATTTTTATTCTATACACAAAGTCCAATCGGTTAAAGTAAAATATATTTTCAGCCAGTTTGAGTCTAAACTTGTACGGTGAACTTCCTTTGCCCAATCTTGTTACGCCTTTTATATTTCAGTTGGTTATCGAGACCGCTCAAATCGAAGACTCGGGCCTCTACGTCTGTACTGTGTCTAACCGTTTGGGAGTGAGTGTTCGTCGAGCAAATCTTACAGTTATCGGTGAGCACTGGTCCTTTTCTGTGCATTAGAAGGTCATTATGGTTTAACATCCATTTACATAACTATCTATAGCATTATCAGTGAATGTATACAAAACTTGTTATCAAATCGTTTGATTCAATCAATTTATCATTTCGAATCAAATTTCTATTGATATTTTAGCGTATCCTAGCTTGTTAGTAGGTCGTAAAAGATAGTCGGATACATTTTGGCAAGCATTTCTATTTCTTTTGCCTTGATCATAACGCTCCTCAGCATTAAGGATCATATGCCAACTGTTGCCATCCCGTATTTCGATAAATCCTTATATTTGATCATTATTACTAGAGATAACTGAAAAGGTAAGTAACTCTGGTGGTACTCTTTGCCTAATTTATTTCTATTTATTTTGTCTTCAGAGTCTGGAACAGAAGGTGCCCCGATTTTCTTGGTCTCTGGATTGACGATGGGTGCAGTCGTGATCTCAGCAGTAGCAGGGGCTATTTCGATCTACCGAAGAAAATCAAAGCCTTCCCGCCCACTGGGTCTTACGGAAAGCGCTCTTATCTCTCCGGCAATGGGTACTGGAAGCGCCAAACTTCAACCGGCACCTGCCTCTCGTCAACCACGATATATTGTTCATCCTCCTCCTAACTTCAATTCACATTCTTTGCAACCGAGCTCAGACACGACAGTCGGTCTTTCGTATCCTCCCAAAACTGTACATATCTCCTCTCGATTACCCCAAGGGAACGAGACTCCCGTAGGAAGTAAAGAACAACAGCAACCTATCATCATGTACCATGACCCAAATCTGTCCGGATCGGTGTACTTAGCTTCTCATCAACGGAGTCAAGTGACACAACCCCCAAAAGTTGAATATCGACAGTTCGACGTCATTTAGGGCACAAAAGGGTCCCCATTCTAGTCAGCTTCAGGCTGTATCACACATCAAAAAGGGCTGCAGTACAAGAGTTGTTTTCTGTTTCCAAGGGACGATAAGTCTCCCCCTAAATATTTTAAATAAACACCCGTAGTTCCTAAATACTAGTTCTTTGCAACTATTGAATGCCATGTTCGGAAAGGAAATTAAAATGACTTTTCAACCGCAATTGTTGAATGATTCACGTTAGTAATGGCCTGGTACCGAAGCTCGTGCTTATAGATGAGTGACTCTCTCTCTCTTTACGGCCTGATGCATATCGCCATAAGACATTCCTAGTGTTAAATAAATTTATTCCCATTATTAATTCAATAAGTTTAGTGTTATATTTGTAAAAAATGTTGAGACATAGATTTTGTCCTTACTGAGAGGATGAACTTTGACCATTGTATGAAGTATATTCCGAGCCTCATCCCTGCAGTAACAAGCCAGGGTGCATTTAAATTCTCAGCGGGTGGTAAAGAAGGCAGGTAGATTTGAATTCTCGGTTGAATGGTAAGAATGCATGGAATATTTGGGTATTAATAATGCAATGGAGATTTGAAGTCTCAACTGGGAGGTTATAGTGTGTGGGAGAGTGGAAGTTTCAGTCAAGTAGTAAGAATGTATGGGAAAGTTTAAAGCTCAGTCGGTTGGAAAATGCATGATAGATTTGAAGTGCAGTCGTGAAGTAAGAATGCAAAGGAGATTTGAAATCTAGGCTTAATGGGAAGAATCAGAGAAGAATGCAAATCTAAACCTTGTGGGAAGAAGCAGAAGAGATTTGAAGTTTCAGTAGTAAAAATGCAAAAATTATCTTAAGTATCATCCGAGTATTAAGAATGCGTGGGGGTTTTGAAATCTCAGCCGGGTAGTAAAAATGCATGAGATATTTTAAATATTATCCAGGTAGTAAAATTGAAGGGAAGATTTGAAATCTAGGCCTGGTATAAAGAATGCAGAGGAGATTCGAAATCTAGGCCTGGGGGAATTAATTCAAGAGAGATTTGAAATCTAGGCCTTTCGGAAAGAATGGTGAGGAGATTTGAAATCTAGACCTTGTTGTGTGAATGCAGGGCAAATTTGAAATCTAGACCTTGTTAGATGAATGCAGGGCAAATTTGAAATGTAGACCTTTGGGAAATAATGCAAGGTTGAACTCAGTCGTGTGTTACGACAGTAGAAGAAGATTTGAAGTCTGAAACGGGTGGCAAGGATGCAGGAATATTTCAAGTTTAAAGTTTGGTCATAGATCCGCTGTGCAGATAACGACACATTGCAGATCTTTTTACTCCTTTGGTTCGGGTCCTGACTCCTTTTAGTCCGTGCCCCCTTTCTGCCTCAGCATTTTGGATGAATCAAGTTTGCTGCCAACCACACTTCATCTTTCAAACTTCCTCTTCTCTCGATCTGTCATTACTTTTATTCTTCTCATTCATTCTCACCCTGGATATACTTACTACAGGTAACAGCGGTCGTTAATTCATTCAAAGAAAAAAAAGAAACAGTTTAGGAATTATTATATACTTCCATAGTTCTACTAAGCACTATGTACAAATGTTTTAATTATTTGTATCAAATTCCTATCCAAGCTGGCTTCTTTAATCATAAAACATTCCATTTTCAATTTATCTAAAAATCAGCTACATTTCACGAACTCTGCAATTTATTACCAAAGAAACTGTGATATTTATATTAAGGCCCCTAAGAGTAATCTTGATCAACGTTAACACAAGACCCGGTGGCTCATTTCTAAACCTAACGAAATGTCTCATCAGTCGAGTTGAAAAAAATTATTTCCTCACTCTAGCCATTCAACCGGAGTGCTTCAAGCAAAAAGGAGTCACTATTTCCAAATAGTTGAAAATATATTTTATCATCTGCGGTAAATCTTTGAATGGCCTGTAATGTATATATTATCAATTTAATGAGCTGCGGGCCTCAGGTTCACAACCAATGTGTGGAGAGAGATAAAGTTTATTGCAGAGTTTATTATATCTATATGGTATAATAGAGAGAACATTCGAAATGGACGCTTAGAAAGCGCATGAGAGTTTATGAATCATTTGAATATGAAATTGCATATATGTAAGCCTACCTACAAGAAATATGTGTACATAATTCATTAAAAGTGTTACAAAACAACTTGTTTTAGTGACTTATGTGGGTGTCGTGGTATGACATTATATTATATCAATACCATATGATATTTATGGGGAAGGGACCAATAACTTAAAGGCGAACCGACAAGGGGGACGGAACGCCACGAGTTTCGTCGGGCGGAACAACGAGAAAGAGGGCAACGAGGTCAGGTAAATTAGGGCAATGGCAAAGCTCAAGGTTATTTAAAGAGACATGTACAAAAATATAATTTTATTTACAAAAAAATAATGATAGAATTGATGGGCAAAATTACACCGGTAAACGAAGGGGAGGGAATTGTAGTTATAAATCAGACTATGAAGTTAAAACTTAAGGTATTACAGGAGGAAACTATTCAAATGAGGGGAGGGGGATTAACTCAAATGGGTTACTGAAGGGGGAGAGGAGTTGGCTTACGGAGGATTCCGGGTGAGACGTCAAGGTAAGGCTTAACGGATGTCTTCTGCGCATGAGGCGAGGCCGCTCTGAACTTCTGAGCGGGATGTTAAAGTGGTGACGATTCTCCAAAAAGGGAAGGGGGCGGTAACGTCCGGTCCAGGAAAGAGTATTTCGGTCACCCGAAAACGAGGAGGTCTTCGACAGGAGTTGATGAGTAAAGTCGGAAAAATCGCTCGGTAGCGATAGTTGAATGGAATTACCTCACTGGCTGAGGCTAATTCCAATACACAAATAGTTCAGCTGTCACTTTGCTTTCTTGTTAGCGCCTGACTTGGAACTAGGGGGAATCTTCTTGGATCCGGGCGAGACTTCTCAACTCTGTGTCTGTCTCATGGGAGTCGAGCAATATTTATATCCGAGGCTCTCCCCGCTGGGGGTTAGCGGGAAACAGCTCTACTCTCGAATCTTCTTGCCGAACTATTCTAACCCGTGTAAATGTGAACCGTGGTGGACGCGGTTCGAGGTTACCGCTTGTGGAAGGGTAGGCTTACCAATTTAAGCCTAACAGAATCTTCTCCAGAACATGGAACTTCCGGGCTGGAAAAGAAATTCCACGTGGAATTCCCTCACAGTCGGCATGTTTGGGGACTCTGGTTGAATTCCCCGATAGAGAAGCGACTAAAAATTTTGGTGTCCTGTAGGAAACTCCCGCCCATCACGGCCGTACGCCGACTCTCGGCACAGAGCATCACTAACTCCCCCCGGGAGTCCGCGTATGTGGTTTGCAGCAGATCCACCGCTCTCCTGACTGGTAACTCACATCTCTTCATCTAGGGACAGTGATTGTCATTCGGATCTTTGTGTTAAGTTTTTCCCCCATCTGAAGGACCGTATGGAAAGGATGGGTTTTTAGTAAATTATTAAAATAATTTAGTAAAAAAAATAACATTAAGAACAAATTCTCTTTGTGGTTTTATGTGAAAACAGAAGAAATTAATCAGTAATGAATACTGAAGATATTAATTATTAATGAATACTATGAAGATATTAATCAGTAATAAAGATATTGATCATTAATGAAGACAATGAAGATATTAATGAGTGATGAAGACAATGAAGATATGAATGAGTAATGAAGGGTATGAAAATATTAATGATTGATGAAGACTATAAGGATTTAATGAATCATGAAGACTATAAAGATTTAATGAATCATGAAGACTATGAAGATTTTAATGAGTCCTGAAAAATATAAAAAAATATTAATGAACAATGAAAACTATGAAGATATTAATAAGAAATGAAACCTATCAAGGTATTAATGAGTAATGAAGAGTATGAAGATATTGATGAGTAGGGAAGGGTAACAAAATATTAATGAGTAATGAAGACTATGAAGATATTAATGGGTGATGAAGTGTATGAAGATAGTAATGAGTAATGAAGAGTAGGGAGATATTAATGAGTACTGACGAGTATGAAGATATTAATGAGTAATGAAGAGTATGAATATATTAATGATTGAAAAGAGTAAGAAGAAATTACTGGGTAATGAAGACTATGAAGATATTAATGCTTGATGGGTATGATGATATTAATGACTAATGAAGAGTAAGAAATTTTAATGAGTAATGAAAAAAGATATTAATGAGTGAGGAAGAGTATAAAAATATTAATGAGTAGTGAAGTGTAAGAAAATATTAATGAATACTATGAAGATATTAATGAGTGATGAAGAGTATGAATATATTAATGAGTAATGAAAGGTAAAAAGATATTAATGAGTGATCAAGAGTATGAAGATAATGAGTAATGAAGAGTATGAATATATTAATGAGTAATGAAGACTGAAAATATCAATGAGTAATGAAGATATCAATGAGTGATGAAGCCTATGAATATATTAATTAATAATGAAGACTATGAACATTTTATTGAGTCATGATACCTATGAAGAAATTAATGAGTAATTGAGACAGACTAAGGAGGTATTAATGAGTGGTGAAGACTATGAAGATATTAATTAGTAATGAAGACTGATGATATTACTAAGTATTGAAGAGTATGAAGCTATTAATGAGTAATGAAGTGTATGAATGTATTAATGAGTCAAGAAAACTATGAAGATTTAATGAGTCGTGAATACTATAAGGATTTTAATAAAGCATGAACCCCCTGGAGATATTAATGAGTAATGGAGAATATGAAGATATTAATGAGTGATGAAGAGTAGGAATCTATTAATGAGTAATGAAGGGTAAAAAGATATTAATGAGTAATAAAAATATGAAGATATCAATGAGTAATGAAGACTGTTAAGATATCACTGAGTAATGAAGTCAATGAAGATATCAATGAATAATAAAGAAAACGAAGATATAAATGAGTAATGAAGACAATGAACTTATTAATAAGTCATGAAACTGTGAAAATCTGATTCAATCAGGAAGATTATGAAGATATTAATGAGTGAAGAAGTCTAGGAATATATTCATGAGTAATGAAGACTATGAAGATATAAATCAATGATGATCTTTACACTAGGGAAGATGAAGTTTCAATAATGAAGACTATGAAGATATTATGAGTCCTGAATGCTATGAAGGTTATAATGAGTTTTGAAGCCTATAAAGATTGTAATGAGTCATGAAGATATTAATGAACAATGAAAACTATGAAGATATTAATTAAGTAAGGAAAACTATGAAGATATTAATGAGTAATGAAGTGTATGAAGATATTAATTAGTAATGAAGCGTAAGGAAATATTAATGAGTAATGAAGCCTCTTAAAGATATTAATGAGTGATGAAGTGTATGAGGCTAGTAATGAGTAAAGAATAGTAGGCAGATATTAATGAATAATGAATAGTATGAATATATTAATGAGTAATGAAAATTCTTAAGATATTAATGGGTAATGAAGAGTACGAAAATATTAAGTAGTAATGAAGACCATGAAGATATTAATATATTAATGAGTGATGAAGTGTATGCGTAATGAATAATACGACGATATTAATGAGTAATGAATAGTATGAAGATATTATTGAGTAATGAATAGAATTAATATAATAATTAGTAATAACGAGTAAGAAGCAATTACTGAGTAATGAAGACTATGAAGATATTAATGCGTGATGGGTATGATAAAATTGATGAGTAATGAAGAGACAAAATATTAATGAGCAATGAAGAAAAGAGATATTAATGAGTGATGAAGAGTATAAAGATATTAATGAGTAGTGAAGAGTAAGAAAATATTCATGAAGACTATGAAGATATTAATGAGTGATGAAGAGTATGAATATATTAATGAGTAATGAAGAGTAAACAATCTTAATAGGTAATGAGGGGTATGAATTTATTATTGAGTGATCAAGGGTATGAAGATAATGACTAATGCAGAGTATGAATATATTAATGAGTAATAAAGCCTGAAAATATCAATGAGTAATGAAGACAATGAAGATATCAATTAGTCATAAAATATAGGAATATTGTAATGAGTCATGAAGACTATGATGATTTTAATGAGTCATGAAGAATATTAATCTATTAATGAACACTAAAAACTATGAAGATATTAATAAGTAGTAAAAACTATGTAGACATTAATGAATAACGAAGAGTATGAAGATATTAATGTGTAATAAAGAGTAGGAAGATATTAATGAGTATTGAAGAGTAGGAAAATATTAATGAGTAATGAAGAGTATGAATATATTAATGAGTAATGAAGACTGAAAATATCAATGAGTAATGAAGCCAATGAAGGTATCAATGAGTCACAAAGTCTATGAAGATAGTTATGAGTCATGAAGACTATGAAGGTTTTAATGAGTCTTGAAGGATATGAAGATATTAATTAACAATGAAAACTTTGAAGATATTAATAAGTGATGAAAACTATAAAGATAATAATGAGTAATGAAGAGTATAAAGATATTAATGAGTAATGAAGACTATGAAGATATTAATGAGTAATGAAGTGTATGAAGATATTAATGAGTATTGAAGAGTAGGAAGATAATAGTGAGTAAAAAAGTATGAATATATTAACGAGTAAGGAAGAGTATGAATATATTAATGAATAATGTAGGGTAAAATAATATTAGTGAGTAATGAAGTTATTAATGCGTGATGGGTATGATGATATTAATGACTAATGAAGATTATTATGTTATTAATGAGTAATAAGGCTAAAGATATTAATGAGTGAGAAGAGTATAAAGATATTAATGAGTAATAAAATATTAATTAAGACTATTAAGATATTAATGAGTGATGAAGAGTATGAAGATATTAATGAGTAATAAAGAGTAAGAAGATCTTAATGAGTAATGAAGAATATGAACATATTAAAGAGTGATCAAGGGTATGAAGATATTACTTAGTTATAGAGACTTTGATAGTATTACTAAGTA
Organism: Ceratothoa steindachneri; assembly: GCA_963969495.1. Taxonomy (NCBI): domain Eukaryota; kingdom Metazoa; phylum Arthropoda; class Malacostraca; order Isopoda; family Cymothoidae; genus Ceratothoa; species Ceratothoa steindachneri. The sequence goes on along the minus strand of OZ018325.1, from coordinate 101,699,239 downwards.
TTGAAAAGTATGAAGTTATTAATGAGTAATATAGTGTATGAAGAAATTAATGAGTCATGAAAAGTATGAACATATTAATGATAATGAAGAGTGTGAATGTATTAATGAGTAATGAATACTATGAAGATTTTAATGAGTCATGAAGACTATGAAGATATTAATGAGTAATGAACACTATGAAGATATTAGTCAGTATGAAGGGAATGAAGATATTAATGTTTAATGAAGAGTAGGAAGATATTAATGAGTAAGGAAGTGTAGGAAGATATTAATGAGTAATGAAGATTATGAAAATATTAATGAGTAATAAAGACAAAATATCAATGAGTAATCAAGACAATGAAGATATCAATAAGTCATGAAGTCTATGAAGATAGTTATGAGTCATGAAGACTATGAAGGTTTTAATGAGTCATGAAGGATATGAAAATATTAATTAACAATGAAAACTTTGAAGATATTAATAAGTAATGAAAACTATAAAGATAATAATGAGTAATGAAGAGTATGAAGATATTAATGAGTAATGAAGAGTAAAAAAATATTAATGCGTAATGAAGCCTATGAAGATATTATTGAGTGATGAAGTGTATGAAAATATTAATTAATAATGAAGAGTAGGAAGATAATAGTGAGTAAATGAAGCGTATGAAGATATTATTGAGTAATAAAGACTATGAAGATATAAATGCGGGATAGGTATGATGATATTAGTGACTAATGAAGAGTAAGAAATATTAATTAGTAATGAACAATAAGAAAATATTAATGAGTAATGAACAGTAAGAAATATTAATGAAAACTATGAAGATGTTAATGAGTGATGAAGAGTATAAAGATATTAATGAGTAAGGAAGAGTAAGAAGATCTTAATGAGTAATGATGACTATGAAGATATTAATGAGTGATCAATGGTGTGAAGATATTACAAGGTATTGAAAAGTATGAAGTTATTAATGAGTAATTTAGTATATGAAGAATTTAATGAGTCATGAAGAGTATGAATATATTAATGATAATGAAGAGTGTGAATGGCTTAATGAGTCATGAAGCCTATGATGATTTTAATGAGTCATGAAGATTATGAAGATATTAATGAGTAATGAACACTATGAAGATATTAGTGAGTATGAAGCGAATGAGTCATGAAGACTATGAAGATATTAATGAGGCATGGAGAGTATGAATATATTAATGATTAATGAAGACTATGAAGATATTAATGCGTGATGGTTATGATGATATAATGACTAATAAAGGGTAAGAAATATTAATCACCAATGAAGGATAAATATATTATTGAGCGATGAAGGGTATAGATATATTAATGAGTAATGAATATTAAGAAAATATTAATCAAGACTATGAAAATATTAATGAGTAATGAATAATAAGAAGATCTTAATGAGTAATGAAGACTATGAAGATATTAATGAGTGATCAAGGGTATGAAGATATTACTAATTATTGAAAAGTCTGAAGTTATTAATGAGTAATGTACTGTATGAAGAAATTAATGAGTCATGAAGAGTATGAATATATTAATGATAATGAATAGTGTGAATGGATTAATTAATAACGAAGACTATAAAGATTTTAATCATTCATGAAGACTATCAAGATATTAATGAGTAATGAACACTATGAAGATATTAGTGAGTATGAAGAGAATTAGTCATGAAGCCTATGAACATATTAATGAGTGATGAAGAGTCTGAAGATATTAATGAGTGATGAAGAGTATGAAGATATTAATGAGTAATAAAGACTAGGAAGATATCAATGAGTAATATAGAGTATTAATGAGTAACGAAGACTGTGATGATAGCAATGAGTAATGAAGACAATGAAGATATTAATGAATAATAAAGACAACGAAGATATCAATGAGTAATGAAGACAATGAAGATATTAATAAGTCATGAAACTATGAAAAATTTTATCAGTCATTAAGACTATGAAGATATTAATGAGTGATGGAGACTAGAAATATATTAATGAGTAATGAAGACTTTGAAGATATTAATAAGTGATTATCTTCTCGCCAGGGTAGATCAAGTTTCAGGTAACCATTTCTACTCAAAGCCCCCTGGGTGTTCCCCGGGGGACTAAAAGAAGCTGGCGGTATAATTTTGTGCTTTAATTTTCCATATTTTTCAAAAGTGTTTAGTATAGAAACCCAAGAAATTATGTTTAATTCTCCGTTTTCTCCTCAAAAACGCAACAGATCTTAAGTATAAGGTTGGTATTTCGAACCAACATTTTGGGGTTAAGTAGAAATTGCTAACTGAAACTTGATCTTCCTTTGCGGCAATTAGGGCGTTCCTCGGGAGGCGAAAAGAAGCGGGCGGTATCATTTTGTGCTTTATACTTACCGCACTATCTTTTGTAATTTTCCATATTTGTCTTGCCTAATACATTTTTATATATAATTCCTTCACATCTAGTGTATCTCGCGTTAGCTTCCTACATAAATATAATACCGACACCTAATAAATACATATTAATGCATGTATTAATTTTATAGAGGCAACGATGCGTGTATATATTTATGCCTCTTCTTCCTCTCTCATTACTTCTTTCTCTAAGATATTGCCACACAGGATTAAAAATATACGAAAGACGGATTTGTAGCAAATGAGACTAGTCCCCCGAACCACATGAACACGTTCGTCTCGCGGTTCTTCTCTCTGGTGTCTGTTGACGTGTCCGTGTGAATTCCATTGGCTTCATCCTCTCGTGTGCTCTCCACTCTCCGATGCGAAGTCAACTGGTTCTCCTCCATTCTTCATCCTGAGTCCAAGGGCGTTGCTGATCGCTTGGTTAGTCACCATTTTGAGAGGGAGGTAATTTCGCCGGTTTTAGCCTGTCTATTGAGACAGTATCCCCTCCTCCATCAAGGAATTCCAGAATCTAAACTTTATTTCCGCGTTCGACAACCGGGAAAGGTCCAGCGCAGTGCGCTTCAAGTGTTTTAAATACGCGGTCTACTCAGACCCACATATGAGTTGCTTCGCCAAGATCCTGGGACACGAAAGGCTTAGGCACCGAGTGCAGGTGTCCTAATGATGCTTGTGCGAAGTCGATTTGCGCCATGGTGGATGCCAGTTTTTTTACGAATTTAGCGTCGGTCTTCAATGAAGATACCACTAGAGGTTTGGGGCACAAGAGTGTTGTTCCCGTGACTGCCGTAAACAGTGAGAATCCCAAGTTATTTAGCAAGGAGTGAATTCCTAACAGGACAATTGGGTGCGCCACAAGCCAACCTTGTTTACGGGCCATTATTGAGCACTTCAGATTCCTGTGTGCCCTTTCCACCATCCCGTTTGTATACGGTCTGTACGCTGTGTTGCGAAGACAATGGAAATCAATGATAGCGGACAACTCTTTGAATAGTTCTGATTCGAATTGGGCTCCTCTGTCAGTTACCAAATAAAGTGGGACTCCAAATCTGGAAATCGACCCGTCCAAGAAATCTAAAGCAACCGTTGCGGCACTTATGTCCGGGATCGGTAGCGCTTCGATCCATCTTGTCGCTCGGTCGATGCAAGTACCGATTGTGCGAGAAGTAGGATTGTCCAGGCAGTGTACACGGTGGGAGTGGTCCAACTATATCGATCTGTACCGTTTCAAACCTCGAGGAAGGAATATTAATAGGGAGGATCGGTGATTTTGTGTGGCGATTCACTTTGGAAGACTAACAGGGAAGGCACTCTCTCGTCCATGAGCGGATATCCTTGTTCATGTTTGGCCAGAAATACCTCGATTTGATGAGCCGAAGTGAAGCCTTGATTCCAGGGTGTGGCAGATTGTGCAATTTATTCAAGATTGCACTCCTGCATGCCAACAGGACAAACGGTCGTGCGTATCCATACGTTACTTCGCACCAAAGGTGGACATCCTCGGGAAAAAGGTAAGATTTCAGGAGCGAATGAAATTCCCTTGTCTTTGCATCATTTCCCGCGCTGCCGCCAAAGCTCGGAGGTCAAGAGAGTCAATTTGGACCGAATTGACGTTCTTTGAGAAGCAGTCAGCAACTACGTTATCCTGACCACGCACGTACGCAATATCACTAATGTATTCTAGAATGGTTGTCCAATGGTGTTGTTGTTTGTCTGTCTTGGCACTTAGTGGCTATGCAAAAGCTGAAACTAACGGCTTGTGATCAGTGCACAAAGTGACGTGGCGACCTTCAATTAGGTGCCTAAAGTGCATGGCAGCAAAATACACCGCTAGGAGCTCTCTGTCGTAGGTGAAGTATGCTTGCTGCGTCCGGCTTAGCTTACACGAAAGGAATGACACTGGTCTCGCAGATCCGTCAACCATCTGGTGTAGGGCAGCACTTTCAGCTTACTGGAAACAGTTCCTCACCAGCTGGTATGGGGACTTATCGGGCAGCTGGTGACAGAGTTTCACGGAACCGATTAAGGCTGAATTGGTATTCTCAAATGCTCCCCGTGCCTCTTCGTTCCACTCGAGCTCTCGAGCCTTTAGTTGCAGCGGACGAGCTCTGTCAGCATGGCCGCAAACGTTGCAAAGTTGGGAATCATTTTGCGGTAGTATTCTACCATCACCAAATATCTCCGAAGCTCCTTGTAGTCTTTTAGTAGCAGCATGTTTCCAATCTCTTCCATCTTCTTCGCCGGTGGGCAGATACCTTCCACCGAGACGTGGTGCCCTAAAAAATATATTCCTTCCTTCGTCAACATTTACTTCTCCACTAATATTCTTAGGCCATTTTGACCAGGATTTCCAAGACCTGTTCCAAGTGCTTCACATGGTCGTCCATATTGTTTGAATACACCAGGATGTCGTCTATGTACACAAAAATGAACCCTAATCCTCGAAACAGGGTGTCCATGTGCCTCTGAAAGGAACAGCTGTCATTTCAGAGACCAAACGTGAGCTTAACGTAATCCCACAAACCAAATGGAGTCCTGACCGCGGTTTTCTCTATGTCTGCCTGGTTGGTTCATAGAGATTTGGTGGTAAGCACAAACCAGGTCGGACTTCGAAAATATCCTTTTACCATGGAGGTGTTCCGTAATGCTTTGAATCCGTGGCAGCAGATACCTGTGTGGCTTTGTAACGGCATTTATCGCTCGGAAATCGCCGATCACCCTGTACTTACCGGTCAACTTCTTTGGCACAATGTGAATAGGCGAATCCCATGGTGATCTTGACGGCTGCATGACCCGCTCCTTCATTAGAGTCTCGAGCGTTGCTTTGGCAGCCCGCACTTTTTCCATCGAAAGAGGGCTAGGCCGTGTGAATGTCGGCGGTGCACTACCAACTTCGATTGTATGCTTCACTAAATTCGGCGGTGACGGGGATGACTGAGCGGGTGCGGGTCGGTCCGTACAGATCTTCATATTTTTCAAGTATGGTAGTTGTTGCAGGTCATCGATTATTAAAGCTATCGCCGGCTCTTCAGACAACTTCACTTTCGACATGAGTTTAGTTCAATTATCTATTAGCATGTCATGCGCACAGTCTATTAAAAAATCATAATGTCTCAAAAAGTCAATGTCTAATAAAGGAAAGGTGGTATCTGTTACAACGAACGACCACCAAAATGATCGGCGAAGACTGAGGATCACTATATCGTTTGAATTGCGCTGTGGACTTGAATGAAAGAGGTTTCCGTAACCACCAGCTTATAAGGGCGCGACGAGTTCCAGTTTATAGGTGAAGGGTGGCGTTACGGCGAATTATTTATCTGACTCCAAAGATATATGATTTTAAGGTGGTATTCTACTTTGCTGGGCTTACCAAAGGTTTTAAGGCAAAAACGGATATTTGAAAATAAACACATTATTCTAATCACGGAATATTACTGTGCAAGCGGCGTTACACGCAGCGTACTAGGCAAAAGACTAGTAGTCTATATATCATCAACGCAATTAGGAGTTAAGGGTGAGACAAGCCTCAGTGTATTTAAAACGGGAGCGTGAACGCGAGTGAATTCCTTACAATTGAATGTCTTAATCAATGAATGAAATCTGAATCTGAATCCCACTTACCGTCTCCTTTCCTTTTTCTATATGCGCTGCTAGTAAGGAGGGCGTGGCCTGGAAATGACCGTGAGATGACCTACCTCCGTTGTGGTCGCATTTCTCCCCCCCTTCCTTCCTTAGCGGAGCTAGGAAGCCTGTGGACAGTGTGTACATTTAAATGATTCAACTCTTATTTGTGTAATTTGATACGATTGTCGCTGCACCACCTCTTACGGTCAACAGCTGTGTTTACCCGTGCTCCTCATTAAACCTCCGTCTTTGATAATTCTATCTCGAGACACAACTTGGGCAGTTTTTCAAAGCAGGTGATCAACCATTCTCCTTTGCTTCTCCTTGTGTCCCACGCTCGCTTGCTTATATAAAAATATATATGTACATTTACAAATCCCATCATATTTCTCATACAATCTTGAATCTTTACATTATCTCTCTCTCTCTCTCTCTCTCTCTCTCTCTCTCTCTATATATATATATATATATATATATATATATATATATATATATATATATATATATATATATTAGTCAGGCATTCTTGGATTTAATAGGACCAATCCGCGTCCACTTTGCAGAGGTATCTTTTGGGCCCATTGAATCCAGTAATTTTGGTGCCAGAGCCTACCTATTGCGTAGTCCGATTACCACTACATACATTCCCAGGAGACATATTACGCCCGCTTCTCCAAGCGTGCACAAAAGAAGCCCCGTTCTACGTTATCGAAGGAAAAATGTACATGCAAATCGATGGTGTTGCGATGGGGTCACCCCTTGGTGTCCTCTTGCCAACCTTTACATGTATGTACTCGAGAACAAGATATTCAAAAGCAGTATAGCACCCAAACTTCCCATCTATGCGCGCTGTCTTGGCGACATACTTCTAAATATAGATAACCTCGAGCAAGGTAATGCCCTAGTGGAGGTTTTCGAGAGTAACTCATGTTTAAACTTCACCCACGAAACAGAAGACCAAGGATCCCTTCCTTTCCTTGATATTCTTATCAGTTCCCATGACTCTAAATTTACGACCCAAGTGTAAGTTAAGGCCACAAACTTAGGTTTCTGCCTAAATTCTTCCTCTTAGTATCCTGAGGGTAACAGGTAATCCATCATTAATCCCTTAGTCAAGAGGACATTTTCCCATTCCTCCTCATGGACGGCTATTGATCATGAACTGAAGAGGGTTTCCAGCATTCTAGTGAATAACGGCTACCCACAGAAAGCCATTTTACACCGAAACGTCACTCCAACCGACCCCAATATAAGTATCAATCTGATAATAAATTATAAGAACGAGTAGTTGCATTATGAAGAACAGCTGTCTGCTTCCGACGAGCGAACTTCAGGAGACTAACGTCGTGTATGAATATTCGTGTGAAGTCCTGTGACTGAGAACACCGCAATTCTAAGTGCATTAGCGTGACCTTCACAACCATGATGAGGCGACTGACCGCTCACCTACAAGAAGGAGCAATTAAGAAACACTAACTCTCATGGCGTTACTCTAACGGCATAACCCATGGAACGCTCAACATGAACAGGTCCATCATCCTGCGACTCCAAAACCGCTGGAGACTGTGAATGGCCGAAGGCGTCATCATCTAAATGAATAAACTAACAATTAACATGCATTTTCAGCCAGAGAACATCCTTCCAACAGATCGGTGTTTTCGTGGTGACCGTCACTAATACCGACTAGCATTTTCCTTGAATGTGATGGCCAAAATTTACACATGTGTAATACATGCACACGTTCAAAATGCAATACCCAGGGACCTATGAGAAATCACTCAACGCAGTATTAAAGGCTAATGGTTTTGAACCAATAAATATACCACAAGTCGAATCCTCCGCCATGATGAACCCACTGATGGAGGGACAGGACAAAGAAGAAAAACAAAGCCTAAGTAACCGAAACAGAGGCAAGCGAATCTGAGGAGGAAAGTTCAGGTTCATCGGAAGATGAACCCAAACGGATAACCAGCCCCCACCCCCACCCCCAAAAGACTAAATCGGACAAAGGCCTAATATCAAGCCCAACCTCAAAGCGCAATCTCAAATCCCCGTCCCCAAATTAAGGACAGCCCCAGACATGGGAGGAGAACAAAAAGCGAAGTTAAAATCTTACTACTCTCATCTGACAGATAAAATGATCAAACAGACCGAAAACGCTTAAAGGATTACCCACTCGCAATGGATAACTATAAAATTAACATTCTACAGATAAATAGGAACGGCTGGAGGGAGGAGAGACTAAAATACGGTAATATATTCAGGAGGATAGACCTGGACATTATTTTATTTTCAGATCATGGGATTGGAGGAACCCTCGACGAAGTAAAAATCTGGAATTACTACGTCATAGCCGTACACCCAGGGGAGAATTACACAACGGAGCTTCCCTAGCTATCAAGAAAGGCGTCGATTTTAGGACTCAAGAAGAACTGGACGAGTCCTACATCGCTGTAGAAGTAAAAATGGAACTGACAAACATAATAATTGCAACAGGATAACATCCACCAAGGAGACGAGAATGGCTGATTAACAACTTCATTAACATATTCAAAACAGAAACCCGGTGTTTTTCATATGCGACTTAAACGCCCACTGTCAAGCATATGGCTACAGAAATATGAACACAGCAGGAAGACAGTTGGAAACGTTGTTCGCAAGAGGCATCTGCCATCGACTAGGCCCTGCTTACCAAACGTATGTAAAAGGGACCTCAGCTACTAAACCGGACATCTGTCTAAGCAATAACTTTCTCTCATATAATTATTATATGCAGCTGATAGATATACCCTGTACCGAAGACACAGCCTCTTTACAATCAATCAAAGACCTATACAGATCTCCTCTAGTGTAAGTAAAGCATACCACAGAGTGGACTGGGATAGATATAGAAAAGAATTTAATACATATCAACCGGAAGAACTAGAAGGAGCAACGCTAGAAGAAATTGATGTAGAACTAGAAAAAATAAGGAACTTTATGCAAGCAACTGAGTAAATAGCAATTCCTTAAAAAATGCTATTATACAATGAAAACATTCACGTGGACGCAAGAAATGGTAAAAAAAAACCAGAAGAAGAACACACCGAAATGAGAAGAATGAAAAGAGAACTGAACATGGATATAATAGAAAATCAAAATGAACACTGCAACGAGACAATACACAGGATTGACAATTACGTATTTACAAAAAAAAATCTGGAGGAAAATAAACCAAATGGAAGGCAAACCTGTGACAAGAAAAATGAATATCAAAGATGATCATGGAAACACCAAGGAAGAAGAGGACAAGATTGAGCAGATATTCAGAGAATATTGGAAAAGAGTTTTTGATATAAGCGCAGAATAAAACGAAGAATTTGCTACTAATTTTGAACATGAAACCATAGATACATTCAACGAGCTTATAAAAAAGAACACACCCTTACCACTTCGTGGGTGCGATAGACACCTATAACTTTGTCGACGCGAAGATCACCGAGCAAGAGGTGAGAGCAACAATTTCGCTCTTCAAACAAAAACCTCCATGAAGATGAGGACTCACAAAGAAGCATTACGAAAAAGCACCCGATAAGATCATAACGGGAATAATATCAATATTAAATTTAAGCCTCAACACTGGATATTTCCTGGATGAGCTCTGAAGGTCGCAAGAATGATCTTCATATCTAAACCGGGAAAACCACCAAGTCAAGTGGAGAATTATGGACCTATGTCGCTACTTGAATTCATCGGGAAAGTGTATGAAAAAATAATCAACTAACGGCTAGGTGAGCACCTGGAAGCAAATGGACTCCTAAACAATTACCATTTTGGCCTTAGGAAAAAAAGGAGTACTGAGATGGCCCGCACGGCCAACACAAAAAAAATAGCCACAGCGAAAAAGGAGAAGGCTAGCGTCGATATTGTCCATAGAGATGTGTCAAGGGCATTCAACAAAGTTTGCATAAGAAGACTACAGTATAAAATCATTCAACTAGAAAGACTATTCTGCAACTACGTGATGGAGCAATATGCAAACATCGAAATTGGAAACCATCAAGGTGAAAAGTTCAAGTTGGAAGCTGGCCTTCCGCAGGGAGGGTGTCTGACTCCTTCCTTATACTCAGTGGACACCTTAAACATCCCATTCCATCACTGAAAGGTGCCTCAACATCCAGTTCGCAGATGATGTCATGCAAATCGTCGTTTGCCCATACAAGAACGGCGAAATGCAAGCAAGATTTACAGCAACAGAAATAAGAAGGATCAATGAATACGAAAGAAAATGGAAAATAAACACAAACAAAAACAAGTTTAAAATCGTACCAATATACAGAAGAAAGCTCTCGGACATATACGTAGAAGAGAGATTTCCATATACGAACGAAGCTAAAGTACTAGGATTAACAAAAGCCAAGACCGGATACAGCAAACATGTAAAAGAGAAAATAAAAAAACGAAGAAGAGGACTGGGTCTTAAATACTGACTCAAATCACTCAACTGGAAGAACAAAAAGAAAATATATCAAGGTATTATTTAGTCAGCAGTGGTATATCCAATAATTACTATGTACTCATTCGGTAAAACAAACGTTACTAAACTGCAAAGAAACCAAAATAAGGCAATACTTTAAATCACGAATACAAGAGCAAATGAAAGAAGAAGTCAACGAGACTTACACGCAGAAGCACAGATGTGACCACTCAACAAGATTATAGAGAAAAGAGCGAAGAAACTAATAGAAAAAACGCAAGAAGAAATAGGAGAGGACATTAAAGCTTTAGTAACCCAGAGAGCGGAGGGCGAAACACAACGATGCTTTCCCTCAAACAACTCAAAAATCGATCAAGAAAAGAAGATCTATACTTGAGTGAAGAAAACGGAAGAGTAAATATACAATACTTATCTTTCATAGCACAAAGATAGACTTGGAAACAAAGCAACAAAGAAAAAGGAGTTAAGAGACAACTTTACCAGCATTAGTAAGAATGGAATAAAAACAACGGTTTGAACGCCACAAAAAAACACTAACACATACAAACACAATAGTAAAATACTAATAGTAAACAACAAAGAAGGATAGCCTGAGACTAAGGAAACAACTCTCTAAAACTTACTAATTTCCAGCTATAATACACTAATAAAACGAAAGAGATTAGTATTATCTCCATGCAACCTAGCATTGAATTGCAAACTTTTTGCTTCTTTCCACTTCTCTCTACATTTTTATTCTATCCTTTATACCAGGGTTTTCCAACCGGGGGCCTTGGCACATCTGAAGGGGGCCACAGGAAAATTTTAAGCTTTAGGGGGGGCGACAAGACTCAACCTATTGAAACCTGAATTATAGTTAGGGCAGTACTTAATTTATGCAGTTGAATTAGATTTTTAAAATATTAATACATATATTTTCCCTTTTTTAAATATTTTATTAGCATAATAGGATTCACATTAATTTGTAAACAAATATTTTGCATCTTACAAGCTTATTCTGCGGCGCACCCCATTGTGCGCTTGATCGTTATGTGCCTGGCACCGTTGTTGGCTTGATGAAAATAGTTCAGTTGGAACTTTAAATCCTTACAGTCTGTTTATCAAGTGGCTCGGCTTTATAGTATGTAAGTAGCTTTTTATTTGTTTACCCTAATACTGCGAAGTTGTAGTAATTTTATTAGTTTTTAAAATTATAATAGATTGCCACAAGCACAATAATATAAGATTTTTATAAGTAAATAACTGAGCATTTTTGTTTGTAAATAAAGTGTGCCATTGCTAGGCCTACACCAAATCATTTTTTTTTCACTTTGCTTTCACTTAGGGCTTATTTACGAGATTAGCATTTAATCTTAGATTCTGATGATTGTACTCATCGTTTTGTATCTGCATTAATTTGAGTAATATATATGTATATATAATATATTACTAAAATTAATGCAGATCCACTCTCCCGAGGGAGTACATTTCTGCTGTTTTGCATTTAGGTACAGTTACAGAGTACCAGGATGTACAATCAACAACGAAAATTTCGGATATGTCCAATTAATAGAAACGCTCATAAAAATAGTTGCATTGTTTTACGTTTCTTTTTTTGGTGTTAAATATTTACCATCAAGGGAAAGTATTTAGCACAAAAAAGGAAAACAAAATTTTCAATGCAGCTATTTTATTAGCGTTTCTATTTATTAGAAATGTCTGAAATTTTCGTAGCCGACTCTAATAGGAGTTGGTGTTGGGCACAGAGTCGGTGCTCTGCACAGGGAATGGGGGTTGTTTCTGGGTCTTTTCTCAGAAATAGTCTTCCTTTTTCGCCGCTGAGATAAACGCCTTTCATTCTGTTGCGGTGGGCTTCGGCTCTAAAATGTAATATATATATATATATATAATTAATATATTAAATTTCTTCTGCACAGATTACCCATGGCTACGGCGACGAAGAAAAAATGTCGACAATACTCCAGTGAGTATTTAGCTTATGGTTTTATACATTCACCAAACAAGATAACACAGCCATTGTATCTTTTATGTATGGCTAAACTTTCTAATGATAGTATGCGACCAAGTAAGCTTGAAATACATTTGCAGAATAAGCACAAGGACAAAAAAGACAAAACATTAGATTACTTTAAAAAGCTGCGAGATGATTTCCAAGCAAGGAGCACTATTAAAGATATATTTAGCCAATCAGCGGCAAAACTAGACAAAGGTTTAATTGCATCTTATGAGATCTCCAAGCTAATAGCGAAATCGGGAAAACCTCATGATATTGGCGAAGAATTGATTATGCCTTCAGTATCTGTGGTTATTTCAACTGCCATGCAACAAAATCCGCCCAAAATCACTGAAGTCATTTCGCTGAGTAACAATACAGTATCAAGAAGTATTGACGAAGTGGCAAAGGATGTAGAAGAAAAACTCGTTAAACATTTATAAGTAAAGACCTTTGCATTACAAATTGATGAAACGTTATTACGTGATAACGAAGCCCTTCTCATGGCCTATGTTAGGTTTTTGGATAAAGATCAACTCATCAAAGAAATGCTTTTTTTTTACCGCAGCCTTGTGACGGATACTAAAGGTGAAACAATTTTCAAAGAAATAGTGACCTATTTCAAAGAAAATGATATTGCACTTGGGAATATTATGGCTTGTGCAACTGATGGCGCCGCCGCTATGTTAGGTAGATATAGGGGATTTTATTGCACATTTAAAAGAGGCTGTGCCTAAAGTTCTTTGCACATACAGTGTTGTCCACCGTCAACATCTGATTGCAAAAAACCTAGGAGGACGTCTGAAAGATTCACTTGATAGTGTAATCAAGACAGTCAACCTTATCAAGTCAAATCCACTTCAAGAGCGTCTTTTCCGACAACTCTGTGCTACTAATGAAGACGTGCTTGAGCGCCTACTTTTGTATACAGAGGTGCGATGGCTTTCTAGGGGCAATTGTCTGAATCGCTTCATTGCACTTTTGGATAATGTTGTGTTATTTCTGGATGGTAAGCAGCTTGGAGTAAGAATCAGTGCTACCAAATGTGACATATTCTACCTCACAGATATATTTGAAAAGTTAAATATCTTGAACAAACAGCTACAAGGTAAAAATGCAAATATTCTAACTTGTGCATTTATGGGGAAAATTAAGCTGTTCAAGACAAATATGGGGCCAAAAGAGTTGATACAGTTTCCAACCCTCCGCACTATTGAGAGTGAGCTGAAAGAAGATGATATTTTAGTATACATTGATCATTTGGAGAAATTGCATAGTGATATGGAAGTTAGGTTCAGAGATCTTCTTCAACTGGACATTCCAGGTTGGGTGGTAGACCCATTTGGAATTAATGCAGCTGATGTTGATATCAGATTATAAGAAAGCCTTATTGAGTTACAGAGTGATCAAACTTCTCTGGCTAGATTTAAGCATGGTGTCAGGAACTTATGGAAAAGTCATGAAATTGCTATGAAATACCCTTTGCTTTGGGACGAAGTAAAATTATATTTTATTGCTTTTCCTACTTCTTATCTGTTTGAGTCGGGTTTTAGTAAAGTGTCACACCTCCTACAAAAGCTCGCAGCTGCTTAGAAATAGTAAGAAGAGGTGATCTTCGTCTGTCTCTAACAACTATAGACCCTGATATTGAAAAACTTGTGAAACTGCATGAAGCACAAGGATCGCATTGAATGAATAAAGGGTTGATGATATATTTATTTCACTTTGCTAAGGGATTTTATTTTTTGTAAGACTAATTATTTATTTTAAAAGAGTATTACATTTTTATTAACTACTGTTTAATTTTTGCTATGTTTATAGTCCTATATATGTGACAAATATAATTGTACCTGAATACAAATAGCTGTTTTAATATCTTTTATCCTTTAAATAGAGTTAAACTGCATATTACCTACTGAAAATAATGATTATGGGTCACAGGCAAAAATAATGTTCCTAAGGAGGCCATAAGCCAAAATCGGTTGGGAACCATTGCTTTACACCATTGGGTTAAACAATTATACGTGGGACAGAGGCACAATGAAATAAGGGTGTCTAAAGCGAGCAATTCTTTAAATAAATGAAAATCTTCAGTTACAGCACGAACAAAATAGAATACTTGTGCAGAATCAGTTTAATCTGTCGATTCATCCAAAGCTATTGAGTAATATACATTTTCTTTTGGGAGGCCATAAGCCAAAATCGGTTGGGAACCATTGCTTTACACCATTGGGTTAAACAATTATACGTGGGACAGAGGCACAATGAAATAAGGGTGCCTAAAGCGAGCAATTCTTTAAATAAATGAAAATCTTCAGTTACAGCACGAACAAAATAGAATACTTGTGCAGAATCAGTTTAATCTGTCGATTCATCCAAAGCTATTGAGTAATATACATTTTCTTTGGGGATTATTTTTTAAAGTTGCTCAGTTACATTGCGAGCTAACTAATGCTGACGATCTGTACATATTAGTTCTTCTTGAAAGAGGTACGTCTTGATATTTATTAACTCTATCTTGATCTAAGCATCTTACTACTTCAACGATGCATTCTTTTATAAGTTCTGCATCGCTATATGGCTTACCTTTTTTCCCAAGCAAATATGCTACTTTATAACTTGCCTCGGTCGTAGTGTTTCCTTGATGTAGGCCTAACACTGAATGAAATATTTGTCTATGCTTTTGTTTTCCATCTTTTAATTTATTCAATGCAATTTTTCGAGCCTCACCCTCTAATTTGGAATATTTATTGTCCTTATGAGCAACATAGTGCTTGTATGCATTGCATTTCTTTAATGTTGAAATTACGGTATTACATAACAAGCAAGTCATTTTACCATTATTAAACACTACAAAAAATTGTAATTGCCATTCCTCATTAAACACTCTGTTTTCTTCTTGCAGCGTTCTTATTAATTTTTTAGACATGATGGGTAGGCAAATGAAGAAATTTATTTAATCTGAAAAAAATAAATTATAGATTAATGGTAACAAGCAAAGCAACGAAATAATCAAAGCAAATAGCACACATTGATAGATGGACGCACAAACGCGTACAACACCACTGAAATCATATCACTGACCGACAGTTACCAACAACTAACATTATGGGTCTTGTAGTTACGAGAGAACATCCTATTCTAGGCTATTTTGCTAGTTCAGTTCCGTCACCGACGACATATATACTGTATACTTTGCATTTTTTTCTTATTTATTATCATGCGTCTTCCTTAACATGTCTAAAAATATAAATAAGTGAATATCTGAAAAATGTAGGTGTATGAAGAATTCTGGAAAAGCTTTAACTGAATTTGACAATCAGCGCAAATGATGCATCATTCATAAAGGTGCGTTTATTTACCTTATTTTTACGTCCACTTGTGTTTTGTACACATGGGTGTGAATGATTTATAAGGATAAGGTAGTTATATTTCCTTCACTTTTCATTCGGCGCGATGCTTTAGCATTAGCTAGCACCTATTTTGTTTGTGAGAGTTCAGTGGCTATATTCTGTTATATATTATTATAACTGCTCGGGCTTGGAATTCATGGTTTTTATATAAATTAAGATTTATTTCGATATGCCACCGGAGGCCGCAGGCTCCCCACCTCAGGTCTAGACCATTGTCATCAGGTCTTTTGAGTTTAAAAAAGTTGCCCTTCGCTTCGGAACCTACAACCCGGTAAAGGAGGCAAGGACAAGGTCCAGGTCAGGGAGAAGAAGAGGCCTCCAAAATGGTGATCGCTGATACTTTTCAGGATTGGCTTGAACATCTGAGTCTAGGGCATTGGAACCCTCGCTGTTCCCTAGAAGTTTTCCCCACCCACACGCCAGCAGGGCGCCCCTTTGCGCGAGAAGCAATTCTCCACTGCATTCCAGGCTTTCACCCACGTGAACTACTGGAAAGGTACTACCCCACCGCAACTGGAGCACTTTTACGCCCTTATACCTAACCGTTTGTCTCTTAAGGGCAGCGACCGACTGATTGGAAATTCCTTCTGTTTGGATTGCTTCCAACAGTGGCAGTAGCGAGCATGTCGGGCTGATTGGAGATACCTACTGTGCCTGCCCCGCTAGAAAGGATGGGTTTCGGGCCGCTCCACGTCTATCCCCTGGACACAGTAGAGAAGCGATAGACTGATTGGAGATTCCTCCTGTTTCTATCTACTTCGCTGAGTCAAAAACGACTGCAGGACGACTGATTAGACATTGTTCCTGTGTTGCCCTTGTTCACGGGTGAAAAGGTGGAGAGGATAAGGATACCGGCGAGCCAGCTCTAATGGAAGTTGGGTGATAGTGGTGTCAGGTGATGGTGGTGTAATGAGCGTCCATGAAGAGCCACCAGGCCTACGGGTCTCGATGAGACGGGAAGGAGAAGTACAACCCACTAAGTCCCAGGTATTTGACGTCATCTTCGGTCAGCTGAACATCGGAGTGAAAAAACTTAAAAAACAAGGACATGGATCCACTGCCATTTGCCATAGCCACTCCAACCTGGAGAAGTTGACTCTTAAAAATGCAGCTGAACTGCTAGCCCAAATCGGACTCGAACCGAGACCTGCCCCTTCAGTCACCGCAAGAAAGGCGGTGGTCTGCTGGCAAATCGACTCATGGGTTTGTGCAAGATCAGAACGAGAAATGCAGTCAGAGATCATGAATGGGCCAAATTCGTGGAGGTCATCAAATTTCGCGACCTAACACATGTCTTCAAGGTGATCTTTGAGGAAATCAAGATGGCGGAAAGAGCAAAGATGAAAGGATTGTGAATCGTGTGCATGGTTATTTCCTCTTCGGAAATTACGCAAGAGAAATACTACCACTTACCGCCAAGGAGAAAGTACATTCCAATCAACGACCAGTTCAATCTGTTTGGGAAACCCAGCCTCTGCATCCTCGCTGACGACATCAACGCAGAAGACATAAATCTTCCGAATAATCAAGCTTTTAAAGGCACGCTTCGCAAGGTCGCTTCCGAGTAGCCGAGTGGTCTAAGGGGCAGTTTAATTGAGATCAACGTGGTTGCTCGCTGCCTCAGTGTGCTTGATTCGAATCCCACCCCTGTACGGAATCTTTTCGAATTAGGAAATAACTTTTTCCGAAGAAATATTATCCTGTTTTTTTGTTTCTTGCGGTTTTCTGGATTCATTTCATCATTCTTTCGCGTTCCTGAAAGATTTATATATTGTATATTCGCCGCGTGTTTACCTCAATACTCCTTTGTGCTTTGAATTCCCAATTAATTTATCTCTCTCTCTCTTTCATAGTCCCGATTGACCTTGCGAAGCGTGCCTTAAAGGCTTGTTTATTCGGAAGATTTTTGTCTTTCTCGTGGCCGAGTGCTTTAAGGGGGAAAAAGGGAATTCAGATCAAAGCGGTTGTTCGCTGCCTCGGTGTGCTTGGTTCTAATCTCACCCCTGTACGGATTTTTTTCGAATTTGGAAATAACTTTTTCTGAAAAAAAATTATCCTGTTCTTTTTGGTTTCCTGCGGTTTGATATATATATATATATATATATATATATATATATATATATATATATATATATATATATATATATATATATATATATATATGATAAAATAATAGTAAACCACAATATTTTAATCAAATTTATTTATAACAACTGAACTAGTTTCGGCAAAGTTATAATTGATGCCATTTTCAAGTGAGTAATGGTGAAAAAGCAAAGCAAGCAGCTCCCGTACTAAACAAAATGAAAACAAAGGAAACAAACTGGAAAAACAAATATTTGGATGGATTCAGGGGGAAGTTACTAATCTCCGAGAACAATTGCTTTCGGGGGTTTATAAATACGATTGGCGACCTTATTTGAGATATATTTGTTGAATTTGTATTGCCCTTCTGATGAATTTAAATCATCGACTTTGTTAATGATGATAGTTTCTGCAATTCTCCTATCAATATAATTGTTTCATTTATAAATAATTTTTGCTTGGTTAAAATCGATCATATGGTCGTAATTTTGCATTTGCGTAAGGGAGACTTGAAGAAATTGCACCTGTTCTTATATCTGCTTGATGTTCTTTTATCCTCTTATTAAAGTGTCATGACACTCCGATGCATGACAAATTGCAATTATGACATGGTATAAGGTATACTCTAGCATCTTGATTGATGGGACGTAGTTTAAACAAGGATTTTTGTATAGTATTTAAATATTTAAATGTAATATTTATGTCATTTCCGTTCGCATACGATTTTAAGGGGGCTAAGGCTGGAGTATAGGGAAACTAATATATTTTATTTTAATTCGTCCCTTCGCGGTGTGGAGATAGAATTGAATTTTTTCGTGCTTTTGAATGACATCTGTTTATGAAGTATGATGTATATCACGCTAATGTGATATCTTCTAGTATATATATATATATATATATATATATATATATATATATATATATATATATATATATATATATATATATATATATATATATGTATATATATATATATATATATATATATATATATATATATATATATATATATGTATATATATATATATATATATATATATATATATATATATATATATATATATATATATACATATATATATATATATATATATATATATATATATATAAAGAGTAAAGCCAACCCGACGAATTGGAACATTTAATAGAGATATCTGAACGTTTCATACATCAACTGAGTACATCATCAACAGTGTATTCTGTCAATTTTACAAAAATTAGAATAATTATTAAAAAAACAGACTTAAAATTTAACATAGTTAATTGGACCAAAATAAATGGAAAAAGTACGAAAACAAAGGCAAACACACAAAAAAAGCCCAATAAAATAAATAAATTAATAAGAATTGAAAAATTAGCTTACCAGGCCGAGGTGCCTGTATACGATGGTGTTCCTGACCAAACTGTGGTTAATGTGGGGAAGGTTAGACTTAAATAACTATTGGTGGCATGTTAGATGATGTGTAGAAAGGAAATAGTTGGTTGGATTTCAAATAATATATATATGCAGCGCATATTATAATGAAAAAGGAAGAAGCATAAATATAAACACGCCTCGTAACTCTATAGCTTTCTTGTGTATCGAACTATGTATATGTACTCTCATAATTATAGCATTTGTATAGCACTCGAAAAGGAATGAGACCCACTTGTAAAATAAATTATATATTATTGTGTATTATATGGCAGAACACGGCATGATGAATAGGCCCGTTGTGTTGAATATAGATGTATGTGCTTACGAATACCGATGCCCTGTACGAATCTTAAAAATGCTGTTAAACATTAGGCCAGCCTGAAATATCTATTTAATACGTATCTACATATGAATTTATAATGCCGTTTTTTTCAGCAATTCCATTACTAGCATGGGAGTCCTGTAGGGATCGTTTAAATAAAATAGGTAGGCCTCTGGCACCAAATTTCAGGATTTAATAGGCCCAGCGAGGAACTCCACAAATGGACGCTCGGTGGATTTACCAAATCCTAAAAAATTATATGTGTATAAATTAAGGAAATAATATGCCAAGCCTAATAAATAAAGAACCAAAGAGAATTAGGAAATGAAACTATACATATATATGTTAAACTGTACAAATATATCTGAGGCCAGCGTTCGTTAGAGGGGCGTGGAAACCCACGAATATACAAAATATCAAAAGGGACCACCTGGACAAATACAAGGATCACACACAAACAAACATACGCGTGTTGGGAACATTTATCAGCAGCTGAACAAATATAGGCTCTGACCAGAGAAATTTCACAGAGACCTGCAACAAGCGATTCCCTATAAAAAAGCTAAATCTATGGGAAATATGTAGGCACAGTAGGTACACAGAGCAGTCGAAAACTCCGCCCAAGGGGTAGAAATAACAAATAAACTAGATGACTGGATCCGCCCCACGGATACGATATATATATATATATATATATATATATATATATATATATATATATATATATATATAGAGAGAGAGAGAGAGAGAGAGAGAGAGAGAGAGAGAGAGAGAGAGAGAGACAGACAGACAGACAGACAGACAGACAGACAGACTCTTATCATTCATTAGTCATTATTTATAAAAAGATTTATTATTTCTGATTCATTAACTCAATTCATTCCCTTAGTAGCGTCACGGAATCCCGTTTACTTGCCTAAGTCCTTCTGCCTTTAGACTCGATACTTAGCATAAAACAGAAAGCCTACACATTGACTGCAAAGAACTCTTTATTAGGCCGATTCGACAATAAAGTTATATTTGTGCTGCGTCCTTTCAAAATCCTTTACTTACCCCGATTACGGAGACATCTTCAGTAAGCCCAGCCTAACGCATAACCCTCGTTAGAAATTATAAGGAGTCAGAACCAATTCGACAGAGGCGTAAATAGGGCCCACTGCCTAAAATCCTCGTCACCCATTGAATGTATTAGCAACGAGGACGCTTCAATACACCCCATTATAATTACCGACCACGCACCCACAAACTGGTAATCTATACCACCACATAAACTGGTAACACTTACATGTACCATTAACTATCCCCCTGGTACCATTATCCCCCCCCCCTCCATAGTAGTACTTTGTTGAGTGATAGTCTGCATGGATTCAGGTCAGGCAAATCATGCTTGGCAAATTGGCTCGCATTTCTCAATTATGTCACATGGCAATTGGATAAAGGAAATAACAGATGTTGTTTACTTGGATTTTAGTGAGCCTTTTTTATAAGGTTCCTCACTTCAGACTAGTGCATAAATTGAGACTGTGGCGAGTTTCTGGGAATGTTCTAATTTGGGTGGGTGAGTGACTGAAAAATGAATCGATGATATTTGGGTATCTGTTTTGGGCGTATTATTATTCTTGGTTTACAATAATAACTTAGAGGTAGGTTTAAGACAAAGATGTCAATTTTTATGAAGATATTATGTAAGTTAGCAACCATTATAGTAAAATGCAGGTAAATTATACATTTCAAAGTGAATTAAGAAGACTAATTAGTTGCATGGTCACACAAGTGTTAGATGACATTTAATCTTCAAAATTGCAAAGTTATTTCATGTGAGGAACCATAATAGGTATTCTCGAGCTATATAACTCGTATGATAGATCACACCTGGAATATTGTATTCAGTCAATGTCCCCTCATCACAGGTAGGACATCAGCAGTCTGGAGGCACTACAGAGATGAATAACAAAAATGATACCTTCTTTGAAGCACGTTGGATATATGGATACGTTGATAACACTTAACATTGTAAAACTGGGGGACTAAGAGAAGTTTTCAAGGAGTCCCAGTGAATACCCACTCTTAATTAGGCCAGTTGTTCTAGATGTCACAGGTTTATTCTCCCGAAAGGAGGCACAAATAATTAGTCCCACTTGCCAAATTTGCCGTGACTGATGGATAATTGAACAAAAGTGAGGGACACAAAAGCTTTCGGTAAGGGAAAAACTTTACTACAAAAGGAAGACAAATAGCTTAAGAAAAGCAAAAGGAAGCGCCATTCCCTCCACGTTACTAAAGATTTCAATTAACATCAATAAGATTGCTTACGCTAGGGACTAATACCGGTATCAAATGAAAGATATCAGTATCATTACCGGAGACAATACCGGTATTGGAAGTGGGCTCATGTGTGTACATTTTTTATTGTGCACACACACATACACACACACTATATATATATATATATATATATATATATATATATATTTATTTATTTATTTATATTTATATATATCAGTAATTATCCTTGTTGGAATTGGTTAAATATTATACAATAATGCAATAAATAGACAATATAAAAACTTATAACAAAGTACAGTTTTCTGTAAAAAAATGTTTTAAAGAAAACAGTTTCATATGAATGAAAAACGTTATAGTACAACTGTGAGCTGCAAGACAGCGCGCAACACGCAATACATTAACTTCCTGTCCTGTCCTGTCCTGTTCCTGTATAACATGAAAACATTTTTACTCGCGCTGCTCGACGCACAGTTGATGTCATGTTCCTGTATGATAAACACAGATCTTTATTCAGGTGGCCGGCCTCCCCCAGCGCGCAGCACAATTTTAATTTTGTAAAGATAATACTTTTTGGTTTTAAAGTAATTAACATTATGGCTCGTTGCATACAATGCTGAAGAAATCAAATGCTTGGAATTATTTCAGTAGAAAAGGTAATAGCGAAGCCGATTTCTTAAAGTATAAAAAAGTGTTAAAATGCGTTAGAGGTTCAACAACAGGATTGTTTGCTCACTTGAAAATCGTACATAAGATTACTGACTTTGACTCGAACCCGAAAGGTAAAACAGTTAAAAGACAAAAGATATTAACATCATTTTTCACCCCCAATTCTATTGAAGAATAAATTGCAAAACTCGTCGCCCTCGATGGTTTTAGCTTCAATTCTATTGTTTCAATTAAGTTCATTCAAGAGAGTTTGGCTAAAAGCAAATATATAAATTACTTCCAACTACGAGACAGTCTGTGAGTAAAATCGTGAGGTGTTTCTATAATAAGAAAAAGAGTGAAGTTGATAAATCATTTCAAAACTCTGATTAATGAAGGTGTCCGATTGTGTG
Organism: Ceratothoa steindachneri; assembly: GCA_963969495.1. Classification (NCBI taxonomy): domain Eukaryota; kingdom Metazoa; phylum Arthropoda; class Malacostraca; order Isopoda; family Cymothoidae; genus Ceratothoa; species Ceratothoa steindachneri. The sequence goes on along the minus strand of OZ018325.1, from coordinate 101,676,162 downwards.
CCACTATCCATGAATATACATCCATAAATATGCGAGATACATGAATATTAATGTGCATCAGAAAGACCAGTATTGGTCCTTGGTTTTAGCTCCAAGATTTTGTAAAAGACCAGTTTAATGTGAAAGAACTCAAGTTAATCCTAGACGAGATGGAATAGTCCTTTAAGCATGATAGAAAGATTTCTTAAGCTGAAATAATGCATCTCCAAAGCTTTGAGAGTAATTCGTTCCACTGAAACAATTACTTTAAAAGAGTGGGAAATTTTAGAAGATATCAGTAATATTCTTCGTCCCCTTGATATTGCTCTTAAAGGCCTGTGTTCAAGAGATGCAACATTTTTGACTGCTGAAGTCTTCTTTAAGTTCATTATAAAGAAACTTTCAGAGGAGAATACTCCAGTAGAAAAGTCATTAAAAGAAAGCATGATTAAATACCATTGCTCAAGAAGACAGCGATAGATCGTAGGCTGGCTTAAATACCTTCATGACTCTAGAACTTTGAAAATTCAGGATGATGAGGTATTTGCCCCTTCTTCTAAAGTTTTACTCAAGAAAACTACAGATAGACTTTTTAGAAGGCTTTTCTCCGAAAACAGTGTACGGTTGGATCAGCACGAAAAAGAAAGTGTAAGCCAACAAGAACTTGGTTGCTCAAAAGATGCAGTGGGAATAGAAGTTGGAAAAGGGGCAAATGATGACACATTGCTTGCTGAATATTTGCAAAAAATAGACGAGTTAGAAACAATTCCAGTGAGAAAGCAACCTTCAGCACATTTAGATGTCAACATGGAATTTAAGAGCTTTGAAGTATCGTTAAAAAGAACAGAAAACCTAGACAAGCTCTATAATGCTTTACTTTCAGTCAAGCCTACAAGTATAGAATCTGAAAGGGCGTTTTCGGCAGCGGGGTTTTACCTCACGAAACTGAGATTAAATCTTTCAGAAAATTCTCTGAATAGTCTTTGTTTTCACAATTTTGTATTTCAAAATGAAAAATAATCTGAGTAGTTTACTTTTGATTAAATGGTTATTTATCTTGTATTAGGGAGGTATTGATTTTTTTTTCAATAAATCTTTATTTCCCTACTTATTATTGGAGTTTCTGGAAAATCCTTTGTTAGGAGGAGAAAAGGAGAGCGTTTTCACAAGTCCTGTTTCGTGCCTACAGTGAAGCATCTAGACATTTTCCATGTCTGGAGCTGCTTCTCATCTAAGAGAACTAGAGCAGTAACAATTTTGTCCCAAAACACTACCATCAACTCAAAATGGTACCAAAACGTGCTTCGTCGGCACCTTTTTTTAAGCAATTCAGGACCAATTTGGAGCTACTCGTAAGAACTATATTTTTAAGCATGATGGCGTACCTTGTCACAAAGAAAAGGCAATAGCAAGGTTCTTGGCTAAAAATAAGATATAAGTCTTGGACCTTGGATCGGGAATTTGCCAGATTTTAACGCAATAGAGAATTTGTTGGCGATAACCAAACTGGCGGTGGATAAACATAAGTCATAAAATTGTGAGCAGTTGCTGGTTCGTATTGAAAAAATGTAGCAATATCAGTTAAGATATCATCATATGGTCTCCAGCAGGCCAAAACGAATTGAAGCACCCCTTACAAACAAGGAGCATTATTAGCACTCGCATGTGTGGTGTATAATGGACAAAATATGATGAGCTTCCTGGTTGATGGCTGATAACGCAATCCAAGGGATGTTGTTTATACTATAGTGGAGGTTGTTCTTCGGATATTCTTCTTTTCCACTGACGGAAAATCATAAATAAGCATACCTAAATTCATATTTTTTCGTAAATTATTTTATTATTATTAAAACTTTTTCTACGGTTTGATCAGGAAGTTGTGGATCTTTCGGTCTATATGACTATTTTCCTCATCTTCGCGTAGTGTAGAGCGAAGATGAGGAGTAATTTGTTTTGAATAGTAAGAAGGAAAACGGCATCAACCACAGGTCACCTCATTCACCCACTTCCGAGAGGGGTTGGGCAGGTAGGCCACCCAGTCGACCCTTTCTCGGTTCAGGCTACCTCCCTCCTACAAGCTCATACTCGGAAAGGGAAGGTCGGCGGGAGCCAAGTAGGGAGGAGAGGAGGAGGAAAGTGAAAGGCGGATGAAATTAAAAATAAAAGCAAGAGATAAGAAGTTTGATCTAAGGTGACCTTGTTCCTACTTGGGGAGGATATAAGAATAAAATCGAACATTATAATTATTTGGTCCTACCTATTAACGTGGAATCCGAACCAAGAGACCTTATTTCTCTTTCCATTCTATTCGTTGCTCTAGTTAGTTGTTTAGCGAAAATTCTCTATAGATGACGGAAAAGTCGTCTAATCTATATCCTCTTGCAATCGTTATTTAATTCCTAAGTTTATTGTCGCATTCATGCCGCTGTCTGAAATATACCTTCAGCTGATACCTACATGTGTATTGTTATAGAATTTGGCCGTTTGTGATGAGTGTATTAGCTATGCCCATCGTATTTTTGCTTGTGTCGAGTTGATGTCACTTTGTACACCTTGCTCCACATTACTTCAGTTTTTATTTCAATTTTCACTGTTGATCTGCTTAAAACTTTGTTGTCACGCTTTAATCCATTTATTACACTCAACTTTCTATTACTTTGTTAATTCAACATTTCGTTAATATTTTTTATATTGTTAGACTACTGCCTGGCACTTTATTATTTAATTTTGGTAGAACTTAACTTTTGGTGTCTTGATCTGATTTTATTAATCGTGTTCTGTATCTTGAGTCTAATAATTCTGTGAGCTTGTCCTTTTGGGAGTCTATATCTGGTATATCAAATCACTTTAAGGTTTTTTTAACTTTATCAAGTTGAGCTCATTTGAAGCTAGGTCTCGATTTAGTTGAACTACTTTTTATCTTCAATAAATACTGGTTCCTCACAATTGCTAGCTGAATTCTTCCGCTGGGAATCGGGAGTTGAAGGATGTCAGCTCTTGTAGTGATGTTTTTAGATATTTTCTGCTCTTTTCCAGATTGTTATATTGAGTGGGTGAACATTTTCCACTTGTTGTTAATCGGGTGTAGAGAGCTTGATTTTGTGTTCTCTGAAGTTCTGTTTCTTTGTTTTAGACGCCCTTTTTAGCAGGATGAGAGGGTAGATAAGTTCATCCCTTCCACGTGAGAGTTAGATCTTTCTATTGATTTTTAGGCTTAATCCTCTTAAGGTGTATATAATATTTAGCGCTGGTGTTGTTTTATTTATATTTTTGCTATTTGTTGATTATTGCAAGTCGTGGTTATCTTTAGTCCCAGTACTTTGCCTTCCGAATGATATCGGTACAGTTGGTATTCTACCTCAGTATCAGCTACCTTTTATTTTGAAATTTGGACTATGGTAATTTTTTGTATATTGGTTTGGTTTTGATTTGCCACTCCCTTTCATATTAGTTTAACTTGTCGATTTCAATGGCTGTCATCTCCGCCTGAAGGTTTTCATTTCTGTACTGCCTGACTACTTGTTGGTTCATGTCGTCAGCACATTGGATGTTAAGTCATCTGGGTATTCTTAGTGGGGGTAGTTCCGCTAAACACAGGGCCGGATTAAGACTTTTAAAGACCTTAAGCACTAAAAAAATTTGGTGTCCCCTACATTTGTAAGTCAAAATATAAACAATAATAAACCATAAAATAAAGTTTTATTTATAGAAAATTCAAAAATAAACAAAACTTACAGTAAGAAGGAAACTAATATTTATTTATGTATGGTTCCATTTTATTTATAGTTGAATAATTTTCTCCTACTATTTCCCTTGTTAAGTCTGGGATCAGATCCTTATAACCAATCTTACGTAACACTGCTTCTATACATAATAGAGATAAGACACCCAGCCTGCCTTGTTTCATAGTTGTTCTAATGGGATTTTTAATATATTTCAACGTGAAAATGAAAGCTCAGCTGAGAAATTTGTAACCATTAATGTTAAAAATATACGCAAGGCAATGTCCACATTTGGAAAGGCACAGTCAATATTGTCTTCTACAATTATTTTAGAAAGTTCAGCATAACTGAATCTTGTTTTTACATTTTCTGTTGCACTGGACTTATGGGGCTCATATAAATGAAATTGCTGAAGCTCCGCTGAGAAATTACTGTTGAGGTCCTCAAGATAAGCATCAATCAGCTTTTGATAGAACTGAAAATATCTTTCAATGTTAAAGAGGATGAAGTGACATTATATGGCACATCACTTAGAAAAGAAAATCTCCCTGCTATTTCTTTGTATATATCTTCTCTTCTTTTCATCTCAGTTGCAGTTTGAGAACAGTTGTGTAAAATGTGGTGACATGAAATTTATCTCTGTCATTCAGATATTACTTCTGGTGTATCTCCGTCATTGGGTACCTTCATTCTGATACGTTTGCGAGTTGTAGATGCCTTTTAATCAATATCTAGTAGCAATCGCTTTGCATATTTTTCAAATTCATTCGTGAAGTGCACAGTTTGTCATATTTTTTAAGTTCACATCCTCATTTTGTAGAACTTTGAAAATTCTGCAAAATTTCATTCGAAAAATTCATCAGAAAAAACGAATTTTAGCTCTTGCAATATCTGCAATATTATTTGCTTCTCTTCTTTACCTTTTGTGACTGGTCTTTGGCTATATATTCTAATGCTTCTAAAATTTAAGAAATTTCCACCAGCTGGTTGAGGCTGAAATAAGGTATAAAGTAATTTTACTGTATAGAAGAAATTAACATCCTCTTGAAAGCAGTCAACAGCACTTCGGCCAACCAGATTTAGTGAGTGAGCTGTACAGGGTACATACTCGTATATAGCAAACTTGTTTGTTTCTAAGAGGTCTTGCTGCATCCCTTTATAACACCCATACATGTTAGCAGCATTGTCAGAAGAATGACCCCTATATTTTGAAAAAATTAGCCTACACGCTTCATGTAAGTACTGTAATGCCTGATTTGCCATTTTCTCGCCGGTGGGGCTTTCTATTTCCAGAAAGGTTAAAGAGCGTTCAAAAGTCTGTCCATTTTGAAGTACCTAAGAACAGCATTTAACTGATCGCTAAGTACTAAATCTGGTGTTGAATCAACGGACAAACTAAAATAACCAGAAGATTTAACTTCGTGAACAATGAGCGTATGGGCATATGGGAGGGGTTTGAAAGAAGAAAGGACCTCTTCGCTGGTCACCAGATATATTTATATTCCACCTCGTTTTGTGATCCTCTTTGCTATTGCGCTCCCCATAAGATTTTTGCGAAACGTTGATCGTTAAACCGGATTTGGGTGATACGATAACGTTCCGAGAAATTATCACCTGACTCCCAAAGGTAATGATGAATATTTTGGGCTGGGCGATGAGCAGAAATTCTGATATGATTTTGCCTTCGTGCAAAATGGTGATGAAAACAAGAAGACTGCAGTTCTATTTATTTAGTGACTTTAGGTAGCAAATGGAGGAGGAGTTCGAATTAGATTGATTATCGATTTCACTAGCTTATCTTTGATGATGCTTAAATACAACTCTCTTAATATTCGTGCTTTAGGACGATGAATAAATAAGACTCGTCTTGATGTAAGATCATTTGCGTAAATGCTATCTCCTAATGAGGAGTAAATGACTTGATTGGTATGACCCACGAGCGATATGTGAAACTGCTCCTCAAATCTCGCGAATGCCCTCTCTCGAACGATTTCTCTCGAATGATCCTCTCTCCTCCTCGATTTGCTCGTTTTATACTTGGACACATTTACAAACATACAGATATATATATATATATATACAATACTTTTGAAAACCTTTTCTCTCGTGAGAAAATTTACTGAAACGGTGAAATTTGGTCAAACGCTTTTTTTTCGTCTTCCTTAACAAAAAAAAAATTAATATTGTGATTGTATATTGATGCTCACCGAGTGTCGTTACGATCGAGCTAACCCATTTTAAGGTTCCCTTTTCTTTTCTCTTAATGTTTATTTTTCCAAACCGTAACCAAAGAATAATTAGTCTCATTCCCATTTTACCTCTTCACCGCGACTTTGGTCTTCTCGGGAAATCAAAATGGGAATGGTTCTAAAATATCCTGTTATATGTTACAGTGTTTCATTTGAGTTTCTTTTTGTTTCGCTTCACACACATAACTTTATTTACATTGGCTGAGTGTACACATTACTACTTCATGAGTGAGTGTGTTCACATATTGTGCGCTCCACAGCATGCACATATATTGTGTGCACTATGTGCACCACAGAGCTTTTGTGCCATTAATTGAATAAGTTCCTCACAGGTGGTTTTTGGCAGGTAAGAAGGATTTCCTTTCGCAGAATTTCCATATTTCGTAATCTGGCCTGCTAAAAATGGATTAAAGTGTCTTATGAGTTCAAGTAGTCTTAAAAAATTCCCATTTTGCAATGATCCATACCTATTTTTTGTTCCTTGAAAAGCCAAGTCATGTGCTAGATGCGCTTGCTTGTAACACATCATATTTTGATTCTGAAGTGATCAAAGTGGTATTTACAATATTTGCCTTAGATGTGTCTGTAGGGGTGCGAAGATGTATCAGAGAAAAAATTCCTTCCAACGCGAAAATATAAATGGCCCATTAAATTGCCAACTCAAGGCGGACTAAGCTGTGGCGTGATGGCTAGAGCATTGGCGTTTAAATCTACCGGTACCGCGTTCGAAACTCAAAGTCTACAACCTTTTATGAAGAAATCTCAAGAAGAAAACGGAAGTCAGAGAAAACGCTTCAAGGACCAACTCATCTAGAAGGACCAAGAAATCTCAAGAGAAAAGCGGAGTCAAGAAAAAAAACGCTCGAAGGACCAACTCACCAAGAATCAAGAAGGAACAAGAAATCGGCACAACAAGATAATTGGAAGAAATATGAAGATGCGTCCAGAAAGGAAGAATACGAAGATCAAGAACCAACCCAGCCAACAAGATGCCTTAAGTCAAGAATGGAAGAAAATGTTTGAAGGGGCAACCTAAAAAAGAAAAAAAGGAATTTCAGTCAAGAAGAAGTAAAAAGATTCGATAAAGATAAAATGCAATAAAAATGAAGAAATCGAAGATCAAGAACTAACCCAGCCAACGAAAAATACCTAAGTCAAGATATATGGAAGACAAATGTTTGAAGGGACAACTTCAGTCTGAAGAAGTAAATAGATTCGATAAAGAGAAAATCAAGAGTAAGAATAATATTGATAAATAAAATAAATGGGACTAAGAAGAAATAAACTCCCCCATAACTGATGCCTGTGTAGGGGTGCGAAGATGTATCAGAGAAAAAATTCCTTCCAACGCGATAATATAAATAACCCATTAAATTACCAACTCAAGACGGACTCAGCCGTAGCGTAATGGCTAAGAGCATAGGCGTTTAGATCTAAAGGTACCGCGTCGAAACTCAAAGTCCACCACAACCTTTTATGAAGAAATCTCCAGAAGAAAAACGGAAATCAAAGGAAAACGCTAGGAGTAACTCAACTAGAATCAAGAATACCCAAGATAAATGGATCGCCCCAAGAAAAAAAACGGAAGAAAACAACTTCAAGGACTAACTCATCAAGAATCAAGAAGGAATCATCAGCCCAAGATAAATGCAATAAAATTAAGATACATCAAAAAAGAAAAACAAAGATCATGAACCAACCCAGCCTACAAAAATATTAAGTCAAGATAAATGGAATACAATGATTGAAGGGCCAACTTAGATAAAGAAAATCTCAATTAGTAAAGAATGATATTGATAAATAATCAAAGAAAATAATAAAAGGAATGCCCCCCCCCCCCCCCACCATATGTCCACTGCTGATGACGGAGGTTGGTTTTTACCACGAATCTGTATATCATGTTGTGGAACTTGTATGAAGAAGTCAGTCAGCTGGACAGTCTTGCGCTCTAATTTCAAAATCTTTTCTTCCTTCTTGTTTGATAGTTTTAGTTTATGTACACTAGTTAACCGAATATGTTTCATCTTGGTTATTGGGGTCTGTTAAATTCCGAAATAAAAAGATTATTTTGTTTGAATTATTATGCGTCATTCAACAGCTACACAGCTACAATACGGACAAATTTATTCCCAGCTTACTGCTGAATCTTGTACTTTAATTAATAAAGACAGATTTTGTTTCAGAACCGTCTTTTCACGGTCTACAACCTCTATAGAGGAATAAAGATATCACAGTTTTTGAGAAAAAATATACAATAAAAATTACAAGTGATATCTTAATAGAAATACTTGGGTTTACAGACCTTGAAAAGAAAAATCGAATGCACTTTGAATCATTGATCAAGACGAAAAATGACGGAGCCGTAGCGATTTGAAAATACAGCCTAAAAGTCGTCTTTTTTGTATTTTTTCGGGATATCTCGTTTTCTATCGCGAGATCAGAAACGTTCTCAAGAACAAAATCGTGTTTTTTTCAATTCTCTATAAGTGTACCGATTTCAGTGCTCTAGCTTTAAACTTTTTGAAAAGGACCAAAAGTAGCCTCTCTGATTTTTTTTTTCGAAATTTCGCTATTTTCAAGTCGCTAAGGATCTGGAACTATTGGTTATAGAGCAAGGATTCAAAGTGCATTTGAATTGTCATTTCAAGCTCTACAAATATGTGAGGTGTTTTACGATATCATTTATAGTTTTTGAGAAAAAATATCAAACACGAAAAAATCCGTATTTTTCTTTTATCTTTTAGAAAATTTTACAAAGGTAGCCATAAAATAATAATCTTTACGAATTTTGTAAAACACTATTTCAAAATATCTCATTTTTTGTCAGGAAATCAGGAAAATTTACAGGAACAACTTCGATTCGTATTTCAATTCTCTATAATACTAATGAGAAAGTTAGCATTTTTACTGAAACCATCCGCTTAAAAAAATATCCACGTTAAAAGCATTCAAAATATATAAAACGTACTTACATATTAATAGATTAAATAGCCTGAGCTGAGTGTGCTATTGGAATAGTCCTTAAGCAACTTAAAATAAGAATGAGGTAAAAAATGCACATGTAATTAATACCATTGACAGTAGGCAACTGAACTAAGAACTTACGAGCGATTACCCGTCATTTGTGCTCTTTTACACGAGTACAAACTTGTTCAAAACTTGTATAACTTCAAATCTGCAAGCAAAGTGTACTTTATTTTGCAGGATAAACCTGACGCAGCAGAGAACTTATTCATCTTTCATTAAGCACTTGTTTATTTTGCCTATAGGATTAATCAACCACTGGTTAAGTAGATAAAGTACATGGTGAGGCTGAGGCATCTCTCCTGGGAAAGTCCAGCTTTCAGTTCGAATTTGGTCGCTTCGTATTCGTTGATTACAACTAAGTTCTTCTATCTGTAATATAATCGCAGCTAATTCTCTTCAGGTTGTTATGTAGCTAGAGATTTAAGATCTTATGTTCCATGCCTTTGATCCAACTTTATCAAAGTCCTTTACAAAATCTTTCAGGACAAGACTGATGTACTTGTTCTCTGCTATGGCATTGGCTATCTTCTCAATGATGATACCAAGTTCCATTGTGGTGTCTCTTCCTTCACGGAATACAAACTGGTATTCGTTGTTTAAGTTATTTTCTTCAATATTTTCTATCAGTCCTCTGTTCAGAGGTAGTCACAGTTAATTGGTAATTCGTTAAAATATAAAAGAACTTAACACTAAAGCGTTAAGGTTAATTATTAATTTATTATTGTAAAACAATACATAAAACGTTTGTTTTCTTCTAAAGCCAACTCAAAACTGCAAAAACTGTTAATTATAAATAGGACAAAAATAAGAGAAAATAGAGAACTTTTAACAAATTAACGATTAACTGTACCTACCCCTGTTTATGTTCAAGATCTTTTCGAAGACTTTTCCTTTGAAGTTCAGCAGCGATATATGTAGGTCTGTATCTGGTGAGGAGATTGGGTGGTATGCTCAGTCTTGGGACTAAGATCATCTTGGCAAGTAGTCGTAGTAGTCGTCTAGTAAGTATCTGATGTTTAGGCCCGTTTGTAGATGTTAGTGTGGTATTGATACCACAGGGCCCCGCTTGAATTAATTGATGGCGCTTTTTACTACTTCTGTTGTACCTATGGCGCCTGTTCCCATTACTTCTTCCCTGTTCGAATAGCGAACCTGGGGAATTTTTTTATATCTTGTTACCTAGATTTTCGTTGACTCAGTCGTCGATTTCTAGGTTAAAGTCCGCGTTCTCTTCAGGATTTTTGGAAAACACTAAATTCCAGTGGATTCTGAACATTTCTTCTATCATTTCCCTAGCTTGAATTTTTCCCCTTGGTCGATTTTTGGGGAAATTTTGCTCCTTGGAGGTTTTCTATTCATCCTATTGAGTAGCCTGTAATTTTCTTTAGGGTTTCCTTCTTGATATATTTTTGTCATGAGGCTCTCCCATATATTACTTTGTTGTTTAACGCCGCGTATCTTGTGCGGCTAGGGCCGAGAAGAGCGATCTGGTTACATGTGTGACTTATCTGTTTGTTCTTATCCCTCATCTCGTCTCTCCAATGAGAGTGAAGGAGTGTGTAGTATTGCGTTCTCTGGGTGTTGTTGTTTTCTACCAAGATGAAAGCTTTTTTTTTCATACGCGCGTTTTTTGCGTCAATTTATTTCCGAGAAGCATGGAAAAAAGTTGAGAAGTTCACCCTCGTACCCATGCCAGTTTGCTCCATTGTGACTCTTCCTCTCTGAAACTGGCACTTGTATCAGATTCTGATTGAGGATCAGTAGAGTTCCAACATGGTCACTACATGCGAAGTTGACGGGTTGCATTAGGATATTGTATGGCATGTGATGGCTGCTTATATTACGATTTCGCTGCTAGCCATTCGTTCTGAACCCGGCATTAAGGTTTCCCATGAATATTGTGGGTAGGCCTGTGTCAAAGCTTGTCACGAGATTGTGCATTGCAATGCAATTCCGTCTTTCCGATTGATAACATGTGGCTATTATTAGTGGCGATATCTCGTTTTCCACTCTTATGGTAATGTCGGCTTCGTCGATTTTGTTTAGCTATTTGAATTCGATGCTTCTTCTTATAGCTATGGCCGCTCATCCATTATATGCGTCTGTTGGGTTTGCATTTAACATGAAGTAATTGTTAAAGATCTTTATTTTTCTGCTTTCCGGGTTTTCTCTCTGCCCTGAAATTAGTATTGCCTTGATCGTTTTCTCTGTAAAGGTTACCAAGAGTAGATGTCTTCGTGTATGGTTAGTCTCGACGTTAATAATGCGTACGAGTTATAGAGGCTCGAGAGTTAATAAGGACACCGAAACGTTATTGTGGTAGTCCCTACAGTTTCAAGTACCTTTTATATTTTAGGCGGCGGAGAACTTGGTATGCTCGGAGTAGAGAGGACTTCGCTTGACTGAGGCTTGCGATTAGGTAGGCTGGGTTTAAAGGATCAACATGGATTACCTGTATCAAGAAAATCACAAACGGAGAAATCTCGGACTCTTTATTAGAGCGTAATAAGGATTCGATACGGGCGTGTAGTGGGTTTGAGTGGGCTTATTACTACATGACGTCTCTCAGACTGACGGACTGACTGTCTCTTTTACTCTCTTACCGACTCTTTCTTTATCTTTGGCAATATATATTTGTGTCGGAGACAATGGATGTGGCCTATTATTATCCATTGATGTTGTTTGAGTGGAGCCTTTTTCACTCCCTGTTAATTTGTATCAAAGGAGATAGAGATTTGTTTCTGGTTAAAATACCAAAGATGTGACTGAGTTTTGGAGTCTTTTGTTAATCATTGCTCTAAACAGTGGCCGCTGCTATAGTGTTTTCAGTTCTTCAGCTGAATCCCAAGCTTTGTTTAAACAGCTGACCTTCTATCGCGGCTATGGGAACCACTTTTGTATGTGTATGTGTACACTTGCCTATGTTTGCTGCCGTCCCGAATTCATTCTTCTCGCCTTGAGCAAAATACATATTATTCACATTCATGTTTTCTTAACTCATGTCTATTTCTACTATGAGTTTTTCGCTCTATTCTAGATGGGTTCATCATGACATGGCATATTATTTCAGTAATTAATGCGTGTGCCCAATTTCAAGATTTCATAAGTCGAACAGGGTGCACATTTGTGAGGTTCCTCGTTGGGTCTACTCCACCTGGCAATTTGGATACCATAGGTGGTCCATCCTTCAGCATTGATTTGCAGTATACTGATCTTTCTTCATATCATTCCATTTTCGATTCCGCACTATGATGAATTTTCAGTTGCCCTTATTAGTATATCTGCTGCACCATTTAGATGAATCGTTACTACTTCTAAACTTTCCATATCTCAATTCCTTAAATGTGTTTTTGTTCAGTGTTACACGATTTCCAGTGTAGGTTCTGATCTTGTCCTGAAGGAGTAATCTTTCGACCTCTTGTTCGTCTTCCTTTTCTTTTTTCCCTTGCATGTTACTTCGTGTTGAGCTTTAATTGTGTTATGTTGTTTCATTCCTCTTATCATGGGGTAGTCCTTGCTTATGTAAACTCTGAGCCTGAGATATGTGCCTCAACCCTCTTTATGCTGCATTCAGTGATCTTTTTTCTTATTTTTGGTTGTTTCGTTGGTTTGTTCTTTTTCTTGTTGGGAAGTGTTGTCCTCATTTTAATTGTTTTCGTTAGTTATTTCCTCTGGTTGTTTGGGTAGTTAACCAATAGTTTTAACTACGCTTATGTTGAACATTTCTGAGGATGGTAGGTTCTCTCTTAAATATATCTACTTCATTAATTTTTACACGAGCATGTTTTATAAAGTTTGACCTAAAATGCCGCGTTTACCTATATTCATTACCTGTGCGCATAATATACAGGTCAATATTTCCATAGATGATTCATTTGGTACTGTTAGGTGGGTCTTTGCTTCCTTTATCTCGTGAACTGGGCAATGGCTACCGTTGTATAAGTCACGTTGCGTTTTCTTCCCGTTTCCTCCTTTTCTTTTTTCAGGATGATTTATTTCCTAGTGGGCCACGCTATTGCTATTGTACGGTGTGGCCATCCACAGATAAGGCATTTCTTTTGTGTATTTTTATTGCTTTCTCTCCAAGAAAGGCATTTCTGTCCACATTCAGAGCAATTGTGCTCGGATTCAGTACATTATCTTGTATGAATTTCCATATGCAATCAATTGAAGCATATACAGGATGGGAATGGTATTCGTTCGTAATTTCTAACTGCTAATTTTACGCATATTTTTTTACGTTCGTTGTGGGTCTTTTTATTTTTTAAAATAATAACCATTTTTTGTTTTATTTTTTTGCAGAATAATTGACGGTGGAAAATTTTGAACCATCCCAAAGACAAGCAATGGGATTTCAAACTTCCTCATCGTCAGCAGAAGGTGTGGCTACTCGTGGTTAATAGCGCGGTCAATAGTATAGGGGCGCCGAGCGTTCTTGTAGTAGGCTTCGGCGCAGAGGGGTTTACTGAAGGTGTTTTCATATTCAGTGTGAGAGAAAGGACTTCGAAAAGACGCAGCAAAAATATAACTTTATTCTTCAAATTATCCTACTCAAACGGGGCAAACAAAACGTCTCGAGGTGTTCGCGGTCAGTGAGTAGGCTTCGCCAGGCCTACATCACGACGGACGGACGAGAGTAGGGAGTGATATATTCTCTACATTTTTGACTTCTGACTACCGGCTGACTTCGAACTCTGATTGTGACTGTCTACTAACTTCTCTCCCTTAGTGTGAATTTCGTAGTATATATGTGTCCTGGAAATAATGGGCGTGAACTATTGTTCTCCACTCTTGTTTTGGGGGAAAGAGTTAATCCTATGTTTTGAGAGGAGCCTATTCCACTCGCTGTTATGGAGACAGAGATTCCTTTTTGTTCAAATACTAAGGCATGCCTGAATTTTTGGCAGTCTTCGCAATGCCAACAATGGCCGCTGTTAATTAAACAATGACCACTGCTACCCTGTTTCAGTCCGCACCTGCCTTTCAAACTTTTTTTAAACAGCTGACCTTGTATCGCGGCAATGGAACCACTTTTGTTTTGACTGATGTACATTTATATATATTTTGTTTCATTTCTTAATTCTCTTTAGTGGCATATTATTTCTTTAATTTGCTAAATAGCCTTTTAGAATTTGATAGATTCCCCGAGCGTCCATTTGTGGAGTTTCTTGTTGGTGGTATTAAATCTTACAATTTAGGTGCCATAAGTCTACCTCTACAAAGGATGGTGTAAACTGTCAGAAAGGAGTTAAAAGATCCAGCGTTCGACTATGAGGCGACAGCAGTGAGAAAAGCCCATGGTGGGAGATCTGACGCCATCTGAACTCTCGAATTTGTCAATAAAATCTAAGTCATCAACAATGATCTCAAAAGGTCGATGAGTGCAATTGCAAGGGAGAAAGGTCCGGATGAAAAGCTCACCAGGCTAGTGGTGCATAAGGACATTCTCTACTTTCATACATGATGAGGAAGGGACAATTTCTCTCCAAGGCGATGCAGAAAAAGCAACTCAAGCACACCAAAAAGCTGATCAAAAAGTTGAAACATCTGCTGGAACCAGATATGCTCGGTTCTTCTCTGACGAGAAGAATTTCTGCCAAGACCAGAAGATCAATTCACAGGACAACAAAGACGTGCCCAGAGTTGTACATATGACATTTCCAGCGACAATCATGGTCTTCGATGTCATAAAAAAGGAAAGTGACGTCATGCCACCCCACCTCTTTCCTGAGAGCCCCAGTCTGAGCAGCGACAGCTACATCCGTGTTCTGAGTAAAGTGGTGAAGCCCTAGATCGACCAGGTAGCGGAAGGAAGGCCTTATCTGCGCATCAAGAATTTGCGCCTACACCAGCCGGAAGACACAGGCCTGGCTGTCGGAGAATTTCTTCGATCACACAGTACCTGATATTTGGTCTCTCCAATCTCTCTACTGCAACCCCCTTTAACTTCTTTGTGTAGGGCTAGATGGAACGAAAGACCAATTGTTGCAGCTGCAACATAAAGGACGAGCTAAAAGCTAGGATTACCAGGGCTTTCAGTGGCCTAAAAGGGGAGATAGTGACGAAAGCCTGTGGCCGGTTCCGAGGTTGCTTGGAGGCTGTCTCCGAGGCCACAGGCGTGTTTATTGAGTCAGAAGACAAACCTACCTAAAATTCATGAACATATCTCAAAAAATAAAAACACTTTTAGTTTTTCTTAAAACAGTCATCATGCGAACTAATACCATCTCCACCCTGTCTGTAGCTTGATATTCTTCTCCCTTTACTGAAAAATAGTAGTCCGTTTTGGGCAATCTTTTTGGCCATTTCGGATGCCGCTTCCACAATTTTGAATGCGTGCACGTGCATTCTAAATTTAATTATGTCAGTTATTTTTATGCCTGGACGTTTTTTTTATTTATATTGCTTTATTTCTCCTTTGCTGTGGAATCCCATCAATATATCTACTTTATGACAAATGAGGCTTCTTTTTGCCGTGATTTCGGCTGGAATTATCGGTGTATGCTGCGGTTTGATGCTGTATTAAGCAGGATTCTAAGATACAACAGTTTTACCCTGACTAATCTTAGGTATAATTAATTTACTTTTTTTTTTAGGTTTCGAAATAGGTGTAGTTTGGTGACTTATGTGTGAGCTAATCCAATTCATGTGTTTGTGTGTTCTTTCATGCCTAATTTTGAAAGGCTGTAGCCAAGAACGAACACACTTGATGATTATTTAATTTGGGAGCTTTTATATCGACTGGTACAATCCGGTGTTGCTCGATCGAAACTGTGGTGAACTTTTCTACGTTGCTTTAAATCTCCTAGTGTTGTTCAAATCTTGCGATCCTTTTGGTTTCGATAACCGTGTTTAAAGACATCATCATTTCTGAGTTCGTCTGTCAGACCTCGACTAGTGTGACATCATCTCCGCATGGTATATTCAGCGTTTGGGGATTTTGTGGCTTCAATAGGTGCCTCGTATAGATTGTAGAGAGAGTGGGTCTGAGATATCCCCCCATAAGACTGCAGATAAAAGTTAGAAGGCCTTCCCTGAATGCTTCGCCAAGCCAATGAAATCTTGCCTGTTGGTTAAGTAGCTACATAGGATGCTTTTCGTAGTGAGGCGCGAGTCTTAACCTAGAGAGTTTGTATTTCAGTTCATCGATCCAATCTTTGCCGAAGGCCATCTATATATCTTTGCAGACGACATCAACTATGCGCCCCATTACGAGCCCTACTGTCGTGCGTTGGTGCATTATGGCTTGCATATTCCAAAGTGTTCCTCGTTCAGCTGAGAGTGGGCCGTGAGGTGGGCTGTAAGTTTGTCATTAAGGACTTTCTTGAAGACCACTTACGCGGTTTCTAGCAATGATATGGGTATGAAGTTCATAAGTTGATTCACTGGCTTTTTAGGCTTTGGAATGAAAAGCATTTTTTAATTCTTTACGCCGCTAGGGAGGTATCCCATCGCTAAGGTTGCATTGAACAGATTCAGCAGTCAGTATATAAATCATTCTGGTGCCTCTATTAGGTGTCTAATGGTTTGACTGTGACTGAGGCTTTAGGTTCAAACGAAGATATCACCAACCACAATTTTCCACTAGTGATGAAGATGCCCTCCAAAGAGTTACTATGGAGTTGAGTGAAGTTCGTAGTTCTGTAAGGTGAGAATCTGTCCTCCTTCCTCTCCATGCATTCAAGAATCTGATCCTTGAAGTGTTTCTCCCCTTCATAGAAGATTTTGAAAACTTTCTTCAAGACTTCTGGGAAGAGCCTTTCTTTCTTACATGGAGAGTGGGCTGTCGCTCCTTTATGCACAATCACAGTTTATTTTTGCTCTCTCGTTTGATCTTTTAACCTATTGATAGCTGCCCAGGAAGATTTCGGGTCCTTTTTGATGTCGATTCTTTCGATTCATCGGTCCTACTTTTTCACTCAGTTTTTTCGCCAGCTTTGTGTTAAGTTGTTGCCTACACTGACTCCGTCTCAAGAGAAAATCGGCTCTATATAGGTTCCAGGTTGGGTGAGTGTTCGTTTTGCGGCCAATCAGTGGAGAGCTTTAGGATCCGCATCAGGATGGTGTGCTGAATGTTTAATTTCGATTTATTTTGTTATGAGTATAGCTTCTGTGATTGGGAAGAGAATAGATTCAGTCTTATTTTGTATTACATTAGTATTTTGAACCAGGATGTCTGTGGTCAGGGTAGCTCGATGTGCTGTTTCAAAGTGGGGTTTCTGCGCCACTTTGTATGTGCAGCGTCATTCGTTTGAAGAGGGAGGTAATTACATATCATACAAACGTATTTACATCTATAACAAAGCTTGCAGTCTTCGTGAGGACATTCACACTCATGGATTATGTTGTATGGTATCAGTTTGTTGTCTATTCTTAAGGTTTTGTTTTTTAATAAGATTATGAGTTTTAGTTCTTCGTCTGGGTTTCTTCATCTAGTATGTTCTCAATTATTCTATCGTCGGCTTTATACTCACCACTCATTTGATTCCTGTAATAAATGGCTATATGCGTCCTATTCGTTTTTTTCATGTGTGGTTCTGTCTTCTTGTTGAGGATTTTTCTTGTTTGTAGGTCATCTGGTGTATTAGAAAAATGTTTAACTACCAACTGTTTTACGCGATTGATCTATTCTACGAATAGATTCCACGACGGGAGCACTTGTATGCACGAGGTAAAATGCTCGGGACACACTCCTTTGGCGTTGAGGCATTTGTCATTGTGGGTAGGTTTGGTATAAACTTTTGTACTCTATTCAATGCCTAAGAAGAGCAGTCTCCCATTAGCGCTGAGTTCGTAGGCAATGTTCATTTTAGAGTTTTCTTCCAGCTTGCATTTCAGTAACTCGAGGTGACGATCAAAGGAGATTGGCTAAATCAGTTTTAGTAGTTGATGAGTTATAGGATTTGAAGGGAAACAACAGTGGAGTAATTAGTAAGATTAGGGTGTTTTAACTTTATGTGAATGGATTCAAGGATTCTCAGAAAGTTTCATTCTTATGACAATCTATTATTTTAAAAACATTTCTAGTAACGTTTGTTTTATAAGCTATGGCATGTGATCGGATAAGCGAGTATACTTTGGCTATCAATGTTTTGCCAGTATAAATACAGATACCTACGAGAAAACAGAATCTAGCAGGGAGTGAGCAAAACTTGCTGCCTAGCTAAGTTCTGCAGAGACGTCGCGAACAAGTGAATTTGTACGCAACATAGTTGCTTAACTCAGAGGGAATTCTGTCCTTGAAGAGAGAAAGAAGGAATCGTTCTGTTTTGAATGAATGTAAAGCAAAAATTAGTATGAAAAGAAAAGGGTTTAAGTAGATTAGTAGCCATTTAAAAGTAATTTAATGGGCTCATATCGAGAACTAAAATTATTTTGTCTTCCGGAACATAATAATAAACTTTAGGGGAATAGCGTCCGGGAACAAAATTTTGAGATTGTTGTTGTCTTTTTCTATGAGAGAGAGGAGACCCTTTTTGGAAAAATATTTTTTTTTAAATACCAAACTTCATTATGCATATTTACAAAGGAAGAAATTTGCTATCCTCTATATATCAGGGTATCTATTGCCCTAAGTTAAAAAGAAAAATCGCAGATTGAGAAAAAGTTAAACCCTAATCCACTGAAACCTTTCTTGTGGTAAAATTAAGTTGAAATTCCTTCCGTTGTTTTAGTGATATTTAAAACTGATGTTAGAACGAAATGGATGAATATAATTTCGCAATTTAATTGCCTGTGTGATGTCAATAATAACACGGAAACAATCATCAATATAGCGGTGGTAAAATATCGGGCAAAATTCTGATGGACGGTGATTTATCATTATTTCTTATCAGTGGTTCATAAAAAATTCTGCGTGTAGAGGCCAAATAAGGAAGCCTATGGTAGCACCATGTTGGCATATACTATCGATAAAACAAAAGAAAGAATCTTTAAAAATCAATTCTAAAATAATAAATTGTCCTAAGAACGCAACTTCCCTGAGATCCTCTAATCGATTTACATTAAGTTCAAACATCCTAATCTCAATAATGACTGTACTCTTGTTCCGCTTCAAATCCTTTGACTCTCAGCCACCAAAACCGATTCAGTCTATTTCCTTTGATCTTCTCTTAGGTCTCGAATCCTAGAGAATTAAAGTAAGCTGGTATATATTGATTTCATTTCGTTCCGCTCCCGTTTATGCTTTTGTTTGCTTACTTTTTTTCACCTAGCCGAATTGATCTATGCTGTTTTAAATATAGCATGTCACATTATACCAACTTCCGATTTTTATGTATAAAGTTTGTTTTTTTTCCAATATTTCAGTATGTTGTATACCTGAAATTGACGTAGTTTAATTACACAGGATAACCAAGATCTTTTTCGTCTTCACTTTCCTTCTTAATATAAGATTAATTTTCAGAATACCTCAAGTTAATAATTCAACTCGAAGATAAAGTTAATAGATTCCTTCTACTACCTCAAATACTTAACCGAAAGTTATAGATTAATCACTTTATGAATCATTTTATGCTAGTGGTTGAGGCCTACCAAATACTTTATAAGCCTGACATATACTGGCCTCTTAGTTACTTCTACTTTCTAAACTCGCATAATACTTAGTGAATTTTCTCTCCACAGTAGCCCATAACCTCCAAAAGAAATTTGGCACCTCTCAATTCCTTGTAGTTTACGATGTATCTTCTTTGTTTCCCAATGTACTTTTTGATCAAACCATAGAAATTATCCTGGGTTCGAGTTTTCACAACTATAACAAATTCCATATTTTTTACGAGGTAAATATAAGCAACTTTTACTAATAGTTTAGAGAACGTATACTTTGTTTTGACGAAAATTTGTATAAACAACTGGATGATGTAACTATGGGCTCTTCCAGTGCCTTCGTTGCCTGAGATATTTTATTGATCGACTTTGAAAAAAAAATTAAACAAATTATCCACCTCCCCTCTTACCGAAGATTTGTTGGATGATTCATTCACACGATTTAATAACCAAGATCAAGCAACCCAGTTCTTTAATTACCTCATTTTCATTCATCCAAGTATTAAATATATTATGGAAACCGAAATAGATAATTGTCTTCCTTTTATACACATCTTAAGCAAAAAGATCCACCGAGACTTACTAACATCATTTTATAGAAAACCGACCTTTACTGGACTAGGCACAAATTTTTTTAGCTTCTGTCATATATTTTATAAACTGAGCTGCGAAATGTCTCATCACTCGTGGCTTCCACCTTTTCTCTTCATTATTACTTATGTACAAAGAATTTGAATTTATAGGAGCCTTTTTTAAGAACTCGTATCCAATTACAATAATAAATAGACTCATATCTAAATTTCTGAATAGCTAATTTCATCCGCCCATCTTTCATATAATGTTCGGGAAGATTCTAAATATCTTATTCTCCTAGAAATGCCCCCTCCCCTTTCCTTAACCAAGAATCCCAAGGAAAGTTTTCTAAATTATTAAAGCGCTATTAAATTCGTATTTTTTATTAAAATTAAAATTGGCAATGAGTCCCTTGTGCAGTCGTGTTGTATACAAATTTACTTGTTTTCGGGGTATCTCCCCAAAATATATAGGTAGCACGATTCATTCCATGTGGGCAAGATTTTTCTCACTCACGGGCATTACTTTCTATACTGCCAAGCCTCTTAATCATAAAGAAAAGTTACACATTAGAGTTCATATAATTAAATGCAAATATGACAAAAATATTACTAATTTTCAAATTATTGATAGCAACAGCAAAGAATTCTTGAGTCCTTTTACATTAAAACTCATTCCACTACACTTTATTGTGACACCTATGCTGCTGCTATATCATCTTCCAACTCTATAACCAACTTAATCTTACATCTAACTCCTTCACTCCCACTCACTTCACTTCTCTTCTTTCTGGAGTCAGATCTATAAAGGTGAGTTTTTGACATTTCAGCTTTATTTTTTTCCAGTATTTTAATTTATAATAACTTAATTTAATATAAATGTACATACTTTTACTCCTTTTTATTATAACATTTCCAAAGAACTTTGCTCCCTAAATTTTACTCAAGATTTTATCTAAGCAATATTTTGCCTCTCATATGTATTATTTTAATGTTTCAATTTTAGAACCTGAAGATGAGCGTTAAGCTTTAAATGTATTTCATGCGCACTATATATATATATATATATATATATATATATATATATATATATATATATATATATATATATATATATATATATATATATATATATATATATATATATATATATATATATATATATATATATATGAAAATTAACCCACAAGAAAATGAAAAGATGAATTCAAGCACTTTCGAACTATATTTGCAAGTTCATTTTCAAGAAATAGCATGAATAGAGAAGACAACCTTATATAGGGTACAAAGATACGAAAGGAACGCCCATCACATAGTACAGACCAATGGAAAAAAACACAAAAACAAGACAGAAAAATAGCAGGAAAAATAACAATGGGTGACTAATAACAGACATGTGCATCCCTAAAACGATATATACAAAACAGCACCATGTATATAAATGGAATAGGGTTGGATGAAAAAAAAAGAGGATTTTAAAGGATTATCTTTGGAGCGAAAACATTTAGGGCCAAGAGTTTATCCACAGACACAACAAAGACACGTGGTGGTGGACGCAATGCGAATGATATTACATTAATAAAGAGTAACAACAGGCTACATTATGAAGTTATTTCATTTAGTACAAGTTTTTTTAAAACAGGGTCAAGCTTAAATAAGCCAGGGAAAATGTTCATATTAAGTAAGATGCCAATTAAGGAACACTCGACGATATTTCTTTTTGTGAAATCAGCGGAATGATAAAGGAATTTTGCAGAATTCCAGTCAATGAGGTGGTCATTTTCAGATAAATGTAAAACTAAAGCGATATTTATTTCACCTCTTCTAATATTATACTTATAATGGTAAATTCTAGTAGATAAAGATTTACCAGTTTGCCCGAAGTGAGGTAAATTACAAACAAAACATTCTATAGAATATACTCCCCTTTTTTCCCTGTGTTATTGTGGACTAACATTTTATATAAAGTGGATTCATATCTAAAATTTACAGAGATATTAAGTTGCTTAAAAATACGGGTGAGACAAAAAAAATGGTTCAAAGTATGGCAAGATAAGACAATTTTTGTAATTGAAAATCGGCGGGTTATCAGTTCTATAAAAAGTTCTCTTTGCAAAGTTTAATGATGTATACAAAAATTGACGAGAGTAACAAAGTTTCTTACCTATTTCAAAAATATTGGACAATTCCTTATCGAAAAATGTTTTCGCTCTAATGATAATCATTTAAAATGTTTTTGTTTTTTTCACCCATCCATATTCCATTCATATACATGGCGTTGTTGTGTGTATATCGTTTTAGGGATGCATATGTCTGTTATTAGTTGCCCATTGTTCTTTTTCTTGTTTTTGTGTTTTTCCATTGGTTTGTACTATGTGATGGGCGTTTCCTAAGTATCTTTGTACCCTATATAAGATTGTCTTCTCTATTTTCATGCTATTCCTTGAAAATGAATCCTGCACGGATTTTTTCGAAAAAAAAGTAATAAAAATATTACTGCAAGGAAAAATGATTCCGTTTTCTCTTTCAATGTGGTTTAATGGATTCATTTTCATCATTCTCTCGTGCTACTTTGAGAGATATATACATATGTATATATATATATATATATATATATATATATATATATATATATATATGGAGGTAAAGTTCGGCAATATATTTTCATCGTAACAAGTTTTGTTAAAAGCGACTGCTAATTTTGCGTTTGTGATAATTTTTTCACATCTTTTAATTTGTTTTATATTTGCCTTCATGTCGGATTGAGTCCATGTATAAGTTCTCCAAAGTTCATAATAGCACGATTTCGAAATTATAGCGAGGGAATATAAGATTCCTTAGGTAAAAGACACTTTATTTATCTGACGCGTTTCGTTACAACTCGTAACATCTTCAGAGATACAAAAAAATACAAGAGAAAATTATAAGAACTGTTTTATATATCATGGATAGACGGTAAACGTACAGACGAACATAAAAGTCACTCAGGTAAGGTGCACTGGCAAACTCCTTGACAGGGTGGGACACGTCAATAGCGCAAGTAGAAGATTAAATTTACGGTCGTATCCAGATAGATAAATGACCTGGATACCTGAGATTAGCTCTCCCGTGCGTTTCTATTCCGATTCTTGTTGCTAGGTAGTAATCCATTTGAATTGAATTGAATATTAATTTTTGGTTGTTTTTCTTGTATGTGAATAGCTTCTAGAAATAGTAATTGTCGCCGATCAGGTGCGGAGTCGAAAATTTTAGTGTTCTCTTCTAACATTTTTCTGCTGAGAATTATTGCATGGTTTTGGCTAGTATGGTTTTTAAGGACGCCATTCGTCAGGTGGTAGGTCACTCTTCGTGATAATTTTGTTTCCTAAGTTGCATTTATACTCATATATTACATGGGTTCTTTGCTTAGGTTCAGGTTTCGGCCTCAGATTGTTTTTCATGATAAGGGTGGCGGTTCGTCTAGTTTGTTAGTATATAGTAAGCGATATATTTTGTTCAGTATTCGTAGGTTGTATAGATCGGTTGATAATTGCCTTAATTATCCTTTCGTCTGTTCGGTACGCCGTGTCCGGTGGCGAACTTCAGAAAATTGATAAAAATTTAACCATGACTGCTTTTTTTTAGATTTTAAATTTTAATCTTAGTAACGAAGCGCAAGGTACCCCCGTAGAGGAAAGTGGCGAAACTATTGCCTGATATACATATAAATAAATAAATAAATAAATATATATATATATATATATATATATATATATATATATATATATATATATATATATATATATATATATGCAAATTTTGTTGAAGACAATTATGTATTTTGCCTTAATAATTTCCTTTGGCAACTTTCTTTTCTTCTAACAAACTTTTTTATTTTATCTTATAAATGGTAGATCCACCATTTATAAGATGGAATAAAAAAGATAGTTAAAAGAAGAGAAAGTTTCCAAAGGAAATTATTAAGGCAAAATACATAATTGTCTTCAACTAAATTTGCATTCAAGAAAGACTGCTACCCAACTACACTAAAATATATATATATATATATATATATATATATATATATATATATATATATATATATATATATATATATATATAAATATATATATATATATATATATATATATATATATATATATATATATATATATATATATATATCCTTTCCTTTTGCTACATGATATCGTACTTCTCTTTTGGAAACTTTTGTCTAAGATCAAAGGCAAAGCTGAAGTAAAAATTCTGAAGAGCTTCGATCCGCTCCCACTTCCTGATTTTTCTTTTATCACTCCCTTTTGAGGTTCATACTTTGATCTTGGATTTTTTTATTGTTTTAATGATAAATGATGGCTTACTTTTATCTTATTTCGACATAAATTAGGTATTATATATATATATATATATATATATATATATATATATATATATATATATATATATATATATATATATATATATATATATATATATTTATTTATATATGTGTGCATTTTAAAGGCCCAAAGAAATGAAAACTGGTAACACAACTCGGAAAAACGCTAAGGAAATTAATTACGTGTACCATTAAAGTTTAATGGTACACGTTAGGGTTGAGGCTGGTAGCTCTGGCGATGTGCGCCGTGTTCATTTTAGCGAAGAGCGCTTAATGACACAGGTTCAAATCGAACTCCTGTTTTCATTTTTTTATAACATTAAAAATAGTTTGCCCTATTTTCTGTTTCTATATCTCCCATTTTTTATCTTAGAAGAAAAGGTTGATTCTTCCGACGCTTATGAAAGACGAGATACGATTATATTCTCCGGCAATATACCTGAAGCTACCAATAATGAAAACTGCAGCAATATCATCCGCAAACTTATTAAAGATAACTGCCACACACAAATGCAAGAAGCTGACATCTCTGTTGCTCATCGTCTAGGTCCCAAGCCTAAAGTACAAGGTCCCGACAAAAGAAACATAATTGTGAAGTTGCGCAGAAGTGATCTGAAGCGTGATATCTTCTCAGCATGCAAAGAATTCAAACCTTCATTCTATGTAAACGAACAACTGACTCCAAATCGCAACAAAATCTTTTTTGTCCTCCGCCAAGCTAAAAAGAAATTCTCCGCAAAGATCTCCGGCTGCACTACCAGAGATGGTTCCATCAACATTTTCTTGCCATCACCCTCCGGTCACCGTGACCTACGTATAGTTATCAATACCCGAGCTGCCCTCCAAAAATTTCTGTCGGAACACCTCAATTCGACGCTTGAAGACTTTAATGGTGAAAATCTCTGGAACGATCAGTAATAATACCTTCGACGATATTACTGTTTTAGATGAAAAAAACAAAAACAAACAAACCATGTTTTGACCTAGCATTCACTTACTTTTATTTCAATTGTATTACATAATTTATTCCTTTTTCTCTTATTATAGTTATCATAAAAATAGTATTTTAACTATGTATAGATATTTTATACGAAATTTCAATTTGTAACCTTTAATTTTTAGATTCCAATAGAACTACCTTTATGTTTGAACAACTCGATCACTTTAATAATATCGATCCAGACATAAACCATTTTGATGAATTATATCCAAATTTTAAAGAAAATAACGGAAGAAACCAATACTACGATTGTGATAAATTTAACACTAAATTTTCATTTGAAAAAACAGACCTGTCCATTTTAAATCTTAACATTCGATCTTTGCACGCAAACATTGATGAATTTTCAATGTTTTTGTCAACACTTAATTATAAATTTTCCGTTTTGGCATTCACCCAGAGCTGGCTAACAAATAATAATAAACACCTTATCAGTGTCCCAAACTATAGCTCTTTTCATTCACTACGCGACGTAAACAAGATAGGGGGAGGTATAAGCGTGTATATATCTGACAGACTCAATACTAAAAAAGTTGACGAAATTAGTATTTCCTATAACTATATTGAAACTTTATTTATCGAAGTAAAATCAAATGGTAAAACAATAATCATTGGAACCGTATATAGACCTCCTTCTGGTGACCCAAATATGTTTATAGATAAGATTACTGAATTAATCAATTACTTCAATGTTACAAACTATGACGACATAATAATTAAAGGAGATTTTCACTTCGATCTATTAAACTTTGAAAACCACGCATCAACTCAGTCCCTCCTCAATGCTTTTTATTCTCATTCCTTACTTCCAATTATAACAAAAACGACAAGAATAACCCAAAACTCAGCAACACTAATTGACAATATTTTCAGAGTTCACCCCGAAAATTACTCTTCCCGTATTCTCCTTTGTGACATATCGGACCATCTTCCTATATTCATGATCCAAAAGTCTTATTTCAACTCGAACAATATTCATCACAACCGTACAATAACCTAACGCAAATACCTTATCAAACTTCTATAACTATGTTCTAAATCAGAATCTATATGAAATTTTCTATATAAATGACATCGATTCTGATACCGAAGAGTTAATTTCAAGGCTAGACGATGCTTTTAAACTTAATTGTCCTCTAAAATCTAAAACCATATCATATAAACACAAAACAAAACCTTGGATAACAAACGCAATTATAAATAACATCAAAAAACGTCAAAAATACTTTTCTCTTTATAAGCTTAGTCAAATTCCAGAACACACACATAAACATTTTCGGAATCAAGCTACTAACCAAATTAAAATAGCCAAGAAAAATTATTACCATGAACGATTTAATCAAACGAAAAACAATATAAAACAAACTTGGAAATTAATCAATTCTGTGATAAAACCTGAAATTACTAAAGGAACAAACCAAATTAAACAAATTATCATTGACGGTAAACCAGTTGACAATAAGGAAAAAGCGAATGAATTCAATAAATTTTTTGTCAACGTAGGTAAAAAAATCTCAGATTCCTGCAAAATAGTCGATAAATCTTTTCTTTCGTATTTTAATGAGATTAATGTACCAAATTCCTTGTTTTTTTCTCCTGTAAGCGTAGCCAATATAAAAAAAAATCATTAGTTCACTAAAAAATAAAAAATCAGGTATTAATTCAATCTCCACTAAAATTTTAAAATACATCTCTGATATAGTTGCTCCAATTTTAGCATCAATAATTAATAAATCATTTACGCAGGGTATATTCCCAAGTGTATTAAAAAGTTGCTCGGGTAACACCGTTACCAAAGGCCGGAGACCTCACAAACGTCAGCAATTACCACCCTATTTCATGTCTTACAATGTTCAGTAAAATATTTGAAAAAATAGCATTCAATAAACTTTATAAATTTCTGGAATCTAATTCACTGTTGCATCAACACCAATATGGTTTTGTACGTCAGAAATCAACGATTCACGCGATAATTAACCACCTTCAATATTTATATGATAACATTGAAAAGGGCCACATTATATTCTCAATTCTCTCGATTTTAAAAAAGCTTTCGATTGTGTCAACGATAATATTCTACTGTCAAAATTAGCTATGTACGGAATTAGAGGCAACTGTCAAAATTGGTTCAAATCATATTTAACTGAAAGAAAGCAATTTGTCTCCGTCAATGGTCATGACTCATCCCACCTTAATATTACAACTGGGGTCCCACAAGGCTCCGTGCTAGGGCCACTGTTATTTTTAATCTATATTAATGATATTGTTAAATCATCTTCTCTGTTTAAATTTATATTATTCGCGGATGATAGTGCCTTATCAACTCCCTTGCCATATGACAAACCGAGCAACATTGCATCTACAATAAATAAAGAACTCGAAAATGTCTTCAGGTGGCTTAATGTTAATAAACTATCAATAAATATAGATAAAACCAAATATATTCTTTTCTCTTACAAAAAATCTATTGAATTGCCCCATATTAAAATGGGCGACGGAATAATCTATGAAACTACTCATATCAAATTCCTAGGCATCTTTATTGACAAAAATCTGAGTTTTAAACAACATATTACGCATATCTCAACAAAACTATCAAAATCGATTGGAATATTATATAAATCAAATAAGTTGCTTCCTAAATCTATTCTCCACTCTTTATATATGACAATGGTGCAACCTTACTTGACATATGGCATAGAGAGTTGGTATGGAAAATATCAAAATTATCTCAATAAATTAGTCATATTACAGAAAAAAGCAACTCGAGCCATCCATCAACTTGACTACAAAGAGCACACTAATCGATATTTTAAAGAATCCAGAATTCTAAAATTAAATGATCTCTTTGTTTTTCAAATATTCTTATTCCTTTACAAAACAATAAAGTGTTCCTATAATAACTATATATTTAATATGTTACAAACAGCTGATAATACCCATAATCACCAAACCCGCAATAGAACAAAATTTATTTCACCCTTGTATTCAAAATCAAAATCACAATGTAGCTTTCTGTATAAATCTATCAAAATATGGAATGGCTTGGACGACAATATCAAATCCCAAACCAATTTAGCTCAATTCAAAAAAGCTCTTAAAAACAATATAATTTCGGCTTACTAAATTTCTATCCAGTTTTTGTTATTGTGTATTTATTTGTTACCGTACACTATTATACTGTGTACTATTACTTTGATTTATACATTATAAATATGTTATTTTTTATATAAGACTGTTGACTATGTTAACTACAGATCTTTTGAAATAATCGCTGGAAATAAAATAGTTTTTTAATTTATCTCAAAATTTAAATAATATAATTATTCGTTATTTGCAATCTTTACAATGGTTAGGTCCTCAAATGTATACTAAGTTGTTTATATTTTTATAAACATGAAGGGATTTTATTCTTGATAATTTTATGCTTATTCTTAAGTTTTAAGTTTCTGCCCTAAAAGTCACTGACTTATTTTGGGCCCATAACTAATCTTTGTATGTATATACATATATACGAGTATGTATAAGTACTTATTGTAACTTATCATTCAGATTTAAAATGTAATATGTTTATACTGTACATTGGATTAATATGGAATAAATAAATAAAAAATGGTACACGTAATTAATTTCCTTAGCGTTTTTCCGGGTTGTGTTACCAGTTTTCATTTCTTTGGGCCTTTAAAATACATCTATTATCTGTCACGCGTCATGTGATCATCAATTTATATATATATATATATATATATATATATATATATATATATATATATATATATATATATATATATATATATATATATATAGTTTATTATGATAAGACTAGTTTCCATATGTAATTTTTCATAGCAAATTCAGCCGTAAACTGACGACCGACATTAATTTGGGGGCCTTATTTAAGCTAATTAAAAAAAAAATTTATTAGGTTTAAGACATTGGGGCTAAATTTAAACTACTATTCTAACTGAATGAAATTCGGAATTTAATTAACGATGATTCAATAATTTTCCTTCTATTCAAATTGTTACAACTATAAATTATTTGAGGAGGAGAGAAATCTATATCATTGTTAGCGTTATTAACATGATTAAAATATTGAGTCTTAGCAAATGACCTTCCCGTTCCTCCTTAAGGTTCTTAATGTATGAAGGTAGAGGTTAGCACTAGATATGACAGTATCGTGTTGTAGAAGTAGGTGTAGTGATGTGTTAGTGAGGAGGTGTGTGTGTGTAGTTTCCAGGTGATTGGATGGTCATTTCTTTTCATTTCTTCTCACTTCCTATCACCTTCCGACTCTTTTTTTTCGACTGAATAATAGATATTAAATTGGATTCCACCCTTTCCTTATAATTTTCATTTTCTGTATAAACCGATTTTCTCTCTGTTATTAGACTCAGGCTTACATAAACCTTGGGACTGGATTCGTTATTATCTTTTTCCTGCTACTAGGGAATTGATGTTTCATTTCGATTCCCTCTCTTAGACTCAGTCTGTCATCCCAACCATTTCTCAGCTCTTCCTCATTCTTTCTCCAGATTCCCACTGCCCTCTCATCTAAGACTATATTGACCTGTTTCATTCTTACTTCCCTATGTAATTCTTCTTGCCTTCTCATGTCCATCCACCTGGTGCCTGTAATCCATCGAGTACCTTGTTTTTGTACCCGTTGAAATTTTAATCATGTCACTCTTCGGAGTACTATGTAGCGGAACAGCTGGGTACAGTAGGCTGGCTTTGACTATTGCCATGTAGAGTTTCTTCTTGTGACTGGGTGACAGCCGTGAAAACCTCCTTAGTTGCGTCAACCTCACCTTAGCAATTCTTATCCAATCTACTACATGTGTTCTGTACCCGGTTTTACTTATATTCAGATCCAATACTTTAGCTTCGTCCTTATATTCATATCTCTTTAGCCTCAACTCTTCTCCTGTTGATGGGTATTACAGCGAATGTATCATTATTGGATTTCATCTTCTATTTCTTCTCGTATCTATTTAACTTCGGGATCTCTTTTGTTGTATTCTTAGCCGCCTTCCTCGCTGTTCTAGTTGAGCTCCGAATAATCTGTGTGACGTCATCCACGAACTGTACATATGCTGTTTTTCGGCTAAGGGAAAACGGTAGATCATTTGTATAAATGCGTAGAGGACTGAGAACAAACAACTCCCCTGTGGGAGCCCCTCCTTTGTATTAAAGACGGTGCCTTCATGGCATCCAAACAACATATAGGCCTTCTGTCGCTAATAAAACTGCATAAAGCCTGGTCATTTTCTCCCCAAGCTCCACCTTTACCAGTTTATATTTGAGATCATCCCTCCAAACCTTATCAGACGCCTGCTGCACGTCGCGTGACATTAGGTATACCATCTTGCCCTCATTCATTGCTTTGGCCAGCTTCTCTGTAATCAGCACTAAGGCCATCTCCGTATCCTTTTTTCTCTTGAATCTATAGAATAAAGGAGAGTTTGAGCCTTTACACGGATTAGGTAAAAAAGGCATCTTTGGTTGTGTTGGGGATTGGTGGAGGTGAAAGATTTCTTGATGGTTGCATGGTATTTGAATGTTGTCAGGGTTAGATAAACAATTGAGTTTAACCCTTTAAAGAAGGAAGAATAAGGAAGGGATAAAAATTATTTTTTCGCATCCAAGATTTTGTGTTGGGGCCTCTAAAATATTCATTTAGCTTGAGATAATAGAAAAGAGGGGAGTTCCACTTTTGTGGGTTTTGAAAGTCAATATAGATGAGGAAGAGATGGATTGATAGGTTTGAAGCGTTGAAAGAGGTCGGGTTTTGGTTCTCTTTTTTTTGTTCTATATTTGTTGAAAGAATTCATTTTACCACTTAATGGATTTG
Organism: Ceratothoa steindachneri; assembly: GCA_963969495.1. Lineage (NCBI taxonomy): Eukaryota > Metazoa > Arthropoda > Malacostraca > Isopoda > Cymothoidae > Ceratothoa > Ceratothoa steindachneri. Next base: position 101,644,839 of record OZ018325.1, on the reverse strand, counting down.
AGTTTTTGACAGTTTATATGATCACCAATTTGAGGGATAACTTTAAAGGAAAGATATATATATATATATATATATATATATATATATATATATATATATATATATATATATATATATATATATATATATATATATATATATATATATATATATATATATATATATATATATATATATATACAGTCACCTCTTTATGGGAGGCATCGGGGTAACACTTTATAGGGGGACAAGTCACCTCTTTGGAGGGCTCACGGCCACCCACCTTATGGCAGGAGGTTAAAGGTAGGAGGTAACCCGATTTTATAGGCGAGGATGAGGAACCTCAGGAGAGGAAGAACGTCACCAGTTTGAAAGGTTAAAAATGAGGCGGATATTTTGGAGAGGTCCCTCAAGTCCCACGAGTGAGGTGAAGGGTGGCGTTAATCTCGTATCTGACTCCAAAAGATACTCAAATAATATACCGGCTTGGCTAGGCTTACCGAAGGCTTGTGATTGAGAAAGGACTGAGAGGATTCACGTAAAAAAAAATGAATGATTAATTCCCACAAACAAAAACAAGCAAGACACAAGTGAGGCTCGCGTTACGATTACGGTCAAGGAAAATTTCACTACCGGTCAGGAAGGCGAGTGTTACCAGAACAACACTTAAGCGTGACAACAGGTGCCTCGCTACACTAAACAAACCGTAATTAGTTATTTACTAAGAGTGTATCAATCTGCTTCTTTCGAATTATCCATTTTTCTTTTATAAATAGTATAGGAGGCGTGGTCTCTTTTCGGCACCGGGACCACAATGCTTTTAACTCCGCCCACTGGACAGGACTTTGCTAATCCCATTTTCCAAAGGTCACCGGTTCATGACGCCTACAAGTTCATGCTTTCTTAATATAAATTTTATCAATACTGACCCGCCACCAGTTGTCTCGGCTTAATTCCATTTCCATACGAGAAATGTTCGTTTTATTACTCTGTCGATAATTTTTTATGATATCTGAATTCACAGCTTCCGTTTTAGTTCCTGACAAGTTTAATATATATATATATATATATATATATATATATATATATATATATATATATATATATATATATATATATATATATATATATATATATATATATATATATCAGGAAAAGTAGAGCAAGTACTGAATATAACATATATTGCCAACGTTTCGGGTCTGGACCAATCTTCTAGCCTAGAATATTAGGCTAAAAATGTACTAGGATGTGAAACAAAAAGAAAAATATTAAAATGCAATATAAAAGACAAAAATATGTATATTAAGATAAAAAATAACTAAATTCAAATGAAATTAATAAGTTTATAATTGGAAGAAAAGAAAACCTTAATAAATACACTAACATTTGTTACCTGATTCGGAGAAAGCTGTGAGCTGAATGAATGAAATTTAAAAATTATACTACCAGGAAAGATGTGATTAAGTATTAGTTGGTTCTCTGATCTATGTAGTTGGTTAGTCGAAAAAAAACAACAAACAAATGTTAGCTAGTTGGTTCTTTAAGTGGTAATTAATTAATAGTGACTAGTTAAAAAAAGAAAATTCAAACGAAATTAATCAGGCATTATATAACGGTGTGGAAGTAGAGTCCTTATTTAACTGAGGCTAAATCTGACCTTCTCATAATTGAGTCCCTTTTAATTAAGTATAATCACCAGGGTGGTGTGGTCATATAAGCGATGAGCGTTTGATGACACAGGTTCAAATCCAACTTATTTATTTATTTTCATAAAACGGTTAAGATAGTTTGCCCTATCTCTCCGTTCTCTACATCTCCCATTTTCCTTCTTAAGCTTTCATTGGTTCATGTAATATTATCCTTAGCGTTTTTCCGGGTTGTGTTACCAATTTCCATTTCCTTGGGCCTTTAAATACATCTATATATGACGTGTCATGTGATTTTCAATTAATATATATATATATATATATATATATATATATATATATATATATATATATATATATATATATATATATATATATATATATAAATCTTTCATGAACGCGAAAGAATGAGAAAAAAAGAAACATAAAAACAGGATAATTTTTCGGAAATGTTATTTCCTAATTCGCAAAAATTCCGTACTGGGATGGGATTCGAATCGTGCACACTGAGACAGAGAGCATTCTGTACGGATTTTTTTGTGAATTAGGAAATATATATATATATATATATATATATATATATATATATATATATATATATATATATATATATATATATATATATATATATATATATATATATATATATATATATATATATATACATACATCCGCGATGAAATTTTTTGCAATTCTTCCTATTCCTGTGGGATACTTTGCTGGTGCAATTTTAGTGCTAGGGCATTGCCTCCACAGAACTCTGCTCCCAAAAACGGAATTTAGAAGGAGAATTGCACATCCTAACTAGACCAGCAGGTACATTTTTAACATAGGCACAGGGCAATGACATTACCATCACTTATGCAGGGATACAACTGTGCTCAGAGATGGCCTGTACAACCTGCCCCTCACAAAGAAATACATGAAAAATCGCAAACTTGTGGGTATAATTATTAAATTACTGAAAGTTATAGTGTAAAAATGGTTCTTCGAGGCATATATGGATATTTATGCTTCTTTTAGCATACAAATTCTAAGGTACATTAAACAAATAACATGGATCAACGAAGCTTGTATATGTATTTGTGCCTCTTATGGCATAAAAGAGTGGCGATCTATTTATAATTATGCAATGTTAAAAAACAATAATACAAATTGTCCCTGGCAAACGAGATCATTCTCCTGGAGCTCGTGACTATTCCCAGCAGCTAGTTTTCTTCCCCGGTTCTCGTTGTGGTGTCTTGCGCGTTGACAGAGGTCACATCTTCTCCTGATAGAGGTTCTCCACGCGGCGAACTGCGGCTGGTCCTCATGTGCCCATCCTGTGTCATTGCGACACGCTGATTACCCGGCACATCATCATTGCGTAAGGTGGGCAATTTCGCCGGTTTTAATTGGTCTATTGAGAAAGTGTCCCCTTTTCCATCAGAGTATTCCATCTTGAATACCTTGCTACCACGCTCGTTCGCCGGAAAAGGGCTAGCATATGGCGCTTCAAGTGGTTTACGAACTCGGTCTATCCGGACCCAAACATGCATTGCATTCTGCAGGTCTCGGGGCACGAAAGGCTTAGGCACCGAGTGCAGGTACCCTAAAGAAACTCTCGCGATGTCGATCTGTGCCATTGTCGATGCCAGCTCTTTAATAAACTTAGCATCCAATTTCGATAATTACGACGAGACTAAGGGTTCTGGGCACAATAGTGTGGTAACCATTACTGCCGTGAAAGGGGAAAATACCGACTCGGTGGGCAAGGCACGAATGCCCAGGAGGATTATTGGCAGTGCCAACAGCCAGCCTTGCCGATGAGCCATTATGGAGCTCTTCACAGTCGTGTTGGTCCTTTACACCATCCCGTTCGTGGACGGTCTGTATGATTTAGTGGGGAGCCGATGTAAACCAACGAGGCTGACGATTCTTTGAATAACTCGGATTCGAACTGGGCGCCTCTATCTATTACAACGTTGAGTGGGACACCAAATCTGGACATCCACCCATCTAGGAAGGCCAAAGCAATCGTAGTGGTGCTCAAGTTCGAGTCGGTATTGCTTCTATCCAACTTGAGGCTCGGTCGATACACGAAAGTAAATATCGCTGGTGCAAGGGGAAGAATTAACCCAGAAGTGTGTATGGTGGGAGCGGTCCTACTATATCAATATGCGCAATTTAGATATTGTGGACAACTAAGTGCGGTGATGGGTGAGCGAGAGCGGGTCCGTACATAGCCCCATCTCTCTTCAGGATATCCCTACACGGGAGGGAGGGGTATGTTCTGAAGGTCATTTATGATCAGGGTACCGCAGGTTCTCCAGATAATTTAACACTTGACACAAGTGGATTCGCGCAATTCACTAAACCTTGCCAATTCCGTCGAGATTAATGAGACACTTGCCACTGTGTCAATTAAAAATTTTCGCTTTTTATCATACACTTTGGCGGTGACGGTGAAAACTAATGGCATAACAGTCACCGCGCCCGCTAAGGCATGCCAGAATAGTTTTCCCGTGAGACTGGCAATGATGGCCTGGAGGAAGGTTGCATTTGTAAGCGTTCTCCTCTTTTGGGCCACCTGCACCAGGGCTTACAACATTAGGCCTCCTCGCACAAGTACAGGTGTGAGCAGCAAACCACTGGTTTCTGTTTTCCCTGGAATGGTCTCAATCTCCCCGGTATATTACGCGCACTCTAATTATCATTGGTACCGATCGTGCAAAACCCACCGAATTATTTACGCACTTAACATTCACTCCCTTATACAACGCACTGGACACGGATACAGCACTGCATCTTTAGGAATTCACACTATGTCTCCGCTCTTTATTGAACACAGTAAGTTCATCCTCCAGTTTACCCAATTGGGCCAGGGTTAGTTATTTTTGTGTAGCAATTATAGGCGAAAAGTTCGGCGTGAGGTCTTTGCTTACTCCTTCCTGAAGGGCAATTCTTCGCAGTTCTTCTAGGTTGATTGAGGGCTGGCCTGTAAGTGTTGATTCATTAAAGATGGGCGGCTTAAAGTAGATGGCGTTTACGAAGTCCCGTTCGTCTTGTCCTATCTGATGATTGCTTTCAAAGTCCATATCTTCGATGCCTTCACTGTTCCCGACGTAGGGATCACCACTTTATAGGATAAACACTTTGAGGGATCACTTTGAAGGAAGGATTTATATAGCCACATCTTTATGGGAGGCCTCGGGGTAACAATTTGTATAAGGGACAGTTCACCTCTTTGGAGAGCTCACGGTCACCCACTTTATGGCAGGAGTTTAAAGGGTAGGAGGTAACGCGGTTTTATGGGTGAGGATTCGGAATCCAAGGAGAGGAAGGACGTTACCAGTTTGAAAGGTTAAAAATGACCCGGATATTTGGGAGAAGACCCTCAAATCGAACGAGTGAGGTGAAGGGTAGCGCTAATCTCGTATCTGACTTCAAAAAATACTCAAATAATATACCGGCTTGGCTAGGCTTACTGAAGGCTTGTGATCGAGAAAGTACTGAGAGGATTCACGTAAAAAAAATGAATGATTAATTCCCACAAACAAAAACAAGCAAGACAAAAGTGAGGCTCGCGTTACGATTACGGTCAGGGAAAATTTCACTACCGGTCAGGAAGGTGAGAGTTACCAGAACAAGACTTAGGCGGGACAACGGGGGCTTCGCTAAATTAATCGAACCGTAATTAGTTCTTTACTAAGTGTGTATCAATCTCCTTTTCTCGAATTCTCCATTTTTATTCTATAAATGGCATAGGAGGCGTGGTCTCTTTTCGTCACCGGGACCACAATGCTTTTTGCTCCGCCAACTTGGCAAGATTTTGCTAACCCTATTGTCCAGAAAGTCACCGGTTCATGGTTCCTACAAGTTCAGCTTTCTTGATATAAATTTTTATCAAAGCTGAGCCGCTACCAGCTGACTCGGCTTAATTCCATTTCCAGACGAGAAATATTCGTTTTATTACTCTGTCGCCAAATTTTTATTGATATCGGAATTCACGGCTTTCTGTTTTAATTCCTGACCAGTTTAATATATATATATATATATATATATATATATATATATATATATATATATATATATATATATATATATATATATATATATATATATATATATATATATATATATATATTCACGAGGAAATTTGTTGCAATTCTTCCTATTTCTGGGATGCTTTTGCTGGTTCACTTTTAATTCCTGGGGATGCCACCACAAGTTTACGGCTAAAGTTACATATCGAACTAGTCTCGTGTACATTCGTTTACTTTCTACACATACAATTATTTATATATATATATATATATATATATATATATATATATATATATATAATTATCACATTGAAACGAAAGTAATGTCCGATTTTCTACAATAAAATTTTATCTTCTGTTTAGTAAAGTAGTGCCTCTTGTTATCATTTAGTAATGTTACAATGAGTAATTTATACCTTTTTCTTTCAGTTATAAAAATATTGTTCACTACTATGTCCTCCCATCTAAAGATTACATTAGATATGTTTTACTCCATGAGTTTCATAAAGGTGTCAATGCAAGTACAGCGGCAAAATCCTTCCGGAGCATTTGTGGGGATGATGCAGTAAAGGAAAGAATTTGCATGAGGTGGTTTTTCCTTTTCGAAGTTGGGATTTTATTCTAATTGACGGACCAAAAGAAGGTCATCCAAAAGAACTTGATTGCAAGTAGTTGGAAGGTGTTGTCACAGTAAATCCAGGTACAACTACTCGGGAACTTGCAGAAATTTTTAACATAATCCATACGATTACCCTACGACAACTGAAAAGGATTTCAATGGTTCCATTGATTGCCAAATAAGTCCAGTGAATCTGCAACAGCTTGATGCTTGCTGAGAGTCATTGCTTTCACGACACGTTCAGGCTCCATTTTTGTCCAGGCTTGTTACTGGTGATTATAAGTGGATCCTTTATCATAACATCAAATGCCGCTGGTCGTGGATCAGTCGAGGAAGCAGAATTTCTCAACAACCGGACGACTTCACCCAATTAAGATCATGGTGTGATATTGAAGTAATTGTCTATTATGAACTGTTAGACAAAGTTCAAACAATTAATCCTAATCTTTAGCCGCTTTGGGGCAAAGGTGATCCTCTTTAGTCCACAGAGGGGGTGTCATTCTCCGTCACGATAATGCTCGTCCTCGAACAGTTCGAATGGCCAAAGATTTCTTCGAGGAGCTGGGTTGGTAAATATTGCCCCATCCTCCATATTCTCTTGAACTTGCTCCTTTTGATTATCACTTGTCTTTTCCTGACATCAAGAAAAGAGGTTAAAAACAGTTCGATTCAAATTTTGCATCGAAACCCAACAAATTTTACAATTGTGGTGGCATTTATGAGTGTGTTGACAGATGGTTTGAGATTCTAGGAAGCAATGGAAGTTATGTTTATGATTAAATATTTCCATAGTCATAATTTTCTTATTTTTAAAAAAACCCATAAATTCAGGCAATTCTTTGGTTCCAACCTCCTGATATATATGTATATACTCGTATATATATATATATATATATATATATATATATATATATATATATATATATATATATATATATATATATATATATATATATATATATGGGTAAAATTCAATAAAATCGAGACAAGTAGTGTGGTTACTATTTGTACAGCAAAAATTGACCACCAACAGTGCTTCAATTGCCCTGGAAGCTGAGCATCATCTTTCTAACAACATATCTATACATACATTATATTCTTCAACTGGTACAACATGGAGATTTGCACGACGAAAGTATGTACGGAAATATAATAAAGCTGTTCCGAATACGGACAATAAGGGCACATTTCGAAAAAAATACTTAACCAACGAAAAAAGAAATGCTTTAACTGCAGCAGGCAACACCAAACAAAAGCAACGGCTTGCCGTAAGAGGAAAGAGATTGTAGCAATAAAAGAAAGAGAAGAAGAAACGCAAACGGAAACAAAGAAAACAACCTACATATGAGTAACCACAGTACAAAAAATGATCGAGGTAAGGCGCATCTCCTCACACTACAGAACGAATCATCGATACGGCCTCCTACGTGCATCTTATACGCGCACTTAATGAATATAAGCAAACCTGGAACTTTTGCTGAAACCTTCAATAACATGCTAGTAAAAAATGGTATGAAGAAAATGTGGTTACCTGAGAACCCACCCTCTCCAGAAAATTTTAGCAAGGTCACAGGAGAAAAAAGCCAACAAAAAAAAGATGAAAATAAAGAAAACATCCATTTAATGTAGCATGAAGAGGATTGAGGCAGCAGACCTCAACCTTAATGAAGAATATCCCTTTCCAAAAGAGAAAACAACAAGACGCCGTCAAAGCACTACGTGAAGGAGCATGCAAATGGGCCTTCATGGGAAGGACAGGAGCAGAGGATAAAGATGTTATTGAAGAATTACTCCTTATTGAATTGACAGGATCAGCATCTTCCTTGGTGACTGCGTTACCCTATCTACACCGTAACACACTAAAAGACTTGGTAGGTAGAAGGTATATATATGGCTAGTGGTGCCGTCCAAAGCAAGTGGTCCATCACACAAAAGACAAATGACAACTGAAACGATCCATAGTAGCCAATGGCTCACCATTCCATCTGATAAGAAGACAGCTGATGAGGACTGGTGAGCTGCTCTTTTACAAGAAGCGTACAAAAATAATGACTAAGATCTCAACGAGCTAAAAAATAAGCGAAGATGAAACTAAACCCAAACACGAGAGCATCTCCTAGCTATGGAAAACTTATCACAATGAAGTTAATTTAGCCGGACAAGACTCTCGACAAAGCACAAAATAATGAATACCCGATAAAGACATCAAGAAGAAGAAAAGTAATAAACAATGAGGTGTATTATAGTGCAGTGCGCCAAGGGGAAACAAAGTGAACGTAATTCATGTAAACGAATACGATACAGACATACAAATACACTCACATCAAACGAATAAACCCGAACAAAGATATTTATGCTAAAGCTCAAACACATATCAAGATAACGAGATGAATGCGACAAAACTATTAAGAGTAATTAAACGTCTACAGAGATTAGACGAATCTCTAATCCTGTTTTAAAAAATCACAATGAGAGAGCGGGAAATATGCACAGATTGCGGTGAGCGAATGGATGGATGAAAGAGAAGAACCACACAAAGGTAAATTGGGGACTCGTGGTTCGGATTCCACTTTAATCAGCATGTCCAAAATGTAGAAATGTACCATTCTTGTCTTTTATCTCACCATGTATACAGGAAGAAAGTCAATTTTGATCAACTTCTCTTATTGATTTTTCTCTTTTCACCGAAGGAGCAAAAGGGGTCGACTCGGGGATCCTCTCTACTCCTGTCCTGCCAGGAGCAGGAGGGAAGAGCCTGCGACTGATTAACCCATATATTCTATAGCGCTCATTATCGGTTTGGACATTGCAGCGATAACATTTCTGAGGAAGGGTCTAAACTTAGGCCCAAAAGCTTAGTAATAAACTTCATTAAGCTCATTTGTGCTTGCCCTACCGTTATTGTACTCGTAGGTCTTGTGCTACAAGTTGTCCACGATATATATATATATATATATATATATATATATATATATATATATATATATATATATATATATATATATATATATATATATATCCATTGTTGGACTCCGGAAACACTCTGGATTTCTTTATTGACCTTTCGCCTTTCAGCTTCTTCAGAATATAACTATAGAAGAAAGGAGATCGCTCTCTATATATGTAGGCAGATGTCATCCTGGGTTACGGCTGCTCGTCCTCGGTCGGCTTTTTCGAGTGATGTTATCTTACTCTGAACTTTCCGCTTCATTTTTTATGACACTAGCTGCACCATTGGTCAGCCGAAAGAACCCGTCCCGGTGATTGGTTGACCTGTCGGATATAATATGTGCTGCTTCATTTATTCTTCTCTCTCTCTTTGCTAAACCCTTATGAATAACTTTGATCCCAACCCATTTAGGCAAATGACCGTATTCATCGATATGTACTACCATAATAACTGTGGTCACATCCGTCACAGGGTATTTAATAAATAATACCCTTGTCATTTTTAGCTGTCGAATTCCTATGATTCACTAACTCCCCAACTCTGGTTCCAGCACAGTTAGCTATCAAAATACCTGCCGAGACGGAGAAAGAAAAAGAATCGTTTGGTTCCGCAAGAGTTTAGGAACTTGCGATGCACTCCTAACCCTGACACATGACCTTCAGTCCTCTTTGGACCGTGGGCATGAGTCACGTGTTGTAGCTATTGATTCCAGCTCAGCCTTCGACATTGTTAATCATAAGGCTCTAATTTATAAATTGCAACTTTATGGTATTGGTGGAAGCCTTTTTAAGATTTTTAAGATTTTTTTGACAAATAGATCCCAGTATGTTTCTGTTGATGGGACCTATTCTGCTTTTGTGCCTGTGGTCTCAGGCGTTCCACAAGGGAGCGATCCTGGTCGCTTATTTTTATAATCTTTACCTCTAACTTGGGCATTAACCTTGGAAATAAACTGATATCGTATACTAATTAGACAACTTTGTACTCCTCAATTCGGTCTCCATGTAACAGAGGAGAAGTTGCAGCATCTCTAAATTGGGATTTAGCCAAGATTACCTCTTGCTGTGAAGTTTGGGGTATGAAACTTAATGCTAATAAGACGCATTCTATTGCCATTAGTAAATGCCATACACTGGATCCAGCTCATCCCAGTTTGTACATATCAGGTGAACTTATTTAGGATATGGATGATTTGCGTCTTATTGGAGTAATTCTTGACTCGAAGATAACTTTTGAGAAGCACATTCATTTATTGTCCTCCTCAACTTCACAGAAGACTGGATTAATTCGAAAGTGTTACAGAACCTTTGCTTGTGACTCTATAGTTATTAAGTCTTTTTATGCCTTTATAGTATATGGTTATTCATGTGATTTATTTTCTGTTAATAAATCAGCCTAAATAGCGTTTCGAAAACCATAACCATAAATTTGTTTGATTAAAGTTGTCTGATGATAGTTTTTAGGCCTAAGATGACAGCGAACTAAATTTTGGAATAATGAACTGGGCTTTAAGAAAGATAATTACGCAAATATAAATATATTCATAGAATCAACGAATGTACAATGAGATAAGTAGATTAGGTATACAATTTAAGATATTTTAACATATGATTTACAGTAACAAGATGCGAAGAGAATTGAAGTACGTGAAATTAATATGGTGGAATAATATGGCGAAATAATATGGTGAATATTATAGTGAATAATATAGTGAATAATATAGTGACTATGATGGACTGTGAATTAGAGGCTGCAATGAAAAGTAATATAATTAGGACCTACTCTCTTATGGTCGTTTGCAAAGAATTGTGAGAGAAAGTGGAATTAACTAAGTATGATTTGTTTGGAGGTAAATGACTAATTGTAGGAATGATTACCGACCTTTATAAGAAGAAAGCTACGAGTCGACTGGGGCAGAATAGTGTGTGTCGTAGAATTCTTTCTGATAAGAACCCTACTTACCTGACACCTCTTTTGTTTAGTGTCGTAGAATGCCCCTCCTTTTTGTTCTAGTCTCTAAGAGTGCTAAGAGTGTCTAATATATATTGATATTATAAGAATATCTTAAAGAATAGAGCCGTTACCAAACACGTCAGGATATAAAAGAAACGCCCACTAATTCACAAAATATAAGAATTAGGCTTACGGACTCGTGGAGTTTAAAGGGCCTCAGAAATATTTACTCTTGACGCGTGTAGATGGGCGGAATTCCACGGTCGTCTTGGCGAGGGTAGCAGCTGGGGGGTCCACACGTTCTTCCGGGGGGGGGGGGTTCTTCAGGACGAGAACCAAGACGGTGCTTTATGCAACACCTAGGCAGTCATGGTCTCTCTGGCGAGATGAGTCGAACTTGGTTCTTAATTCAAGTTAAATTGGAGTGCGGTGTGATCACCGAGTAACGAGGTCGAGGAGGAGCTTTTCTCCTTCGTTACTAATTTCCTTATGGACGAGGCCTGAACTTGGGGAGGGTCTTCTTCAAGGGCGAGGAGAACGGAGGGGGGTTTCTCTGGCGAGAATAAATTACTTAACGTTTGGTGTGGCCACCGAATAACGGGCTCGAGGGGGAGCCTTTTCCTTCTTCTTTTCTTATTTCCTCAAGGACGAGGAATATCCCTGGTGTTTAAGGTGCACCCGGATATGAGGAGTCTCTCTGGCGAGAGTAAGTCGAACTTACCAAAGTTCACTTATCGTTTGGTTTGATAACCAGGGACTTAGCTCAAGGATGAGCTTTTTCTTAGCCCCTTAAGGTAGGTAGCCCTGCCTCTCTTGCAGGGTGCTTCTTGGTCTGGCGACCCAAGTAAACTACCTCTCTAGTCTCGGTAGCTCGGTTGTGGATCCGAGGACTTCGTCACCTAGAGACTGACGTATACTACCGATCCAGTCTAGGTAGCTCGGTTTTAATCGAGGACTTCGTCACCTGGCCTGACGTATACTACCAATCCAGTCTAGGTAGCTCGGTTTTGGATCCGAGGACTTCGTCACCTGGCCTGACGTATACTACCTCGATTTTCCTCAGAGTTCCTCATTTATACCTCGCACCCCCCACTGGGGGAGTGGTAAGGGGGAGAGGGGCTTGAGGACGGCCCCAGGAGAGTTCTTTTTCCTAACGGTCTTTCCCACGAAGTCAAACATCGGCTCCTCGTTAGCCATCGAGATTGGGAGAAACCCGTCTCCAATTTCTTGTTCGACGTGAAACTGGATCTCACTCTCCTGGGGGAGATCTTACCTTTTTGACCTTTAGGGTCTTTCATGGCACTGGGTTGAACCACGTTGTGGTTACGCTTTCGACTCGCCGATGCCTGGGGCGGATGTCCTTGCGGTAACCGCCTTGGAACTGCACCAAGAGTGGTCGAGGGGGGGGGGGGGAAGTGACCATTCCCTTACAGTGTGCTATTTGGTTGAGCTGGAAGTGTGTGTTTGTTTGTTTGTGTGTGAAAGTTTAAGAGATGTTGTTTGGAACAGTATTACGTTAAATGAATTGACAAGTAAAATAAATGAATTAATTAATTATTAAGTTGTACATAAAATGATTTAATTTACAAAAGTTGAAGTAAATTAATTGAAATATTAAATTGACAAAGTTAAAGGATTGCATAATATGAATTTTACATAATAATTGATGTATATATATATATATATATATATATATATATATATATTTAAGTTTCCCAGGAGGTTTTTATTATAGGAATGCCCAGGGGCATTGTTATACCTTCATTCTGCCTCATTTTGAGTATTGTGCTCCTGTTTGGATGTCTGCTGCTAATTGCCATCTCAAGTTGTTGGACAGAGCATTGAATTCTATTAAGTTTATATCACCAGCTCTGTCCCTTGATTTGGATCATAGGCCTCAGGTTGGTGCCCATAGCATATTTTTCCAGTTATTTAATAGTATTCAGCATCAGTTGCAGGCAGCTCGACCTAATTCTTTTAATCCAGTTTGCGTGACAAGGTTTGCTCTTAATCTTAATGACTTGGCTATGAATTTTATGAATGTTAGTACGACACAGTTTTCAAGGTGTTTTATACCATCGTTAATTAAAACGTGGAATGCTTTACCCAACGAGATTGTACACACAAAGGATATTTCTTTATTTAAGTCCCGTGTGAATGCATTCTTGAAACAGTAGCTTTTTCTCATCTTCTAATATTTCTTATTCATCTGGGTTTACTATTAGCCCTTCACTTTCTCCATGGCTGCCTTTGCCTCTTTTCAGTACCATTTTGGTATTTTGTGCGGAACCAATTTAGCAGTTGCTTTTGCACCCTCGAGGGAGGTTTTGGTAGCTTTCAGAATAATAATAATAATAATAATAATAATAGTGCTTGGAGGAGTTTGTGTTTGCGTCGCTCTTCAGGGATGAGACCTGCCTAGATCATATGCTACAGCACATCGCTCCCCCCCCATCCATCGGCATAGATGGTCAATAGCGTGCCTGTGGCTTAATAGAAGTGATATAGTATGAGTAAAATTTTAGTGTTGAAGTGATTTTAGTTGAATTTCAATGGTTGGAGACTTCCAAAAGGCACTGGTTTACATGGCTAAAAATAACCATGTCTATTTAGCATTGGTTACGTTGTTTGGTGCCTTTCATTGGGAGTTACATTATCACCATGAAGTCCGTTGTCGACTCGTTGGATGAGTTCACCGAGGAGGCACCCCTCCCAATGTCATCTTGAAAATGAAGACTTCTTGGTGCAACCGAAGTGAGCCATTTTCATTCAGGCGTGAAAAAGAATGGAAAGAAAACGCCATTTTTTAAACTAAACCGATCTTTACCACCCATTTCTTTTAGAAACCATTTCTCCTTCATTCATTTGATTCGTTGCTCTCCGAAACGAGCAACTGGAGAGGGGTCCTTCTTCGAGCTCGTTATCAAGGGCTTCTCCCTGGAGAGAGCGCGGTTGAATGCGGATTTCTGATTGAATATATTTGAACGATCATTAAAATGGTATCTCCATTTTGGCAAGAAATATATTCATCTTCATTATTCACGTAAAACATATTGACACGGTGATTAACAGCGGTCACGCATGTGTACACGAACCATGTGTACATCCGTGCTTAGTATCCGCGAGCAGAGCCATGCTCTGCATTTCAAAGAGGTGGCTGAAAGAGGTGATGGGAGAAGTTGAGGACACATTTCACCAGTAATGGTATCCCCGGAGATGGTAACGTGTAAATAGAGTAACGCCAGGCTGATTTGGATAAGGTTTCGTTATTGGGAAAAGCGAAGAGAAATAATATGTATATGAAATATGTACATACATATATTTTTGGTATTCAGTGATATAATATTTGATACCTTGCGACATTGCAGAAATGGCCTCTATCCTCAGCAAGAAAGTTATATTGGGAAGATTTATTAAATAGTTTGTCTTTAATTTGGTCTAAGAAAGGGCTATGCCAATTAATGTCAAAGCTCATGATGACATTTATTTAGTGGTTGCTCTCGTTATTGAGGAACATAGTGGTTGCTCTCTTTAGATGAGGAACATAGTGGTTGCTCTCCTTGTTTGAAGAACATACTGGTTACTCTCCTTGGCTGATTGCACTATACGAGTATAACAATGGTTTTAATTATATGATTATTTTCATAATTTATAGGTATTTTTTGCCGCTGATTTCAAATATTTCCTCAGTTTTGGCAGTTATCAGTAATTTTAGAGATTTTCTTAGTTTTACAAATGGTCTACTTACATATAAGCATCTTTCCCTAGCGATGTCTAGTTCAACCTATTCCGATTTTTGTAAGGATATTGAGACAGTAACACGTGCATGTCATGCATTAGAACGTAGTTAGGAACGCTCAAGAAAATAAGAGCATAAAATAATGAAAAATATTTCCATTACAAGAGTTTTGAAGTTTGTTTTCTAGTGTGAACGCTTTAATCTTCTCTGACTAGAGACCATATAATTATAGTCTTCTATCATGGCATTAACCAATCTTACTTTGTATGTTCTCTCCATTGATGCGATGTCATGATAGAATCTCGTACTATGCTCCTCACTGATATCATCCAGATTTTCACGAAAGAAAAAGATATGTGAATGTAAAAAATGCACCTTCAAGGACATGCGACAGCTCAAGTTCTTGCAGCTCTCAAAAACTTGGAGTTTAGATTTTTGTGAAATACACACCTTGTGCGCAAAGAATGTAGACATTTATGTAACTAAACTAAGTACATACATACCCGATTGTGAATACATAAAACTAAACGAGAGAGACATAACTAAGTAAATAAATCAAAGGGCTAATATTTAAAATGGACAATTTCGTAATAAATGAGCCTTTTAATAACAGGGTCTAGTTTAAAGAGACCAGGGTTAAACTAGTCCCTGTTATTAAAATCTTAGCATTTTGATCTATTAACTTAGTTATGTCTCTCTCATTTATTTTTATGTATTCAAAATCGGGATGTATGTACTTAGTTTAGTTACATAAATGTCTACATTCTTTGCGCACAGGTTGGAATTTGGTTTTATACTTCACATCCGTCTTTGATATTATTTTTTCTATTTTGGGACCTTTCGTTGTACATGGGCGGGGCATTGCTCTTCTATTTCATATATATATATATATATATATATATATATATATATATATATATATATATATATATATATATATATATATATACCACCTTTGTAAATCTTTCGTTATTCCTTGATAATGATGAACTTAACAAGTTTGAAAGTACTTGGAATCCGCCTTTCATTTTCCTGTGGGATTTTTTGCATATATTAAGTGAAAAACAAGCACGCTATTGATAAAAGCATCGTTATTCATGTGTTTGCTGTTCCGAGGTCCTAGCCTCACCATCGGCATTAAGAAACTAAGATAGTAAAGGGTTAGAATTTCTAGTTTTCATAAAATAGTAAAATTGAATAGTGCAATTTAGGATAAGCTGTTTAATACTCGTACAAGAATAAAAATTTCAATAATTCATGATACAATATAAAGATTGGATGCAGTTTGATTTATATTTAAATTAGGTTTAAGTTTTAGGATGTTTTCTCTAAGAGTGCTATATTATTTTACGTTATTTTATCTTTGAGAATTTCTAGTGCCATGTGCAGCGTTTCGAGGATTAATTTAAACACTTCTAAGCAAAAATATATCTTGAATTACAATATAAAATAGTGAAAACTTAAAAACAAACTATACATCTATGAATAGACGAGTCTATGTTACAATTAACTAATTTAAACCATATAAATATAAAGTAATGGTTGATCCCCAAGCTCACTTTAATATTGGACGCTAATTGACACACAAAAATAATTAAATTTCTTCCCCTTTAAAAAAAACACACGTGAATCCGGCTGAAGAATGACCTTGGCCTTGGATCTTATGTAGACGGAAAAATGGTTTGCGGTTAGGCGCGTGGGCGTGTTCGCAGACGCCAAGCCGTTTGTCTGGCGAGGAGGCAGACTTGGAGCAACAGGTGATTTCGGTGAGGGCGACGGATGGTGTTAAGCACGTTGTCTTAGTCAAATGATTTAGACAACGGGACCGTGAAGGTATGCTTTTTCCAATCTTCGACTTGATCTTGAGATGGTTCGCACTGACGAGCGATGAACAAAAACTGAATTCTTTGACGACTGTAGGGGGAGGGGGAGGGGGCGAGTTGACTTTGGGTATTTCTCAATGGCGAGGACTATCTCTGTTTTTTGTTGCAAACCGAGACAGGGGGTTTCTCTGAGGAGAGATGTATGAGAGTGATCCTCAATACAAAAAGGGAGGGGGGCTAATTTTTCGGTGTGACCACCAGAACTGGCTCAGAATGAACTTCTTTTCTGTTCCGTTCTTGGAGTGCCGCGCTGACGCCGGATTTCGTCGTGTCGATATCTAACTCGATCCACTGGGGGTAGGGGAAGGGGAGGATGAAGGCTTATGAATTAAGCCTCACTCCTCTAACGACGCATTTTTGAGCGTCTTTCACTTAGCCCTAAATGCATCTTCTGGCTTTTAGTCGCAGCTCCTATAATTTCGTCTATTACGCGAAACTCGATCCCAAATCTTAGGGGAAATAGTACCTGTTTAAACATTGTTATTTCACCTGCTCTCCTCCCATTAGCATTGTTATACTCGCTGGCACAGAAATATGTTGATTTGTACTTTTTGTGGTTGGGAAAGGCGTTCTGGTCGCTAGCGAGTCGAGGGGAGAGTGGGGGTAAGTAATTGGGTTACACCTCCTAGCGTAAAGACTTTGTGGTACCCACCATCTGTTATTATGGTGGGTATCGATTTCCCTACATTCCTCCCTTCGAAGAGGTTAAAGGGGGGGGGGGACTCCAGTGAAAAAAAAACAAACAAACATAGCTGACAAAAGTAAACTTACATGTCTTACAACATAATCCTGGGTTAACCATCCAATTAACTTAAATTTCTTTGAACTCGGGCGCACACAGGCGCGTATACAAATGCAGGTGATCGACATAGGCATCGTGAGCCAACTGGGTACGTCTCACAACACCCAATTTAACAGAAAAACAAAACAAAACCAAATTCGTTGATTCCTCAAAAAAATTAATATCATTGAAACTATGCGGCCGATTCTAACGAAATTTGAAAGTCCCTATGTTGTTTTACATTCTCCTTCAAATGATATAATTATCAAGGTCCTCCCAAGGTTAGCCCGGGAATAACGAAATTTGAAGCCCTTATGTTGTTTTACATCCTCTTTCGAATGATATAATTGCCAAACTCGTCCCAAAGTTAGCCGGGGAATTATTTTGCAATAACATCATAACTATTCAACCGATTCTAATGAAATTTACAACATTTATGTGGTTTAACATTCTCTTTCCAGTGATATAATGATAAATCAGAATAAGTCAGATCACGCGACTTTTGGTCGGCACACCTTGTTTATTATGAGTTTTCTTAATTTCATTTACAAAGTTGCTTGATTTTCCACCAAAGTATGGGAGACTAAAGAAAATAGATAATTTCTCTACAGTATTTTCTGTTGGATTTTCTTGATAGAGAGAACTAAGAAACTTTTTAATGTGTTTTTCTACTAATGAGTCAGAGTATCCATTATTTTTAAAGAAAGTTTCTAGAAAAGAGAATTCTAAATGCAGCAGTCTGTATGAAGAACATATATTGTAGGCTCGAGGATAACTTAAGGTTTTCTGGCAAGAAACTAAAGAAGCTTGTGCCTAAACCTGTAAGTGTAGGCTTCCTATAGACTGAACATTTAAAATCTATATCCAAAAATGGGAGTCTACCATTTTTCTCGACCTCTATTGTATAATTTATATTTTTATGTCTAGAGTTCAAGTATTTAAGGAATTATTCTGCCTGTTGTCGTAATTTCATTAATACAAATGTAGCATTGACATAACGTTTGCAATAGATATTCAATGGGACAGTTATTGAGCCAAAGTTGTTCATAATGGCATAAGATGTTCGCGAAAGTTGGACCAAGGGGTAGGCCCCTCCCCACTCCTTTTTTGACGTAAAATTCTTTATTAAATATAAAATACTAATTTAAGATAACCAATTCCAAAAATTACTTAAATAGGTTTTTGTAATACTTTTGTAATACCTTTTGACAAGAATTAAAAGGAGAGTTTGTACAAATTTGAATCGTTTCATTTAGCAGAATAAATTTTGTGAATAAGTTTTTGATGTCATAACTCACCATTATGACGTCAGCATCGTCCCAACGACGGGTGCACAGGTTTTCTATGTATATATATGCGTGTGTAATAAGCCTAAAAATACTGCATTAGTGGTCAATTTGGAAAATAAAATCGGAAAACGTGCGCGAAACCCCAAAGATTCTTGATTTAGTTCCTTTGTCCATTAAGCCCTCGATTATTTCGTTCGTTTGTTTAATTAAAGAGTAAACACGCACCAATTAGCAATATGAGCCAGGGGAAGTATGTACATGCATAAAATCAGCAACTCTGCGAATTTCTCTTTAAATTTATTTTGTTGAAATACAGAATGTGATTTTTCATGGTATATATCGCTTTTCTTGTTCCAGCTTTACATTGCGTCTTTTGTTCGTTTTTTTTATTATAAATTATGCTCACTGAAAAAAAAAAATTAGGGTGAATTTTTATCATGATTATTCGAGATATTTTTTAGGTTGAAAGACTATTTATTAACATCCATGTAAAAACTCAAATTCTTAAGCTCGTATTTTATTTCTTTGTTAGTAATTATATTTGAGCTAAAATCACAAGTAAAATTGTGTAGTTTGGTTTAAAAAAGATTCGAGTACAAGTCATAGGCGCGCAGTAATATTAATTGAGGACGCAGAATAGAATCATCAAATATGCAACATTTGGCAACGCTGGGAACTAGTCTCAAACTACTGCCGCTCAACTTCTGTAATCAGTTTTGCAGAAATGAGTGAAAAAATGCAGAATTACTAACAACCCCTTTGGCTATCCTGTACAAGTCAAGTATTTTTGCTTGTTTAGTTGTAGCGTTTTTCCGCCAGAGATGTCTGCAATTCCTTGGCAAACCTGTTTTCTCAGATTTAGAACCTTTTATCATGTATATATTTATAAGCACATATGAAGTCACCTATATATAGCAAATCAGACGTCAATTTATTAATAATTACACATCAATTACAATGATTATAATATTATTGTTAATATTAATTTTATGTTTCTTCATTTATTCGCTTATAATTACGGCTTGTTCTCATTAGTTCTTCATCGGGTTCTTAATTCTTTCTCCATTTCCAATTTCATTGGTTTCAAGATGAGGCTGTATTTTTTTTACCCCATATGCTCACCTGATCTCCCTGGTTGGAATGCCCACGCGCTCGCCGACATCTGTTCATATTTGATATAAGCCTATTAAGGTTATTACAATTGTCTTCATTATTGCTATTACTAAATTTCAAAGCAATGTACTGAAATTATGCAGAGGTAACTCGATAAACTTTCTGGTTAATAAATAATAGAAAGTCACTAAGTTGGCAACATAGGAGAGAGAGGCATGTTAATTAAAAATGAAACAAAATTAATCCAGCTCCTAGGCTATTTCGCTTTTTAAGCCCCTCAACTCATTACACTCACCTATGTGAATTTTTGTGGAGTAAGAAGGAATTAGTAGGAAAATAAAATTCAAAGTTCACTGTTACATTAATAAATAATACATATTATATAAGTAAAGAAAAATTGTAATCAACAAATACATCGAGATTGAAACAACATTTTTCAAGTCTTCTTCATAACAAAATCGTCCAAGACTTCATCGAAATTTATTTGTCTAAGTTTCCGGAACTCTTTCATTGCACAGAATGCTGAGGGCGGATAACCTCTTTTGAGCCATTTAATTCTTTTGAGGCTTGAGAAAGCCCTCTCTCTCCCGAACAGCTAAGAAATATCGGCAGAAATTATTTTAGCTTAGAGAAAGCCATCTGAATTTTTTCCTTGATGTATATAACTTGATAAAGAACTCTATTGGTCAGAGAGTTCCTTTGTTTGTGCAACATCACTGTACATATAAGCTCTTCTTCTTAAACCGCCTTAAAGTGTATCAACTATAGGAATAAAGTATTTATTCTAAACATAGCTTTTGAAGAGTGTTCGTCTAAAGAAGGTATCATCATCAGATATACCTGCGTCGTCTCCTTATGACACTTCTGTAGTCAGTATTTTCTAAGATGGCCTTCGTTTGTTGCTCAATTGCATGAAAATCTTCTCTAATTTTGCTTAAAATAAATCCTGGCGTAAACTATACAAACATGCATCGTTACTAAATAGCACTTCTGATTACTGATTGACTTGGCTGATGTTGTGAAAATGACGTATGACACGGGTCCCAAAATGTAGCAGAAATACAAATTCCATTTCTTCCAATTTTGGCAAGAGTTTGCTAGATTCAAGTCTACTATCACGCTTTCTATTAGCATCAGAGTACAAGTAACTGAGAACGTCCGTAATATTATTGTAATTTTCTAAAATAGCTCATGTAGCTTTCGCATACGCATCCCGGCTCGTGTCTGACAAATATTTAGGCACCCTTGACCGGGTTTGCAAAAATGCTTTTAGAACTACCCTTCTCTTTGTTAAAATTGAAAAGGTATAATTTTTTAACAAGCGACCTGAAAAAAGTAATAAAAAAACAAGTGCCCTTCAATATAACAAACACAAAACAAGTGTCCTTAAATAAAGCCAACACAAAACAAGCGTCCTTAAATAGGGCAAGGACAAAACAGGCTCCTTAAACAAAGCAACACTAATTGTAACAGGCGTCCTTAAATAAATCAAGGGTAAAACAAGCGTACTTAATTAAAGTAAGGATAAAACAAGACATTAGTTAAAAGGAGGACAAAACAAGCTTCCCTAAAACCTACCAAGCCTTATGGGGATGAAGGGAGACCCGTTTATAGGTAATTGGGGTGATCCAATTTATAGGTAAGCGAGGTGGCGGTACTATATAATTTAATCTGACTCAAAATGCCTGTCTTGTTATCCACTTGTCAGCTGGGTTACGGTAACCGGATAGACGACTTGGCTGAAGGAGGGAATCGGAAGAAAAATGACTGTTTTGTAGGCTTTTAATCTTGATTTGCGGCTACCTCAGTTCCGGTAAGTGAAATCGCTGAGTTTCAGATTCCTTTGTGTGTTTACATCCTTGTGACTGGGTATCAGTGTTAATAAACTCAGTGTTTCTTGTATCTCTCCTTCTCTGTCAGACTGTGGGACTGTGGGCGGAAGGACCGTGGATTGATGTCCTGTCTGACTCTTGACGGTTGACTTAATTATGATACTAATAATAGTCACTCGCGTTGTATGTTTTGCAAGCCTATTTATTCTAACGCAAATTTAGCGGCGTGGCCCCGCTTTTCCAATCCGAGCGCGGGGCGGAGCTTATCTGATCACAGGGTATGTGCCTGTGTTCTCTGATCCGACCGTTGGGCGAGCTTATTCAATCAGACGGTGTGTGCAGATCCAGTGTAAACACATGTGCATCAAGAGAGTATTTGAATTGAGAAAGCTGACTGGGCCTTAACAAGCCCACATCCGTAGCAAGATTTATTTCGTCTTTCACGGGTTGACGTCGAGGCTGGTGGGTAAGATCACCTTCTATCAGATTCCGTACCATGTATGTACAGCTGTTTCCACTGTCTTTGTTTGTATATTCGCATTTTTTTTACAGAGCTCATCTGGCCTACTTGGGCATTAGTGGCTGTATTAAAAACTGGCCTAGTACTAGGCTACTTTAAAATAAAATTCAAAAAGACAAAAAACAACCCACCCCCCTCAAAAAAAATGGGAAAAGGAAGCGAGCAGTAAGCAAGCTCCTGCATGAGGCAGAGGTCCGCCTAACGCAGGAGCGTGCGACCTATAAGGCAAAAAAACAAAAGAAAAAAAGAAAAACAAAACAAAACTTGCTGAAATAATAGGGAGAAGGCTGGCCTCTCCCCCCAAAGTCAACAAGTCCATCAGTCAATGTGCATTCACTCGTCCCGAGTACAAGGGACAGGCGGTAGCGACCCCGCCCATCCCGGGACAGGGACAGGTAACGTGTGCAAAGATCACCCAGATTGGAACATTCAACAAGAATGTGCTGAACAGTCTGGGGGACGACGCAGTCGTCACAATAGGGCGCAGGCGAGCACTCCATCAAAGAGCGATGCGTAACAATAGTGTGTCCGATTCGGAGGTGACAGAAAGCGACCTGAAGCCGCCGCGGCATTGGGGGATAGGTCCATGGGAATAGTCCAGGCGCAATGGCACGCAACTTTAAGTTCCCTTCGACCGTCTCCCATCTTCTTTGCCAAGCAGTCCGAAGAGCTGCCAATATTCCTACCATGTAGTCGGTGTGAGGAAGAGCGAAACGCTGGTCCAGGCGCAGAGTCCTGCGGACTCTTTGGTGTCCTCATCGGCGCACTCATTCTCCGCAATTCCCCAATGTCCAGGAACCCAGCAGAAGATAATCTTAACATCCACCCGGCTTGCGAAAACTGTGGAGTCACGGATATCGCGAACCAGGGGATGCGGAGATTCCAATGCCCCGAGAGCACTCAGGGCGCTTTGTGAGTCGCTATAGATCACAATCCGGTCTCTGAACCGGGCACGTCGCGTGATCTCCCGTACCGAGTGGTGTATTGCCACCAGCTCGGCCGTGAAGACAGACGCAGCGCCTGGCAGAGCCACGCTGACTTCAAACAGAGGGGATACAGGGTAGAAGCCGCCCCCCTTCCTGGACTTGGAGCCATCCGTTTACACTGGCACGGTTCCAGCGTGACACGAGGTGTGCTCCAAAAAGGTCAAACGCAATACTCCCGGCGATGCACAAGCTTTGGGAGCAGAGGCGTGGAGACAAATAGCCAAATGTGGTACCCTCTGGGGTGGCATACTGGGCAAAACCAGGGGCGCCCCTGACCCGAGAGCTATATCTAGCTCTCGAAGGAGTTTCCTGGCCCTAAACCCAAAGGGCTTAGGGTACGACTAGCGTTTCTCGGCGGCATAGGCACCGTCGAGATCAGCTGCGGATGCAGTGAGAGCTATTGGCGACTGAGGGAGGCGTCGGGCTCACGCGCACAGGCGAGTGATGCACTGCACGCCACTTAGAGCGAGTGGCATCTCACCAGCATCGACCAACAGGCTCGCAATTGGGGAAGTGCGGAATGCACCCGTCGAAAGGCGGAGGCCAGTGTGGCGGATCAAGTTCACCTTCCGCAATAAAGGCTTAGCTGCGGATGGATAAAACTCGCATTCGTAGTCAGGCTTCAAACGAACAAAGGATCCAAAAAAAAGTAGTGCAGTAGCCCTATCAGCGCCCCAAGCGGTGAACATCACGGAACGGATAATATCCATGGCGCGGGTGCAAGAGACCCTAAGGCTGCGAATATTAGCCTCCCAGGTGAGGCTTCGGTCAAATACAAGACCGAGGAAACGGTGCGTTTCCACCACTTCTAGGCGTACCCCATTAAGAAACAAGTCTGGGTCGGGGTGGAGACGTGGATGGCGGCATGAGTGTACCACCTTAGTCTTAGCCAAAGAAAAATGAAACCTATGCGCTTCGGCATAGCGAGAGACGTGGTTCAATGCCTGTTGGATTCTACGGTCCAGAGCTGGAATCTGAGCCGCGCCAAAAGAGATCGAAAGGTCGTCCACGTAGAGCGTAGCGAGAACATATTCCAGCAGCACCGAGGTGATGCCATTGATGCTCAGGGCAAAGAGTGTGACACTGAGGACACTTCTCTGCGGGATACCCTCTTCCTGCTCCTTTGGGCCGGAGAGGGCTCCTTCCACCCGTACGCGGAATCGACGATCTCGAAAAAATTCATATAAAAACATTGGGAGGCGTCCCCTCGCCCCCATCGTGTGGAGAGTCTCCATGATACCGTATCGCCATGCGGTATCATAGGCCTTCTCCAGATCGAAAAACACTGTGGCGTAGTGCTGTCTACCAAGGAAGGCCTCGCAGACAGCATTTTCCAGTCGGAGCAGAGCATCCGACGTGGAGTGGAACTTGCGGAAGCCGCACTGTGCAGAAGACATATGGCCTCCGTTGTCCAGGAAAAATGCTAATCTAACATTTACTAATTTATCCATCAACTTGCACACGCAAGAGGTTAGAGAGATTGGGCGGAAACCGGCCGGAGTAGAGTGATCTCTTCCCGGTTTGCGAATGGCGAGCACAGTAGCAATTCGCCATGAATCTGGGAGGAGACCCTCCACCCAGATTCTGTTGAACTAATAGAAGAGAAAGGCCATGCCTCGCTTACCCAGGTGTCGAAGCATGGCCTATTGGACATCGTCCAGACCATAGGCGGTGTCTGCGCACGAAGCAAGAGCGGAGCACAACTCACTCACAGTAAATCTGATGTTGAACGGTTCTCCGCCTCTGGAGGTTCAGTCCAGCCCCTGGCCGTCCGCGACATCACGACGTTCATTGAATGCTGGCCGAGCAGCATCCCGGCTAGAGAATGCGGAGAAAGCGGTCACGAAGATTACCGCCACGGACGCGGGTTCCGACATTGCGGTCCCATTCTCCTGGAGAACGGGAGGGGGGTCCTGCGAGAACTTGCCCCGAATACTTTTGAATCACTTCCACACCTCTGCTAGAGGGGTCTTCCCGTTAATTGAAGACATGTAGTATGCCTGCCAAGAAGAGCGGCTGGCGTGCTTTGAAATATACCGGAACCTAGCCCTAGCCCGACGAAATTCAGCGACAGTGAAATCGTTCGGGCGGCGCTTATTGCTCATGTAGGCATAACGCTTTTGTTTGAGTGCCGTCTCACACTCGGCCGACCACCATGGAAGTGTTCGGCGTGCAAAACGGCAAGACGTTCTAGGAATAGTAGTCAGGCCCGCGGCGATGAGGTTGCCGGAGAAGAAATCAACGGCCTCATCTACCGACCTAAACTTCTCGACTGAGATAGAGAATTCAGTAATTTCCTGAAATGCAGGCCACCGCGCCCGCGCCAAGCATCACCGAGATGGGCTCTCAGGAAGCAGTTGCCCTGAAAATCATACTTGACGTGGAAAGTGATCATTACCATGGGGGTCATCGACCACTCCCCGATCAAAATCAGGCTCTGCATCCGAAGAGCACAAAGATAGGCCAAGGCAAGAAAATGAAGCGGTTCTCAGGCAGTGATGCGTAAACTCATCCATATTTAGGACACCTATCTCAAGCTCTTCAATCAGATCGGCAAGTACTTGTCCCCTTGGATTTATTGAGTAATCTCCCCACAGAGGATGCCTGGTGTTTAGATCTCCAAGCAAGAGAAAGGGCCTTGGCAACCGTGCCACTACGCGGCGGAAGTCTCCCGCGTCGAAGTCAGCTGACGGTGGAATTTACTCAGAAATGATATTATACCTCCTATCCTGGTGAAGCTGCACAGCCACTGCCTGAAAAGAGGTATCTAAAGGAAAGGAAGAACGGAGACATCATGCCGGGTGTAAACCGCGCATCTCCCAGCCCGGCCATCGCGCGGCGGTAGGGTCGCAAGACCCTTATACCCCTGGAGGGCGGGCAGGGGGCACGTGCCTAGAATGGTCTCCTGCAGAAAAATAGCTAACGGGCAACGGGACGAGACGAGCCTCCGCAGCTCCTCCTAGTTGGCTCGGGAGTCCACGGCAATTTCATTGAAGAAATATGCCCTCCAGGCCTAGCTCAGAGGAGACGCGGGGGTCCTCTTCGAACAGAAGACCCTCCTAGGATTGGCCGTACGCTTCCAGGAGGCAGAACCCCGAGCGCTGTTGGCCGGACAAAGCGCTGTTGCCTTCGAGAACCTATTGGGGGAGGTTGGGCTCGCCATGCGAGTCTTTTCCTCCCTCCGCCTCGAAACCTTAGGCGGGCATTGCGGCTTCGGAGGAGGGGGCCGTCTTCTGGACAACTAGGGGGTTCTCGAGGTAGAGAGTTCCTAGGTGCAAGAGGGAGACCGGATCGGCGTGATACCTCGCGAAGATAATCGGGATCTGCTTTAATTTGGAAAAGCTCTTGTATAAGTACCCGGAGACGTCTCCATGGTGTAGGGAATAATTGAGTGGGGGACATATGGGGGAATGCTCCGTCGTGCCTGGGAAAATACCTTATCTGCCCATAAGCCTAACTCAATCTGGCGTGATCGACGTATGGAGGAGAAACGGGGGAGTGAACCTCCTTGATTAAACATTTGCTATGGTGGGCGATAACGCGCTCTGCTACCTCTCGCAGATGCACGTGGGTAGCATGTGTTTCTAACATGTGATAGCGGCTGAATGTAAGTTGCTTCAGACCGTTCTATCACACCCCTCTATTCCAGGGTAAGTTGTCACTTCAAAAAAAGAGAGAAGGGACAACCATAGAGCTCCATTTTGGAGAACTCGCTCTCTTGCACCGACCGTACCTTCATGCACCTAGCTAGTATTACCTCAATACGTATGATTATGTTTATCATTTGATTATAGGGGAAACTAACCTTTAATACCAACTTGACCATAAAAGAGTCATGGAACAATGAAATAATATAAATTTCGTACATATGGGACAAAATAATTCATACGTAATTTAATGGGTACAAATATATACACATAAGAGAAAAAAAAATAGACATTAGCCACAAAATTCAGACATATACATTAACTAATTATATTACAAGAGAATCTAATTTAAGTCGTACAAGACCGTATATACATACATGGAGATCCTAATCCTACGAATTACAAATAAATCTACACTATTTGGTAACGCATTCCTATTGAGTGCGTCAGCGACCTGATTATCAGAACCTTTTATGTAATTTATCTTAAATTGGTACTCTTGCAAGAATAGACTCCAGCGCATAATTCGGCCGTTGGAGTGTCGTACATTCCGAATATAGGCCAACGGGCGGTGGTCAGTTCCTATCTGAAATTCTTTTCCTATCAAATACATCTTAAACTTGTCGATAACCCAAATAATAGCTAGAGCTTCCTTCTCTATAGTGGCATATCTCTTTTCTCGGGGTAATAACTGGCAACTAGCATATGCAACTGGATGACTCGTTCCGTCATCCTCATATTGAAGGAGTACACCTCCAATGCCCTCGTTGCTCGCGTCGGTCTTAATCTCAAAGGATTTTTTCCGGGATGGGCAACTTCAAAATGGGGGCAGAAATGTGCTTACTCTTGAGCTGGTTAAAATGAGAAACAGCGACATCATTCCAACGTAGTCGATCGGGGGAATTCTTTTTTAAGAGGGTACTGAGGGGCGTTTAAATTGCAGCGAAATTCGGGACAAATCGCCGATAGTAAGAAGCTGATCCTAGGAATGATCTTAATTGCTTCTTAGTATTCGGGAGGGGCATGTCGGCGATTGCCTTAATCTTGTCCTCCTGTGGACCTAACTAGCTTTGTCCTATTTTGAAACCCAAGTATTTTATGGTTTCGTGGGCAAAATGGCATTTGCTGGGGCCAATGGTGAGGCCATTTTTGCGCAGTCTCTCGAAGAGAGCTAATAGGGTGGTTAAATGATGCCTCCATTCACGAGTAGCGACGTAGACGTTATCGAAGTAAAAGGAGACATTCGGAAGTCCATCTAACAACCTTCTCATGAGACGGTTATAGCTACTACAAGCGGTCACGAGGCCAAAAGGAAGGCGCTTAAATTGAATTAAGCCTTTCTCAGTTGCAAAGGCGGTATATGCTTTCACATCGGGCCGGGGGGGAATTTGGTAATACGCCTTGCACAAATCAAGTTCTGAGATGAACTTGGCAGCTTCAAAAAGGTGGAGGTTTTGATCTACCAACGGGATGGGCTCGGCGTCGAACACAGTTTCCGAATTTAACTTCCGGAAGTCGATGCACATCCGATAAGAGCCATCAGGTTTCTTCACCATGACGATTGTGGAACAATAACTAGAGGTGGAAGGTTCTATTATATCTAAACTAATCAAATTATCGACTTCGGCGTTAAAAGCTTTGCGTAAATGAATCGGCATGGGATAGGGTTTTGAACGGTCAGGTTCTAAGGTCGTTAATTTAATATCATGCTCGAAACTAGTAGCGCATCCAGGCTTCTCTGAAATAACGTCGTCGAACTGACATAATAATTCTTGTAAATGACTCCTTTGATGTGGTTTCAGATGCGCGTCGATATCCAGGTTAGAGGGTTCAAAAAACTCGCTTGGCAGGGAAGGAAGAGGGTAATCAGCATCAGGTTGGATACACACTGTCTGTATGACATTAAGGGACTCCGCGGGGTAAGCCTCTTCAAGCGCCGATGTTTCGTTCAGTGCAACGAACGTATCTCCATGGGCGCCTCGGTGGTACTTTTTCCACAAGTTGACGTGGTAGAGCTTATCGCCTGCTGGGGTACCAATGAGGTAATCTACCGGTCCTCGTACCTCGCGGACCGAGTACGGACTTTTCCATTGGCTCAGTAATTTATTACTCGCTGTGGGAAGGAGCAGGAGTACTTCATCACCGGGCTTAAATTTATGATCTTTGGACCTAAAATCCTGGTTAAGGATCTCCGAGAATTCGGAGGGTATCGGGGTTCTGAGGGAAACGGGCTCCTGGGCTTCCTTCTTAGTTCGGCCTCGAGTAAGGGCGGCCTGGGACACAGGGTTGGAGCTTACTTGAGGGCTCTGTCCTATAAGTACGGAACAAAATTGTATGGGTGCTGAAATGACTTCAGCCCAGCCATCATAATACTGACACTGCAGGTAACATCTAACGACGGGGAATCGGTTCGCCCGCCCAAGGTAGTCATGTACCACCGCAAATTTTTCGTGGTTAGGGTCCACTGGGGGAAGGAGCTCGTCGAACACGATGAAACACGTGCACCCTGTGTCCCTGACGAAAGTAGATACACGGCAGCCGTTCACGCTGCCCTCCTCAAATTTTAAAGTTCCCGGGGAACTTTTATAAAAAATAAAATTTACCTGGTGGCCTGACGGAGGGGGAGAAGTTGATGCTTGGGTCTGCACCACCGGGGAAGCCGGGGTGGCATTATTCTGGTGAACTTGGTGTGCTGGTCCGCTTTTAAGCCTAGAATTTTGGGGGCAATTCCAGCTCATGTAGTTTTCTACACCGCAGGTGAAGCATATGATTGGTCGCTTCGGGAAGAGTGATGGAGGAGAAATCTTAATGGGAGGTTTGGTGTCCCGTTGTTGGTTTGGGGGGAAGAAGTTTTTGGGTTTTACGGGGCCCGGAAACTTCGTCGGCTTTGCTGGGAAGGGGCGTGAATCCTTCCTTCTTTCCTGGTAGGGGGATTGGTGAGAATTTTGATTCTCCTTGGGGTATAAATTATGGCTTGCGGCATATACATCCGCTTCTTCTGTACACTCTTTAAAGGTCTGGCACCGACGATCCTTGACGAACGCGCGGATCTCCGTCGGGAGAGACGCCAAAAATTGATCCCCAACACGAAGTCTGTTAAGGACTCGTAGTTAGGATCAACCTTTGAGGATTCTAACCAGAATTTAAAATTCCTCTGAAGAATGTATCCAAATTGACGGAACGTCTGTCTGTGTTTAATACGACCTCCTCGAAATTCTTGTCGGTAGAAATTGGGAGTCATATTATGAGCGGCCAATAACTCAGCTTTTAAGGAGCTGTAGTCAATTGTACATTCAGATGGTAAAGATATGAAAATGTCGCGCAATTTACAATTTAAAAGGGGAATTAATCTTACTACACCTTCAGCCTCCAAATCCAGGTTATTGATCTCGAGGATCTTTTCGAAGTTTGCTAAAAATGCTATGAAATCCTCTCCATCCCTGAAATTGGGGAGCATAAGTGGGAGATTGGGCGGGGCTTTGGAACGTAAACTTACCGATTGGGTTTCAGCATCTACACGAGCCATTTCAAGCTGATGGTGAAGCTCAGCTTGTCTTTTCCGTTCCTCTCTTTCTTCTCGTTTGATTTCTCTTTAACTTTCTCTTTCTTCTCGTTGGATTTCTCTTTCTATTTCTTCTCGTTAGATTTCTCTTTCTCTTTCTTCTCGTTGGATTTCTTTTTCTCTTTCTTCTCGTTGGATTTCTCCCTCTCTTTGCCTTTCTTCTGTTAACTTTTCTCTTTCTGTTCGTTGCTCCTCTTGAACGTACTAAATCAATTCTCTTCCGGAGAGTCCCAAGGATTCTCCTTGCGCTTTGAAGATTTCAAACTGAGTCATATTTGCACTTGGGGGCGCAATAGTCAACCAACTAAATTCCTTGCGATAAGAATTATGCCTTCTAGAGAATTGGCCTACCTAAATATGGGCACTGACCTATTCGTGATTGGTTTCTCGACCTAGATAACCAATGACTAAAATAACAAAAAAAAACACAAACAAATTATTATAACAGTTTCTTGAGCTACTCCAGCTTCTTAAGTTTCAAAAAGAGGATAGCAATCGTTAAAACAAAAGGGAACTACTATACTCTATTCTTAAAACGAATAACACTATGCTTCACTCGACTGAGACCAATATTTGCAAAGATATAGCGTTAAACCTTACACACTTGATACCAAATTCAAATAGTATATATATATATATATATATATATATATATATATATATATATATATATATATATATATATATATATATATATATATATGTCGTAGAATAGGCTCTCGACGATATACCATATATAACTATTCGTTGAGGGAATTATTCTAATATTTCGAGTGCGTGGTAATCTGATTGACCGAGGTTAGTTCAAAAGGGGGGGAGGGGGCCTGGAGAGGCTTATTTATCTTTAATATGCTGAGGAAGTGGAACGGAGCACAAGGATAAATAATATGGCTATAAATAATAAAATAGAGTTTTATTAATTAAACTATCAACAACACACACACAAAAAAAATGTTTACATCAACGGAGAATGAAAAGGGTCGTAGGAATATCTGACTAATCCGAGGATTAAGATTTAGAGAGGGGGGTGGGAATGGTTCGCTAAACCATTTAAAGCACAGGGTAGCGTTGACAAAAGGTAATGCTCACTTACGTAATTACAAAGTTATTGTGCGGAGGAAGATGGTGCGAAGGAATATTCGGTCCACTGGCGATTTCCAGCAGAAGGGTTCTTCGGGGGGTTGTCCTTAACGAAGGGGAAGGACTGTCTTCGAAGAGTGAGAGCGAAGTGGGGCTCGGAAGTACGAGTGATCTTTGTGACAGCAAATCGGAGATGTTCTAGATGAACAATGGAGGTCATTGTTGAAACCAAGCGTTCTCTTGAAGAACGTTAAAAAGGGGGAATTAAATTATCCTGACGTGATGTCTTGGGAACAAGAACCGTTTCTTGACGAACGGGCTTGAAGAACAATGGCTGTTCTAACGTTGTTCTCTTTCTAAACAACAAGGGGGGGGGGTGAGAACTGTCTCTTGTCAAACGGGCTCAAAGAACAATGGCTGTTCTAACGTTGTTCTCTTTCTGAACAACAGGGGGGAGGGTGAGAACCGTTTCTTGTCAACGGGCTCAAAGAACAATGGCTGTTCTAACGTTGTTCTCTTTCTGAACAACAGGGGGGGCCTTGTTGACTTGGCGTCTAGAAGGCACGAACCTTGGCACTCAAGAGATATTGTCCTCTTCTGGACAATAAGGGGGTTCTCGAGGTAGAGAGTTCCTAGGTGCACAAGGGAGACCTGATCGGCGTGATGCCTCGCGAAGATAATCGGGATGTGCTTCAATTTGGAAAAGCTATTGTATAAGTACCCGGAGCCGTCTCCATGGCGTAGGGGATAATTGAGTGGGGGACTTATGGGGGAATGCCTCGGTCGCGCCTGGGAAAATACCTTATCTGCCCATAAGCCTAACTCAATCTGGCGAGATCGACGTATGGAGGAGAAACGAAGGAGTGAACCTCCTTGATTAAACATTTGCTATGGTGGGCGATAACGCGCTCTGCTTCCCCTCGCAGATGCACGTGGGTAGCATGTGTTTCTAACATGTGATAGCGGCTGAATTTAAGCGGCCTCAGACCGTTCTATCTTATTCACCAATTATAATAATTTTAAAAAGGAACTCTAAACTAAATTTCTTCCCCTTTCAAAATATCACGTTGCTAAAATATAGTCATAGAGAAGAAGATTTATAAAAATAAATTTTCTGAACTTTATCATTTGTAATTCTTTGGGTTTTAAAAAAAATTCACAAAATTTTGATACTTATATTTATTTCTGAACTTCACCATTTTGTTTTTTGATATTATAAAAGAATTATTAGAAATAACTTTAATAAAAAAACAAGTCCTAACCAAACTAAAATGAAATTATTAATAAAATACTAAAAAAAAAGCCCCTTCTTAAATTATAGAGTTAATGATGATGATGATGATGATGATGATGATGATGATGAAACTTAAATTACTTTAATAATAAGCCTCAGTTGATTTCAGAAAACTTTTCAATACAAACTTTTGGCAGTTCATTTAAAGAGCAAACGCTAAAACATTTAATCAGACAGCTTCCAAGAAACGGAATTACGTATTGAAGCTCGGAGCAGCTTGTTTCCAGGTTCGGTTTAGAAAAATGAAGGTCTCTTTGGTGAGAAACTTAAATAATATAATCATTGAGAGGAGTAATTATACCTTTTCTGGTCGGAAATTCTCTCTTTTTCAAAGGTATTTGTCAATAATAATAAAAAGATAGTCTCTAACATAATCCGCCTAATATATTCAGAGTTCTGGTTATTGTTGTCAAATTACTCAAGTATTTAGCTATCTTTCACGTCAGGATTAAGAACTTTAAGCGTTAATGAACGAAATCGAACTTTTGTGTTAATCTTCTGGAAATATTTTAAACTTGCCAATTACAGATGGGTATAAATATCCATTTGATATTTCTCGCATTCGTTGTCGTGATCTCCTTCATCGAATGAATTTGACTTCAAGTCCTCGTCAAAACAACCCTTTGAACTATGGCAGCACCAGCGGATCTTGCATAGATGAAGCATCCCAAGTTTTTTTCGACTCTAATATA
Source organism: Ceratothoa steindachneri (assembly GCA_963969495.1). NCBI lineage: Eukaryota > Metazoa > Arthropoda > Malacostraca > Isopoda > Cymothoidae > Ceratothoa > Ceratothoa steindachneri. The sequence goes on along the minus strand of OZ018325.1, from coordinate 101,611,246 downwards.
ATCTAACCTAAACTTACCCAACCTATTCTAGAATAGGTTTTGTTAGGTTAATTTATATTAGGAACGAAAAAAAACCTTGGGATATCTTATCTTTACAAGATCCGCAGCAACTAAGAAGCTTAAAGATTTGTCTCTTCAAGTCAAATCATTTTGGAGTATCACGATAAGTTACTCCAAATGAGTCAGCGTAATTCGGCTGAACATTTAAATATTTCACACACTCTGTTCTAAAATCTAAAATTGATACATCACCCATTGAAATTACAGTACTTACTAATTAGAACATGGATCGGAAGAGGACGCGATCTGGAAAAGATAGTCAAAGAATTCTTGGATTAATAATAATTTTTAAATGCATTGAAAAGTAGAATAGCTTGCAAAAACTATGCGAAGAGAAAGATTCAATGTACTGATGGATGGTTTAATAGGTGGCAAAAGCAAGACAATATTGTGTACAAGGGTATTTCTGGTTTGTACAAAAGGTATTTATGGTGAAGAAAAAAATACCGATTTTCAGTAGCTGATAAATGGATAAAGAAAAAGTAGCCCAAAATTATTGCTGAATATTCTCCCAAGGATATTTACAGTGCGGACGAACCTGGACTCTATTTTCGTAAATTGACTGAGCATAATTATTTACAAATGAGAGTAACAAAAGATTTAAATCTTCGAAAAATCGAGTCTCAGTTCTTTGTTGTGTTACTATTAAAGGTGAGAAGAAAGAGCTTATAATGATTGGAAAGAATAAAAATCATTATTTTTTTTTTTTTACATGTGTCAAATGTGTGTCGGTTGATTACTCTTCTAGTTCAAGTTATTGGATGAATATTGCCTTTTGCAACGATTGGTTAAGTCGGATCTTGAAGTAAAACGAAAAAGTCTCGTTAGTAGGTAACTGCATGGCGCACACAACTAATTTGTCATTAAAGAATATCAAAGTGATCTTGTCTTCGAGCACTACATCGTTAATTCTGCTATGTGACCATGGCGTCCTGCAAGCAGATAGGATCGTGAGAGAATTATAGTTGAACTCGATGATATTCAAGATCAATCTTATTGCAATGAAATTGTTTAATACGTTTTCCTTCTCGCTGCATTGCCTCTGATAGGAATGCCATGAAAGCAATCTTAAAGAATAGGATAGAAAAATGGTTAGGAATAAGTGAATTTTCTAAAACAAACACTGAACCTCATGCTACGAAGAATTTGGTTACAAGAAAGTTAACCCAATTCAGAAAAAGGCTAGGAAATTTTAGAAGCTGCTCCAACCAATGTCTAAAGAAGTAAGCCAGTCACTTCCGAAAAAGTTTAAAGAATAAAGTTTTGTTTTAGCCTGAAGATGAAAGCCAGCCTCTTCCGAGACTAGTACCTAGAATAAAGTTTTGTTTTTAGCTTGAAGATGGAAGCCAGTCAATTCCGAGAGTATTATGGAGCATAAAATTTCTTTTTTAGCCTGAAGATGGAAGCCAGTCACTTCCGAAACAAGTTTCAAGAATAAAGTTTTGCTTTTAGCCTGAAGATGTAAGCCAGTCACTTTCAATAGTAGTATCTAGAATAAAGTTATAATTTTAGCCTGAAGATGGAAGCCAGGCCCCTTCGGAACAGGACTCCAGAATATAGTTTTATCGCTGAACTGTCTTTTTTTCTGCTCATATAATAAACTCGACATTGAATTTCAGATCTAACTACCTATATATCGTATTTCTCGCAGTCTGTAAAGGTGAATGTTCATTGTATAAAAGTGAGTTCCATTCAAGAAAAAAGATTTTATCATAGCATACACTTAGATCCCCAAATTTCACCACGCGACGTCCTTCCCAAACCATCACGGCACTAAGGCCACTCCCGGATAAAGGCCCTCTTCAAGGCTACAAACGAAATCGACCCGACATGAGAAAAAGTTTGACAGTGGGGCTTTGTGGCAGGCGCGTGAATGCAAAGTATTGACGAACAGATTAATGCTATTACGTTGTGTGTCAATAAACTTCGGTATTTCACAAGGGTAGTGAAAAGATCAAGAATGATAATAACGGCGATCGCAGCGCCCCCACGCGAAATAGTGTGGCATTAAAGACGTGTCATAAAGCTCCGGGAGCAAGTTCATGCAACGAGGTACCGAACAGTAGGCACTTTAGCACCCTCTCAGGGCCCTCTAAGTGAGGCACTCAAGCTTGGGGGGGTCCCACCCCCTCTTTTCCTTTTCAACAAGTCGAGACTCTTGACAACGTGGTGCGTGCGTGCACGGAGAGGTGAGGCGGACGAGGGAGTCTCTTCATTTTATGACGTCATCAAACGTGAATTTCTATTTGCGCCTGCAGTTTTTGTTTGTTGAGTGGCTCTCAGGACCCCGTCGCTTTTGTCTGGGGATTCTATGATGTTCTATGATCGTATATGACTGCACAGAATTGATCTTCAAAACCCGAGGCGTCTCCTTGAGGGGGTGTGGGATTAGAGTTCAACTCGTTCCTTTTCGCAAGAAGCATCGTTTTAATAAGCTAAAATTGATTCGAAGTATTTGGGGCTGGAATCTCCTTAAACATTCATTTCCAATAATTATTAATCATTTTCAATATTTATTTTCAATCATTTTCTAAAAAATATATAAAATGTTTGTGGGGAAAACTGCGGGAATTACAACCATAACGACCTTTAAGCAATTCTAGAATTTTAGTCGCGGGCGACTCTAAATCTCACTATGTCGGTCGGTGTCCGTTTTGTTTTTTTATTGTTTTGTTAATAACATTGTAACTATTCGGCCGATTCTAACGAAATTTCAAAGCCTCATGTTGTTTTCCCTTCTCTTGCGAACGATATAAATTGCTAAAGTTCTCCGAAGGTTAGCGAGAAATTATTTGACAATGACATCATAACTATTCGGCCGATTCTAACAAAATTTGAAACTAATATGTTTTTTACATTCTCCTTTGAATGACATAATTTCCGAGGTCCTCCCTAGGTTAAGCCGGGAATTATTGAAAGGTTTGAAGATTGTAAGGTCATAAATCGGAATAAGTAAGAGGACGCGTTTTTCGTCAGCAGACCTTGTTCGAGTGACTTTGGATTGGATAATTGAAGGAAGGGGGGGGGGGGAGAATCTGAGGATTGTTCTTCTGTATATGAAAATAATTCCGATAAAAGTTTTTTCTTGCCTTTGGGAGTATAAAATAAGTATGGATGTAAAAAAATAGACCAAGAGTATATCATTAGGAGATACATACTGGAAACCTTTTATTTTTTTTATAACAAAACCCCCTTGCTAGAACCAGATAAGCAATAGATCATAGACCGAAGGTCTGAATGCGAAGCGCAAGCTCTTTCTGTAAGGAGAAGTGGCAAGGCTGCTCCTCTTGTTTACTTAGAAATTCTAGATCTAACTTGATCGTTTGGAACCCCCTTTCCTCGGTCCGGCTTACGTTGTCCACCTATTGTCCTCAATGGGACTCTTCTGGCTGGGTGGGACGCCATTTTTGGTGCGTTTGCAGCCCCTCTGACTGGGGGTGCAAATCGTCTTTACCAAGCTGTTATTCTTGGATGGTAGCACGGCTTGAATTTTTATGTGTGATTGTGTGTGTGTGTGTGTGTGTGTGTGTGTGTGTGTATTATTTACGCTTTATATTTGGTTTTCCTTTGAGATGAAGAGAGACACCCCCCCTCCTCCTCGCGCTCTCCAGCCGCCTGGATAGAAATGGGAATTGCCTTTTGGATGGATGATACGATGGATGAGATGAATCCGGGTGGGATCCTCTCAGTGGTGTGATTGTATGGCGGACTTATTGAGAACGCCCCTTTCAAGGGGGTTTTAATTGCGACTGCATCCCAACATACCATAGAGACGGTTGTGTGTCCCTCTATAGTCTTGGAAGGGGCCTCTGCTGGGATGAGCAGTGGAGGTAGCAGTCTGTCCCTTATCCGGAAGAGTTTCTGACATTGTTATCAGCTGTGGGCTATTTCTTAAACCAGCTTCCTCCAATGCCCCCAATTATGGCCATACTACTGCCTAGCATAGTTGGGACATAACATGAATGGCAATCCCATTTCACATCTGACGGTGGTTTACGAGGTGGAGGTGGGCCGGGGACTTAAGCAGTCATCTGCCTAAGTGGGCCGCTGTAAAAGAAAATATGGTTTGTATTGAATGATGATGAGAATGAGTGTGACACCAGTATAGTACTCTCTTTTTTAAGATATGGTTCTAGAATTAGAGACCAGATTTTCGGAGGCGTAGGCAAATAGATTTCTTCCTTTACCAGATAGCGAGATGATTCTTCCGAGGTAAATCTGCCAAGAATTCCGAACTAGCGATGAATATAAGCCGACCATCAACACTCAAGTGAAAAGCTGGAATCGTACATTAAATCTATTTTAAAAATTACGCGCACAAGAGTGGCTCATTTCCTCTGAAGTTACGTTTAACTAAAGCGAATAAATACCCATTAAAAATCGTTTTCTTTCACTTGGTTTTTTAGTCTTTTTTTTAGTGAGTGAGTACCTTACTTTTTGATAAGTGGAATTCATTATGTCTGGTCGTGGCAAAGGAGGAAACGTTTAGGGAAAGGTACGTTAAGACGCCCTCACCAGACACTCATATTCGAGCCTCGTGATTCTGAACAAGAATATCCTCTAGACGAAGACGGATGATACGTGCACTAAGAGGAGTAAAAAAGCCCGAAGGGGGCCATGGAGCCTCCCAACCAGGACTAAAAGAGGGTGCCCCTCCGCACTATCGGTGGAGCGATCAAAGCACCAATTACAACAGTCATGCAAACCATCTTCGGCATGCTCAATATATCCCTAATTAGGCTTATTGATACCCCCAACGGCTACGCAGCAGTGTGCTGGAAAGTCGAAGATATCGAGAGACTGGCATCGGAGGAAGCCAATGAGCCCCTACGTGCGATTGGCCTCGAAGCTGTTATCTCCAAGGAAATCCTTGCACACCGAACTATCATATTTAGGAGACTCGATCCGTTCTTCACGGACAACTCTTGTGAGGACATCAAGGTCGAGCTAACTAAACAATAGAATTGGGCAAAAATCGACAAAGTCGAAAAATTCGACAAAAACATAGTCAAAGTAATCTTTGCAAACATCGAGATTGCTCAGAGGGCCATGAAGGATGGACTCCTGGGATTCTTCCTTCGTATCGCCCCAGAACAAGTTAAAGCGGAGGATTTTATCCAACTCGAGTTCTGCCAACGCTGCCTGGCCGTAGAACAACATCCCACTAAAGAATGTATGGCGGCTGACGTCACTTGCTCCATCTGCTCCAAACTCGGTCACGGATAGAAAGAGTGCACTTCCGAGAAGCAAAGATGCGCTAACTGCGGAGGGGACCACAAGGCCGTGGCCATGAGGTGTGCCATCTGCAAGGAAGCCATTCGGGCAAAACGAGATGTGATGAAGCAGGTAAAGGAGGGAAAATCCAAGGGCTACGTCGAGGCAGTGGCATCAACCAAGACCAGCAGCACAGAAAACTCTGCCCCAAAACTGGTAATGCCAGGTGAGTCCAAGGAGATTATGACCATGATCGTCTTTGCTCACTTAGCGAATCTAGCTAACCCTGGTTCATTTGCAGAAGAGTTAAATCGCCTCCTGCAAAAGAATGGTTTTCAGAAAAAGCTATGGTTCCCGCCCAACCCCGCATCACAGGGAATTTTAAGTATACAATTCATCGACATTCCCCAGCAAAAAAACACTGGAAAAGAAGAAGTTGTGAATCGGCACCTTAAAACATCGGAGGAAGATCTCACAACGGAAGAAGACTTGGAAAAAGACGGAAACACGAAAAAGTTCGTAAAGAAGAAAAAAAATAAGGAAAAAGAAAAAAGAAGTGGTACAAGAGGTAAATAAAGAAGAGGAAACAAGCCAATCGCAAGAAAGCTCAGACGAAGATGAAATCCCAAAGTATCCGTGATTTCCACTCACGGGAAAAAAGGATATCCTTCTGCAAGGCTGTTTCTTCGACGCCATGGACGTGGGCCTTAAAGTCCATGGTCCCTCTCAATGCCGACCCCCAAAGGGACACAATGAAAAACTGCTCGACGGAATCAACAAAGGCAAATACAAATGGACATACGAAGGACCATGGTCCCCCAAGGAAATAGGTGGACTATTGATAGAGCGCGCGATTTACATCCCGGACTCGTGCTTACACACCATCGATTCAGCTGTCTTTAAGGTAGTGGAGAATGGCCACAAGATTTCGGAGTATTACTTAACCTCCAAAATAGCAACTAGTGTTAGCAAGGAGTGAACAAATACAAGTGATTAAAACAAGTTATCAAAAGTGCGAACAATTGAACAAATTAAAGCGTCTAAAATAAACAATCTAAAGTGAGAAAAGTAAATGAATCGAGTGAATAATAATTAAAATGGTCTAATAGTGTAAAACATAGAACAATAAACTAACGATTAAGCTAAACGAGAATAAAAATATAAGTACAACTATTTAACAGATTAGATAATAATTTAACTCGTGTGTAAATAGTAATATCATAAAGTGCTACCAAAATAAAGTTTTAAACGAAACAAGAGAAAATAGCAAAACCAGAACAATTCATTTATCTAAATAAGACTAAAGGAAACAACTCAATTAAAAATAAGTGCTAAAATAAATGAAATCAAATATCGAACATTTTTTTATAAATTTGACTTAAAAAATTATCTCTAAAAATTATACTAAGTTTAAATAACAAAAATTAAAAGCATTTCATGTATTCTTTCAAAACAATACATAGTGCTAATAAGTTGACTCCTCGTTGATTCCGGGAGAATCTTACAGTTTACTCTTACTCCTCTCCGCTAAATTTTCAAAAAAATATAACTTCACCACTACACCTATCTATTGTTTCATTTTACATATATGTATTCAATTTTTTTTTTTTTTTAATATTTGTAAAATGATAAAAATTATTGTATATTTATTGCTTTAATACATCAGCATCAGCATTCTTTCACTTTACAGCGACAAACTCCTGGCATCTATCTTCGATTTCGAAAAAGGAGGAAAATTTGGGGGGAAATTTTTATTTTTTCACAATACTCCTCTGAGAAGTTCAGGTGCTCGGACGCATGGATATTGAGCCCTCCAACGCCTGACCTTTTGAAGAAGAGGAGAAGAAAGAAGATCAGAGTATTACAAGAGAAGTTCCCACATAGGTCTTTACAGAAGAAACCTTCCTATCCAACGCCATTTTTCCCTTACTGGGGACTTAAAAAAAATAAATTTACTACCAGGTGGTCATAATTATCTCTATGGCTATCTAAACTCATCACCCCCTCCGCTTTCGCCTTCTAAGGCGTAGCCGTGTGTACTGCCATTCATAACCTAGATCGAACTATGCCCATCGTGACACAAGGCATAATTCGAGGCGGTTGGAAAAGCAGGTTTGTGGACTAGCCCACTGTGGAACCTTCCGTCATAGGCAACCCGGACAAGAGGCGATGCTGCAACCGTTGGGGAAGAGTTCTCTGTATCCCTGATGGACCTGCAGTGATCATAGAGGGACAAAAAAACCTTCTCTATGTGAGCTGGAAGCAGTGTCGATACCCAATCCCAGAAGAGGCGCCCCCCCCCCCCCCGAGTGGTGGTAGTTGATTCAATCACCACCCATCATAAAGTCCGTCATGAGTCATCCTTCTGGAGGGCCTCCCCGGGTCCATCATATCATTCATCCATCATCTTCACCCAGGCAGATATACCGGCTATGCTAAGGATTGTGGGGGCGGGGGGATCATTCATTTTCTCAATTTTCACTTCAAAACTATAACATATTTTTACCCAGGCAAATTATTAGGTACAAAGAAGAGAATAAAAAACACAAAGAAGGAGGCTTTAACGAGCCAAAAATGGACGACCGTGAAGGAGCGAAGAGGGTCCCCCTTCGCATCTTTCCTGGCCGGGAAAAACCAACTCGCGAATTGGCACTAAGGACTACCTACGCTGATATTGAGGTCATACTCCTTAGACTAAAAGACCAGCACAACGGGTATGTCGCGCGTTGCGACACAGAAAAGGACTTAGATCTCCTCCTGACCGAAAACGCAGCTAAAAAGCTGGAAAAAATCGGACTCGCACCTCGAACCCCTCCGGACGTACAAACGAAAAGATCTGTGATCTGCCGACAACTTGACCTCTAAGGGGGTGAGCACACTCTGAATTAAATCAAGGAAGAGCTAGAAAAATGTCAGGATTGGGCAAAGTTCAAGGAAATAATCAAATTCAAAAACCAAAATGGAGAAGAGCATAACCACGTATTCAAAGTGATATTTAGATCGACATAAATGTCCAAAAAAGCCTCGAAACATGGACTGCTTGCCTTCTACACTAAGATCTCACACGATCAAATCGAGAGGGAGATATTTGTCTCCGTGCAAGTATGCTTCACATGTTATGCCCTCGACAAACACCCGACCAAAGACTGCACTTACAAAGGGAATGCATGCTCAGAATGCGCGAGCCAAGACCACAGATGGGACCGATGCAGGAGCACGGCAAAGAAATGCTTGAACTGTGGTAATGCCCACAGAAAATTAACTATGTCTTGCCCAATAAAGAAGTAGCTCATACGGAATACAAAAAATGGAAATAAGCGTAGAAAAAGAAGAAGAAAAACTACCTCCTACGCTGCAGCAACTGCAAATGGAAAACCCGCGACGCCACCAACACAAACCACAACGGTGAATATAGAGGGAAGCATGAGGCCAGACTTAATTCTCTGCATAATGCGCGCACACTTTGAAAAAATGGCAAAGCCAGGCTCGTATGCTGGAAAAAAATGGGCTTAAAAAAATGTGGTTCCCGGAGAACCCTCCTTCGAGCGAGCTATATAGAATTAACATGACCCAAGAAGAGACTCCGAAAAATACGAGACCGGAAGAAGACGAAGCCGGTATGTAGACCGATTCTGAAGAAGAATCCACCGACGAAGAAACCTCGAAGACGACCCCAGAAAGCTCAAAACAAAAACCAAAACTCAATACCCAAGATTTGAACATTAAAATTTACGGTTCCCACGCATACCCGTTACCTAAACAAATCAAACAAAAAGAAATTGTGGACGAACTAGTTAAGAGAAAGTACAGGTGGGAATATGAGGTAGACGCCGATGAGACAGAGGTACACAATGCTCTAAAGCATTGCATGATACACATCATCCCTGAATCGTGTCAAAACATCTCAAACGGGGAATTTAAAAAAAAACGTAATGGAAGCACTCGTTCCCCAGGCTGCCCGGAAAAAAAAACGAAGACAGGAAGAGACCTTAACAAATAAATAAAAATGGATACGTACCAACGAAAAATTAAAATCTTTACACTAAATGTAAGCGGCTGGCAAGGAAAAAGAATATCATACTCAAACATAATAAGAAAAGAAGACGCAGACATAATTATTCTAACCGAACATGGACTAAACACAGAGATCGACACCATAAGAATTCAAAATTATAGATTTATTACCACAAAATACACATAAACAAGGTACGATGGTGCAACAATTGGCGTAAAACCCGGAATCCACTTTACAGAGGTAAAGGACTTAGAAGAGTCGTATCTGGCCATAAAAATAAAAATGACCACAGGAAATCTAGTCATAGCTGGGGCATATCAGCCCCCAAAACGCTCGTATTTGCCAACTCCAAATTTCCTCAAACTCTTTCGTAGACAGGCCTCAACCATACTAACAGGAGACCTCAATGCAAAATGTAGAGAGGCAGGCTACACAAGCCAACCAAACGGAGCAGAAAGGACCCTTCAATTATTAATACAACACAGCCAGCTAAGCAGAGAAGGACCAGACTTCCCAACATACTTAACAGCCCCAAACCTCGACAACTCCTAAAATAATACTGATGAACCCAAACTTCAACTTAAATCACCACACAGAACAAGGCCCCGCAACCCCATCTGACCATCTAAGTATGATAACGACCATTTCAACTTCACCCATTCAAATTAAAATTCCACAAAGAAAAGCCATCAGCAGAACAAACTGGAATGGTTAGAAAGAGCACTTAAGTACACTAGAAACTGGATCCCTAAACAACCAAGGAAGAGAAGAAATAGAAAACCAATTAAAACTAATCATCGAAAATATCATTGAAGCAGACATAATTCATACACCCAATAATAGAATATAGAACCCTACCTGCTCCCAGATGGAACAACGAAATAAAGGAAATGATGGAAGAATTTCAAAACTTAATTAAAGAAATCACAGAAACGGGCACTAATTTGGAGAGATACCTAAGGCTAATTGCTATCAGAAGAGAGATAGATAATCTAATTAAAGAAAAGTCAAGCCAGGTTTGGGATAATATAATAAGTAAAATGGATGTCAAAGCAGATCCGAGGAAATTCTGGAGAGACTACAGAAAATTCCGATGATCTCAACCAAAGGAAAATATAAAACTAAAAATACAGAACAGGGTAGTGCAAAATAACAAAGAACTCCAAGTGCACTTCCAAAATCACTGGAAAAACTATTCTCGATAACACCAGAAGAGAATCAAGAATACGATATGGAGCACGAGGGAAGGAGTCATACAAGCCTTAGAGGCACAACAAGAACGCACTGTACCATACATACACGTGGACGAAGAGAAAAAAAAACACCCCTTGGGAGAGGGAATGCCCTTCTCAATGGCTGAATATAAAACAGTCCTACAATCTTTCAAACAAAAAGCACCAGGTCAAAACGGGATAACAAATTCTCCAGAAAACGTGCATGAATCGATAGTGAAGATCTTCAATGCCTGCCTTGATATTGAATACTTTCCACACACCTTTAAGCAGGCAAAGATGATCTTCATACCGAAGCCAGGCAAACCAAAACATCAAGTTGGAAGCTACCGCCTGATCTCGCTCTTGGAATTTCTGGGTAAAGTCCTAGAAAAACTCCTAAACGACAGGTTAATTAAACACCTTACGGATAATAACCTATACACCCCACAACAACACGGGTTCAGGAGCAAGCGAGGAACGGACACCGCGTTGGCGATAATAACCGAAAAAATTGCCACAGAAACAGCGCGAGGCAACAGAGTAGATATAGTACTCCGTGACGTTGCTAAAGCCTCCGACAAGGTGTGGTTGCCTGGCTTAAAAGCCAAGATCTGCAGCCTTAACCTGCAAATAAATGTTTGCAAAACATTATGCAACTACCTGGATGAAAGAAAAGCCGTACTTCAAATTAACGGCCAAACAAGCGACCATATTGACCTGAAAACGGGAGTCTCCCAAGGAGGATGCCTCTCTCCAACGCTGTATACTGTTTACACCAGAGACCTTCCACAACCAACTCACGAATGTGCAATGTACATCCAACTGGCGGATGACATCACACAAATAATCACCAGCGACAGGAAGAACCCTCGAGACGTAGCTCAAAGAACAGCGAGGGAGATAAAAAAACATCAAGGACTATGAACGAAGAAACAAAATAAAAACAAACAAAGACAAATTCAAAATAATACCCGTAAACAGAAGGAAAACAGCTGCAGTAAGAGTCAATGGAGAAGCAGATCCATACTCCACGGAAGGACGCGTCCTCGGTCTAAAGTGGCCACATAACACAGAAGATTAATGAAACAAAAATTACCATGTCGGCGCTGTACAGATTCAAAAACCTAAGTAACAAAAACAAAAAGAAAATTATACACGGCCCTAGTTCTTCCCAAGCTTCTTTACCTAATAGTACCGATGAATACAGTAAATAATACACAATTAAAAAAGCTCCAACGCATTCAAAATCAAGCCACAAGGTTCATCACTAGCACAAAAAGACAGGACGGCATAACATCTGAGGAAATCCATCGAAGATCTGCACTGGAACCCATAAATTTAACCCTACAAAAACGTTCAACGAAACTGTGGGATAATATAATAAAAAACATAATTTCCCCAAACGAAATCAACCAAATAGTAGTACCGGAAAACGAAATCCGGGAAATACACTATAAAAATCGTTTTTACGGCAGCGTGAAAAAAAACCTTAAACAACGTCAACCCGATATATAAGTAAAAAAAACAAACAAAAACAAGACTACCGAGGAAGACAACTGACCATACAAACAATACGTGAAACCTTCTTCCGGCCAAAATTTGTGGCCCTCTTCCTACTGCGTGACCTATTCGAAAAGTATGAAGCGAGCGTTTCTCCACCAAATCGCTTGACTTGCAGGGTGTGAAGCAATGCGAACAACAATGATGTCCCAGCTCCTTTGTTCCTTTCCGTCGTTTGACGGGGCAAAACGAGTGATCGGTCGCATCCTGATGACTAGGTAGCGCCGACCCCACATGCGCCTGGCTAGTCGAAATACTCCAGCAGTATAGAAGGAATGCTTGCGTGTCGTACTAAAAATAATGCAATAAAGCCTTGAAGATGACTCAACCAGTATCCCTCGGAGTTCTGCATTTACGTGATCTACAACCATAATGTGAATGCCTTTAACTCGAAGAGTGCTACAACAGATTTTTAAATTAGATCTTGATGTCATATTCTTTCAATGGAATTTCCCTGGACTCCAAGCTAAGCGAGATGAGCTACGAAGACTTTTATCCTTCTTTCAGCAAGTAATTGTCAAGGGATCATTTTGGGTGCGGCCAGCTTGCCCACCTTCCAGTGGTACAATGATATTGCCTCGCAATATCTCTCATCATGTAGTAGCTGTTCATCCTTAACATGATATGTTTTCTCTTCTGTCTATGTACTTTTTATCGTTAGTAAGTTTCTATGAGGCGAAGTTTTGCAGTGTCTGTATACTGATACGGTCAGTTTTGGCGGCCTAATTTTAGCATAATTGGCCGAAGACATGGATCTCGATGTTCATAATATGGAAAATCCAATCATCAATGTTCTAAAACTACTTTGTTTTCCTGCATTGATGAATCTTTGTGCTCTCCTCATGCAAAGGTGATTTGGGGATTGAGGGTGGTCAATGACTTTCATGGCTGCAATAATTCTTCCATTCAAATATCTTTTGCCAGCTGTCGTTGCTCAAAAGGCAAACTCGGTGTTACCCGTATCAAGGAATGTTGCCCGCATTTTCTAGCAAATAACAGAGATTTCTAGTTTAGTTTAGTTTGCTAAATAAATAGGTTTGGTCCTTCTCTGACACTCTCGTCGACGCATGCCTTTCCCATAGTCCTTGAATGTCTAGCCATTTTTTACGTTAACCGCTTACTTTGTGGTTGACCAAATGTGAGACAGCCTTAAGAGAAACTCGGTATGCTTATAAGCGCCGTTATTGTGATTACAGGATATGTGAATTTCATCTGAAGAGGACAAAATTCAGTTTTGTTTCGAAGCACTCACGTCACCTTTCATGAGGTATAAGTATCTTCACTCAATGAAAGGTCCCCTCTTGCATGTGTGTGAAAGTGTATAAAAATGTTGTGGCTAAGTTCACTTAGAATTCGCCCGCCATTCTCCAGATGGGGTGGGGCCACTATCTTGGACCCCTGGATCCGTGGTTGAATCCTTCATGGCCTCTTTTCCTCATTTACCAGCCGAGATACTGTTCCGCCTGTATTATAAGCATGTCCACCTTTCGATGAAATCCGCCGACTGGATTGCACCTCTAGAGGCTAGGAACCCTTTTTTTTACCTATTTTCGCTGAGCGAGTTGCCTATTGTGTAGATACAAACCCTTTTCGGATGATACCTAATAAGCAAGGCTTATTACTTAGGTGTGTGAAGTTTAGCCTTTCTCTTAGATTTGTTCAATAAAATATCGTCGGAGGGAATCTTCCCAGACTACTTGTGAATGGTGTGCTTGCTTTTTGCAAGCTAGAGAGATAATTTTACTCAGACTGTTATCCACCTAACTTATGTAACCTCTTATGTGAACAACTACATGGAAAAAAATAAAAGTTAGCTTATTTCCTCGATCGTGGTATTGTAGGGCACACATGTAATCACCTGAAGGGTGTACATGTAGATACCCTACACAACGGAACCCGAGGTAAGGACGAGAGAGAGAGAGAGAGAGAGAGAGAGAGAGAGAGAGAGAGTGTTTAGAAGGTCGAGATAAAGACTTGATTTTCTCACTGTAATAAAGTAGTAGTCTCTATATCTGGGATTAAGTCAGACAGGGGCCAGAGAAGTAAACATTAGGAAACTGAGAATGTCTGGAGGTAATAAAAGGGCATGTGATAAAATCATTTCACCATTCTGTAACAAAGATAGCCAGAAGTTAAACAAATATAAGCCTATAATAAAGATCCGCCTTCTAGAAATATTGGCCAATAACGAGGTACGGCAGTGTAGAAGCCATCCAATCAGAATTAAATAAAGGATTAATTTAAGCCAATCAGTAGGCGAGATAAAGGAATGAGCAGAAAATCACATGCGCCAACGTCATTGTAGGTGGGGCGTGAGGCTGACTTGATGAGCGTTTCTTCCCTTTTATAAATGGGTGCAGGGAGAGTCTTTCATTGTTACTATCTTAATTTTTACGCGTTCATTAATTCAATAAGTCGATCATTATAATCGCCCGGTCGCTCTACCATATTCCCGCATTACTTTGTTGTAAAATCGAATTGTGAAATTATACTCGGAATACTTCCTATTTTGGTGCAAAGTAAAATAAATAGACTGAGACTCGTTTACATCTATCAACAGATTCTTTTATTCATCCAAGCTGGTACCCTCATCTTGGATCAAATACAAGGCTACCTAAAGGGATATTTCTATTGCGCATTCAAATAACTTGTTACCATTGCCGGTGGCAAGCGTTATCCCCAAACTACTAAACTCAACCTCTTGAGTGGCAACGTTACCACTAACCGGGCAACCAAATTCCCTATTGGTACGAATGATTACCACTCGAGAGGCTACTCCCATTAACATATACGGGTGGCAACAATAACAGAAAAGCAAGCATCATCTCCCCCCGCCTCACCTGTCTTGAGCAGTGTGGCTTCCGTAATATCCACTGCCTCTCAGATGATCTGGTCCAGCTTCATAGTGCTGACTGCGTGGTATTCCTTCGAGGGCACTATTTTGCCACGGTATTTTTTTTATTTGGAGATTACCACTTAAATCATGTTGCCCTACGGTATCATGGTGACTTTCCATTTCATGAGGCCTATAACGCCTTTCAATTTCTCACACTTCTAACGAGATCGTTGATTCCGCGTAAGCCAGGAGGTGAGGGGCACTCTCCAGGAACGTATGGTAAGAGGTTTCACAGGGAAGTGTCTGCAGCGTCACCCTCTTAAAGGTACCCCTCATTTAGCTGTTGCCACGCTCTACGTCTAGGTCGGACAAATTCCGGCCTGCAAAAACCTAGCGTCCGATACATCAGCCTGCTCGGCATTAACATTGCAATCCGGCCCGACGATGGTGTGAAGGCGAAGTTCCCCACCTCTTCTCTATTCTCTTTCTTATGCAACATCGTGCTCTCTTCTAGCATATTTCCAAAATACATAACACATGTTAAACCCATCGTAGCCATGTTTGTCAGAACTTACTATTGCGAACACCACTTCTCCAAAATGAATTACACGAAGTCTCGCCTTCGCTCCCAGCTCTCCGACCGCCCCTAAATGATATTCTCCTGTTGTCTACCTCATCAATCAAGCACCACCTGTCGCACCGATTTGCCTTTTTTTTTTAAAAAAAATTCATATATATATATCCAAGACACCGCAAGAAAGAGAAAACAGGATAATTTTTTTTTCTTAGGATATAGTTATTTCCTACTTCGAAAAAATCTGAGCTGGGGTGGGATTCGAACCGTGCACAATGAGGCAACGAGCAACCGCTTTGATCTCAATTAAAGTCTAAAGGGTCGGTTTAATTGAGATCAAAGCGGTTGCCTGCTGCCTCAGTGTGCATGGTTCGAATCCCACCCCAGCTCAGATTTTTTCGAAGTAGGAAATAACTATTTCCGAAGAAAAATATTATTCCGTTTTCTCTTTCTTGGGGTGTCTTGGATTTATGTCATTATTATTATTATTAAAGTTCCAAGCCACAACCCCAACTGGAAGAGCAAATAGCTATAAGCCCAAGGGCCCCAGTGGGGAAAGAAACCTGGTATGGAAAAAACGAAACAAAGATTAAGAAAAACATAATAAATAAATAGAAAATCAAAAAAAAAAAAAAAAAATAAAAAAAATAAAAAAATTAAATGCTATAATGTTAAAAATATTATAATATTATATATGTGTGGATAATGAATAAAATATTAAAGTTATAAGTTTCTGTTAATTAAAAATGTATTAGCACCCACTTTAAATTTCTGAAGTTCCAAGGACTCAACAACAACACTAGGAAGTTCATTCCACAGTTTAGTTGTGTTAGGAATGAAACTTCTTGAAAACTGTGTTGTGTTGAATCTCATAGGCGTAAAGGCCCTACTATTGGCATTTAGTACACCTCTGGTAACTCGTTGAGGGGCATATAAATTGGGCAGATCGTGATGCAGTGGATGATCTGCATTGTTAAAAATTTTATATAAGATGCATAAGGAGCTTATTGCTCGCCTGTGCCACAGATCAACTTTGAGGTCAGGAATTAAAAATTTTATTGCTCTCAAATTTTTATCTAATAAATTAAGATAAGAGTTGGCTGCCGAACTCCAAACAGGGGCGCAATATTCAAAACACGGAAGAATAAAAGCATTAAAACAATTTTTAAGAACAGTCTGCTCTCCAAATACTTTGTAAGATTTCCTCAAAATGCCAATTTTTTGAGCAATAGAGGAGGAAATAGATCGAATGTGATTCTCAAAAGTAAACCTAGAGTCAAGCATAACTCCAAGCAACTTAAAAGAATCACATATGGAGATGGGAATGTTATTTATTAAAAGATCTGGATGGGGAGGATCTAGTGTTCTGGATCTGCTAACAATCATACTCTGGGTTTTCTTTGCATTTAACTTCATGCCCCATGAAGTGCACCAAACATTTATCTTAGCCAGATCTCTATTTAAAGACTCTGCAACCGATGCTCTCAACTCAGGAGATGGGACTGGGGCTATTAGAGTAGCATCATCAGCATAGGCTATAAGTCTATTTTCCAGTCCAAACCACATATCATGGGTATATAATATAAACAGTAGAGGACCAAGAACACTGCCTTGTGGTACACCAGATAGCACCTCTCTCTCATCACTAAAATTATTGTCAACATAAACCTTTTGATGTCGATTTGTTAAAAATTGTTCAATAATATTTAAAAATACACCACCTACTCCCAACTGCTTCAACTTAAATATCAGGGCCTTATGATTGACACGGTCAAATGCGGCACTGAAATCCAGGCCAACTAAGCGAACTTCTTGACCAGAGTCTAATGATTTTTGGACAATGGTGGAGACAGTGAGAAGTGCATCACAAGTGCTCAGACCCTTACGAAATCCAAACTGTAAAAAGGGAAACAGACGATTAAGCTCGGCAAATGTACTTAAACGTTTAGCTAGTAAACGTTCAAAAATCTTAGATAGAACAGGAGTTATAGAAATGGGCCTATATTCAGTAGGGTTAAAACTACCACTTGCACTTTTACATAATGGAATGATGTTACCAATTCTCCAACATTCGCAAAAACTACCACTCCTCGCCAGCTTCCGAAGAATAACGGAAAGCTTGGGAGCCAAATACTCTGCAGTTTTCTTAAAGAATAAAGGGAATATACCATTTGGGTCAGTACCACCATAAGCATCCAGATCAAGAAGTAACTGTTTTACTTCACTTGAACGGAAAGCAATCTTGTTTAACCTTGGTTCAGGGAAACAAGTGTCAGGTAGAGTTAGATTCTCATTACTTTGTTTATTATCAAAAACATCAGCCAACAGTGTTGCCTTTTCTTCAGGACTATGGGTAATGGAACCATCAGGTTTAAGAAGGGGTGGCATAGATGAATCATTCCCAAAAAGAGCAGACTTGAGAGTGGTCCAGAATTTGTGGGAATTTGCTGTGCGCTGAAGAGTTCCCTTTGTGGTAGTATTGAATTCAACTTCCGCATTATTATATACCCTCTGAGCTGCTGTTCTGTAGTGCACATAATTATCCCATAGAAAGGCAGATCTACTCCCCTTCCACAGGTTGTAGGCTTCTTGTTTCTGCATATGAGCCCTCTTACAGTCATCATTAAACCAGGCTTTGTCCTTAGTGCGATATCTGATCATACGGAATGGAACATGTCTATCAATAATTGAAACAATTTTATCATTCAAAATACGAACTGCTTCAACCTCCTTATATATTAGTGGCCAGTTGATCCGGGAGATATCATTTAATATATTGCACCAGTCTACTTGAGATTTGATGAATACTTTGCTTGTATGAGCTATATTAGGAATAGATTGCACAATACAGATAGTTATAGAAATTGCACAGTGGTCAGAAGTTCCCACAGGAGGATCAACAGCACTTGTAACGACTCCAGGGGAATCAGTGAAAACCAAGTCAAGGCAGTTCCCAGATGAATGGGTAGGCTCCCTAATGACTTGCTCACAACCCGACTCACACGCAAAATCATAAGCCCTGATACCATGACAGTCAGTAGGGGAGACAGAAGACAGCCATTGCCTATGATGAGCATTGAGGTCTCCCATAAATACAAAGCAGGCTTTCCGGTCATTTTCCTGTACCTTGGCCATGGCAAGGAGCAGACAATCAAAAATAGTATCATCTAAGTCTGGATTGCGATAGACAGAAAAAAGATAAAAATTATTTTGCTTACCACATACTTTCATAACTTGCATCTCATGGCAAGAACAAGCATAGGAGGTCTTTGAAGCAGAGTAACCATTCCTAATGTAAACTGCCATTCCTCTAGCCCTAGGAATGGCATCACGCCTAAGTAAAATTGGTTTTTTGAAGCCTGGTATAAGTATTTCAGAGACATGCCTCATATTTGAAACCAGGGTCTCTGAACAGAGTAAAATGTCATGAGACTTGGATGAAGCAGTCAAGTCTTTAATATTGGCATGTAGGCCCCTAATATTAATATAGAGTAGACGACATTTTATCTGACGAGGATGACCAGGTCCAGGGTTGAGCTCAATATCTCCTGATAAAATTAAAATCGATATTAAAAAAATAATATTAGCAACAAGATCTTCAACAAAAATAACAATTTGTACAACAACAACAACAACAATTTGTACAAAATTATTCAATAGCAAAACTTTCATTAACTGAATATTATATGTCGGAAAAAAAACTGGTCAACATGATGGAGCCGACACATCATGCAAGGCAAAATATATATATATATAAAAACAGGATGACCAGGACAGAGTCGTAAATGACTCGTAACATTTATTTCAAACTTTTCAGGATTATAACTAATCCCATCATCAGTGCTAAAGAAAGAAGGCCTGAGGCCTTCCCAGAGTGCACGTTGTGCTGAAATGAGAATGGAAATTCAAGAGGGGAAGAAGGCAATTCTGAAAAGATGCATTTTCAGGAGACGCTTAAATGTGGTAAGGGAGGGAGAAGACCTGATTTCAGCAGGAAGAGCAATCCACAACTTAGGGGCGCAGATTGAGAAGGAGCAGTCCCCCATTGAGCAGAGGGATGAACTTGGAATATTTAAAAGAGGTGCATGTGATGACCGAAGGGCCCGAGGGACATGGCGTGACGAGAGGGCAGAAGAGAGGTAAGACGGGGCCTTGTTGTTTAGGGCCTCAAATGTGAAGAGAAGTATCTTGAAGTGAGTACGGGATCTAAGAGGGAGCCAGTGCAGTTCATGCAGCAAGAGTTTCGATGGAGAGAAGCGAAGGCGACGGAGGAGAAGCCTCGCTTTATTAACCTCTTTTCTTTTAATAATGGTGTTATCAACCAGCATATTTCTCGTTAGGTTAATATTATGTACACTCTCCATATGGTTTTTTGGCCCTCCGCTCTGTGAATGCATAGTTAACCGTCTCGAAAGTGTAATAGTTATCATGCCAATATATTTAGAGTTATTATAAAGCTTACAGTCTTTATTGGGGCAGGTGAACTCATAAACTATGTTGGTTGACTTGAGATTCGAGGAGTTAGGGCAGATGTTATTTTTCATCAGAAGGTTGCTGGCTTTTGTAGTTTTATAATAGATGATGAGTTGGATTTTATTGGTTTGATTTTTAACTTTGATGTTACGGTTAATAATCTCCTTGATGTTTTTTTCATCTATTTTATAGGCCGCGGACATCTGGTTTCTGTAGTACACTTTGATGTTATTGACTTCTCCATGATTACTTTCAGTTTTATCCGTTAGTTTATAATGGTTATTTAAAAATGATTGGAGTTGTTTATCAATCATGCTGTTTGAGAAACCATTATTCACGAGTATTTGCTTTACTCTTGCAATCTCTTGGTGAAAAAGTTGCCACGTAGAGCAGCATTTATAAGCTCGGCGGATGTATGAGCCGATTACGCTTATTTTGTATCTTTAAGGGTTATGAACCACAACATCCAAGAAATAACTTCTACACGCTGTTCGGGTACCGCAGAATGGCATTCTTAGGGGGATACCTCAATGCCAGATGCCGTGCGGCGGGCTATGGTAGGACCAACGAAAGAGGTTGAAACTTGGAACTAATTATGGGAAGAAAAAACATCCAAAGAATAGGGCCGGATTTTCCGACCTATATCACTTCCAGATCAGCAACCAAACCTGACATAATCTTAACAAGTAAAGGCTTCCCATTCAACTACCATAGTGAGCCAGGCCCAACAGTCCCAAGTGATCACATAGCGATACTCACCACAGTATCTCTCGCTCCGATCCAGCTTCCCGTCCCTCTCCGAAAAAACTACGCCTTGGCCAACTGAATCGTTACAAGAGACGACTCAGTCAATACGCGCCAGCTGACCTAAGCGAGGCGTCATTGGAGATAGACGGGGAATTGGAGAGGATAACTACGTCCATACTAGAAGCGGACCGCGAGAGCATACCCAAAACTGGGTATAAAACACCTCCTCAGCCCAGATGGACAGAGGAGATGAGAGAGATCGCTCGCGTTCACAGGGAAGTGTACGAAGATAAGACGGGAAGGTCCTAACCGGGAAAGAAGCTCGCTCCTTCGACGCCTAAGCAAGGAGCTAAAAGAGGTTATCAACCTCCAACAGGAGGAAATTTGGAACCTGATAGCCAAAGTCGATAGCGAATTCAACCCGTTATGTTCTGGCGTCAAGTCAAGAACTTAAAGGGACTAACAGCAAGACCAAAGGCTCGAATAAAAGAGAACGGAGACTATATAGAGGACCCGGCGGTTCTGGAAGACAGGTTCAGAGATTTTCTGGAAAAACGTCTTCAGGATCACCTCTGAAGAAAACGACGAGTTCGACCAGGAATTCGAAGGCCAACTGATCTAAGAACTGAATCAGGTTATGCACCGCACGCACCCACAACATTGAGTCGACGAAGGCAGGGAGATGCCGGCCCACGGCTGTCCCATAACACCAGAGGAGGTCATGGCCTCTGTAAGAGCCTTCCAACAAAAGACACCATTCTGGACGGGCATCACCAGAAACAACTTGTTAAATGCCCCAGAGCAGATCATTCAGGGAATTGCAAACATTTACAACGCTTCCCTGAAGGTTTTAAGATTGCTAAAATAATCTTCATACCTAAGGGAGGTAAACCCCGTGATCAACTGGTAAATTACAGGCCAATCGCCCTGCTGGAAATAGTTGCGAGTCTACGAGAAGCTCCTGGCTGACAGGCTTCAAGAACAACTAGCCGAGCTAGGAGCTCACAACCCTCAGCAGCACGGGTTCCGCAAGGGACGAGGAACGAAAACAGCCCTCGCCCTCCTAACGAAAAACTCGCTTGCAGTAAAGCTGGGAGAAGGTACGTATACGTGGTGCTGCGGGATGTAAGGAAGGCCTTCAATAAGGCATGGCTTAGAGGGCTACAATTCAAGATCCTCAACCTCCAGCTAAACCCACTCCTGGAAAGGGTCTTTTGTAACTATGTTACGGATAGGAGAGCCCAAATCGCGATCGAGGGCGGCAAGGGACCCGAATTCGAACTCGAGGCGGGAGTTCCACAAGGCAGCTGTCTCAGTCCTTTGCTGTACCTCGTGTACACAATTGACCTACCTGCTCCAGTGAGGTACGATTCGATGCATCTGCAATACGCAGATGACATCACTCAAACCGTCCTGAGTCCATTCAGGAACGCTGGAAGTCAAGCAAGGGCGACAACTTCCGAGATTGACAACATCAATCACTACGAAAAAAAAGTGGAAGGTTAAAACCAACCGCCAGAAGTTCACCATAATTCCAATGAACCGCCGGAAAGTAGACGACGTCCTCGTCGACAACAAACTCTATCCGTACTCTAACGAGGGAAAATTCCTGGGCCTACGGCTCTACAAATCAGGTTACAAGGCTCACGTAAATACCAGAGTCTCCCTAGCCAAAAGAGAGCTAAAGAAATTTTACCGTTTCCGAAGCCTCAGCGTGCCAAACAAGAAAAAGCTGTACATGGCCTTGGTACGCTCAGTCCTAGTGTACCCGGCTGTGATCGCGCAGATCGCAAGCTGTACCCCTCTCAGAACGATGCAGAGGGTGCAGAATAAAGCCACACTGCTGATAACTGGCACGCAAAGGATCGACCGTATTCGGCAATCGGTTTACATCAAATACTCGGACTAAAACCGATCAATATGGAGATCCAAAGGCTAGGGAGAAAGACTTGGGATAAAATCGATCAGTAAATACTCCCGACAATAAACATCGATTTGAACATACGAGGAAACAGAAGACGCGCAATTGGTAGAACAGCTCTGTTCCCAATGTTCCCAAGCGGAAGAACCTGCGCGAGAGAGAATGTACTAACGATATATACTTAATGAAATGAGGCGAAGAGCCCTAACTCAAAACTCAAAACATAACTCGATTCAGAAGTGCCCAAATTAAAAATTAAAATAAAAAGAGGCGAAGTGCCCAAACTTAATACAATTCAAAATTAAATCCAAATTAACTAATTTTACCAAAAAGAGGCAGAGTGCCCAAATTAAAAATAAAAAAAGGCGAAGTGCCCAAATTTAACTCAATTTTTAATTAAATAAAAATCATTCATATTAACAAAAAGAAGCGTGGTGCCCAATTCAAATTTAAATTGAACAAGCACAGATCGTCAAAATTAACCAACTAAAACAAGAAGTGGAAGACAGAATATACGAAAAGCGGCGAAGTGCCCAAACTATTACTCAAATTGAAAATAATAAAAAAACATTGTAAAGTTTGAATTCCACGACGATGGATTAAATTAAACTAAACAAATAAAAATATATATATACATAACAATGGAGGAACCTGGCTGTCATCGACAATCAGCACCATTTCTGACGAAGGAAGAAAACTATGAAATAAAAATAATAAGAAAGCATGCTAGTGATGTCCTAACACCAGAGCAAACTAGAAAACATTTTCACATCTTTATAAACCTACCACACAATTCATCACTTTCATTAATCAAT
Organism: Ceratothoa steindachneri; assembly: GCA_963969495.1. Classification (NCBI taxonomy): domain Eukaryota; kingdom Metazoa; phylum Arthropoda; class Malacostraca; order Isopoda; family Cymothoidae; genus Ceratothoa; species Ceratothoa steindachneri. The sequence continues at coordinate 101,587,817 of OZ018325.1, read as the reverse complement.
TTCTTTCACTTTAGACTGCGTAGAATTCCTGGTTTATCTTCATCCGACAACCTCAGAATCGGCAAAGGAGGGAAAGTTTGGGGAAATATTTCTCAAATACGCCTCCTAACTTTACGAAAACGAGATACTCATTTTTTTTCACCATTCACCATCATACTAATTTCATCTTTTTTTTTTTAGCGGCCCCACGTAAGCAGATGACTGCTTAAGTCCTCGGCCCCGCCCCCCCTGCGTGAAATGCCGTCGGATGTGAGAGGGGTTTGCCATTCATGTTTCGTCTCAACTATGCCATAATTGGGGGCATTGGAGGAAGCTGGTTTGAGGAGCAGCCCACAGCCGATAACAATGTCAGAAACAATTCCGGATAAGGGACGGACTGCTACCTCCCTTGATCATCACAGCGGAGGCCCCTTCTAGGAACATAGAGGGACATTCAACCGTCTCTATGGTATGTTGGGATGCGGTCTGGATTAAAACACCCTGGGGGAGGGGGGCGTTGTCAATAAGTCCGCCATACAATCACATCACTGAAAAGATCCGACCCGGATTCATTTCATCCATTATTATCATTCACCCAAAGGCAAATTCCTTTTTCATCCAGGCGGTGGTTTATCGAGGGAGGCCCTCTTCTCCCAAAAGGTAACGCAAAAAATATCTTTTTCCAAACAAATAAAATAACAGAAATTCATAAATAATAGTGAGTCCCTAATAACAATAAAAGTCCAAAATAACAGTAAAGAGTGTGCCCCCCCCTCCTCCTCAAGGGGTACTCACCACCATAATGGCGACCCAAAATGCCACAAGGGTCCCGCTAAGGTGTATTAGCGGCCATCACAAACCGGACAAGGGCACAGTCTACGAGACTCTGTTCGGTAAACTTAGTGTGGCAGTCCTAAGGCTAATAGACACGCCTGCAGGATATGTCGTAGTATGCCAACATGAAAAAGGAGGAAGGGATTAAAATCCTCAAAAATATAAACCTCCAACCAACCACGCCTCCTCAAATCCAAGCGCACTGGAGTGTGGTGTGCAGAAGGCTGGACCCATGGATCGGCCAGCACACCAAAGGACAGATAAAGGAGGAAATCGAGAAGAACCAGAAATGGGTGAGAGTGGCTGAGATTATCAAATTTAAGGATAAACGAGCAGGAACCAACTTGTTCCAGATGCAGTCAGAAAGGCCACGGCTGGCGCGAATGCCCAGCAAAGGAAGAAAAGTGCCCTAACTGCGGTCAGAGACATGGAGCAATGGCGATGTCCTGCCCAGAAAAAAAGGAGATCCTAAAAAAAGGCGGAAGAGAAGAAAGAAGAAGCAATTAGGAGGCCGAACACCTCCTACGTCCAAGCGGCTAAAGCCAGCCCCTCAGGAAATGGTCTGAACATGCCAGCGCAAAGGACATACATTGAGGTAGGCAAGGATGATAAAAACTATACAAAAATCCTCACTTGCATTCTTTATGCCCATGTCCGAAACTTAGGAACTCTGGCTGCTTTTCTAAAGAGATGAACAACATGCTCAAACACAATGGCTTGGCAGAGATGTGGTTCCCGGAGAACACACCTTCAGGGGAAGTCCTCCAGATGCAATTCGGCACGGAGGAAGAAGCACCAGCGACCGCTTTCCCAAGAGATGTAGAATGAAATGAGGAAAAGAATAAGAACCCGGAACAAAAACCAGCCCCTCATAGGTCCCTAAACAAGGACCCCAGAATTGAAGCAAGGAAGAAAAGGGAGAAGAGTGCAAAAAGAGCAGCCAGAAGGATCAAGTAGGCCGAAGATAACATCTTAAGCTCAGCTTCGTCATCTGAGGATGAACAAGAGTGCTCCCAACCTCCTAAGATCCATGAGAGAGAGAGGAGCAAGAGAAGAAGGAAGAACAAGGAATACGATGGCGAGGAAATGAACATCAAATTCTTTAGAAATACTGAAACCTCCTTCCCAAAAGACCCCAAGGTAGGGTAAATCATCGAAGGAGTGAAAATGTGCTTATTAAAATGGTACTACGACTCACCAGACCAAAAAGCGCTAATAGACACAGCGCTCATGGAGGCCAAAATAAAATTATATAGGGACTCCTGCTTCGCCGTAAGCGAGGCAGAATTCAACAGAATTCGGAATAGGAAAAACACACGCAACAAAAACCACTAAAAGAAGAAACGCACACACAAACACACATGCACCAGACAACACAAACATGGATAACAATAACAATACATTAATAATTCTCACAGTTAACGTCAATGAATGGGAAGGGAAACACATTCCTTACGGGAACATATTTCGTAGAGTGGATCCCGACCTAATCCTCATCACTGAACAGGGCGTTAACACAAACAGCCTTAAGATACCAAACTATATATTAATAAACAGAAACCACATACAGGAACGATAAGATGGCGTAGCCATCGCGATCCGAAAGAACATTACATACAGAAAAATCCCCAAACCTAGATGAATCATTTGTGGCGGTAGTAATACCTACCCTGGTTGGAAACCTGACGGTGGAGGCTGCCTATCAACCTCCACGACGTAAATACCTGCCGATCCCTAACTTTTACAACCTCTTCGGGCGCGGGAAACTAGCATTGCTTGGTGGTGATCTAAATGTCAGATGCGGCGCATCAGGCTACGGAAGCACCGACCAAAGGGGAAGAAACCTGGAACTGCTACTCAAAAGAGACAGACTCCAGAGGGCCAGGCCAGATTTCCCGAGCTTCTTAACACAACGTTCGTCAACAAAACCGAACAATTTGTTGACAAGCAAAAACTTCCCAAAATCTCCTATAAAATGCTCCCACAACCTGGGTGGACGGACGAGATGAGAGAAATCGCCCGGGAACATAGAGAAATCTATGAAGGGATCGGCAGGACACGAACCAATAGGGAAAGGACAGCCAGAATGAGGCATCTAGGTGAGGAACTAAAAAACATAATAATTGAAAAACAAAGAATAATCTGGAATGACATAATTGGTAGGCTGGACAGGGAGAGCAATCCTGTAAAGTTTTGGAATAACATTCGAAGAATTAAGGGATTGCTTCCCAGACCCAGAACCCAAATCAAGGATGGAGACGACATTATAGAGGACCCAGAGTCCCTCGAGAGAAAGTTTGAGCACACTGGCAAGAGATTTTCGCTATATCACCTGAGGAGAACGACGACTTCGACCAGGACTTCAAAGACCAATTGCTCGATGATCTCGGCACAGTGATACATAGAACCCACCCACACCCACAAGTATCCCAGGAAAGAGTGATGGTTGACCACGGATGCCCAATAACTCTCGAAGAGATCTTGAACACCATAAGGTCCTTCAAACAGAGGGCTCTAGGTTGGTCTGGGATTACGAAGAATAATCTCGTAAATGCCCCAAGGCAAATTATTCAGGGTTTGGCGAACACAATGAACGCTGTTCTGAATACAGGCTACTTTCCTGACGGGTACAAGAGGGCAAAAATCATCTTTATTCTGAAGGGAAACAAGCCCCCAGACCAGGTGGCTAACTATCGCCCCATCTCTCTTCTTGAGATACAGTAAAAACTCTTCGAGAAGATTTTAGCAGACAGGCTACAAGCTCAACTGAGCGAGTTAGGATCGCATAGCCCCCAACAGCATCGGTTCCGCAAAAAAAGGGGCACAGACACCGCCCTGGCGCTCCTAACAGAAAAAGTAGCATACTCCCAAGCGAATATGTTCTATGTAGACATTGTGTTGAGGGACGTGCAAAAGGCCTTCGATAAAGTTTAGTTGGAAGGACTTCAATACAAGATCCTGAACCTCCAGCTAGACCAAATCCTAGAAAGGATCCTCTGTGACATCGTCAGGGACAAAAGGGCTTGTCTCGTGATAGAAGGGTACAGGGGCCCTGAATTCGAATTAAAGGCGGGGGTTCATCAGGGAAGCTGCCTGAGTCCTCTGCTTTAATTGGTCTTCACAATCGACCTCCCAACTCCGATGCACAGGGACACGATTTATCTGCAATTCGCAGATGATGTCACTCAAATTGTCCGATACCTGTAGAGGAAAGCAAGGGCAAAGGCGTTTCGCACAATAGCGGAAATCAACAACATCAGCCAATACGAGAGACGATGGAAGATTAGGACCAACAGGGACAAATTCAAAATCGTCCCGCTAAGCCGCGAGTTGACATGGCCCATCATCATAGATGGGAGGAGATACGGCTACTCCGCCGAAGGCACCGTCCTGGGCCTTAAAATCACCTACCATGGATACTCGAGACACCACACGGAGAGGCGGAACCTGAAAAGGAGAGAAATCTCCAAGCTCTACAGGTTTAGAGATCTTAGCTCGGCCAACATCAGGAAAATATATCTGATGTATGTCCGGGCTTTGCTGATCTACCCCGCAGTAGTCTCTCAAGGGGCAAATAAAAACCTCGATAAAAAGGCTCCAACGTGTTCAGAACACTGCCTTTGTGCTAATCAACAAAGTTAGAAGGCGATATCAACTTAGGCAAAGAGATTTGCACAGGAGGAAACGTTTGGAGCCCATCAATGTCGTCACCCCAAAACTGGGAAAAAAGATCTGGTCCACTCTAACGAATGGTGTCATTCCTGAGCTACAGGGAACAAGCGGCAGGCTTAATATACCTGCAAGGCTACGGGAGAAAGTCTCACGCCAAAGTCGATTCCCGAGCACAAAACTATGCACACAAGAAGTAATCACACTAATATATACGAGGGGCGGTCAATAAGTTCTGCAATTCGGATATAAGGAAACGAGATATGAGGAAAAGTGTTTTATTATTTTTCAATATAACTACCCTCGACTTCAATGCACTTGCGCAACTTGTCCCTGAGGCTTCGAATTCCCGACAACCAGAAATCTCCCGACTGCTGTTCAATCCACTCTTGGACGGCGAGCTGGACATCTTCATCGCCCCCCAAACCGGCGTCCACGCAGTGCAGTCTTGAGCAAACGGAATAAAAAGTAGTTGCTAGGGGCCAGATCTGGACTATAGGGAGGATGGTTGAGGTCCTCGAATCCGCACTCGCGCAGGGCAGCTTGTGCAACTCTGGCCTTGTGGACTTTGACGATGTTGAAGTCGATCATGGGGCGTGAGGTTTCTAAGGACCCAACGGGCAGAGACCTTGGTCATGGCCAAATTGTCGGGAATGATGTTGATAACACTTCCATGTTATATTCCAAGTTCTTGCTCGATTTCTTGGACCTTCATCCGTCGATTTTTGAGGATCATCCTCTCTACACGGGCCACAATGTCTTCGTTAGTCACGTCTGACTGGCATCGTGGACGGAGCTCATCTTCAAGCGACTCACGACCATGGCGGAACTCCCTATTCTTGCATAGGAAGGGGCGGTGTCGATGTACACTGCAACCATGCGTTCATGGATTTCTTTTGCATTCTTGCCTTCCTTGGTCAAAAATTTGATCAGCGCGCGGTGCTCAACCTTCTCCATTGTTGAAAAATTTGTGACTGACGATCTGGAATCAGCTACTGCTTCTTAAATAGACGAGGCAGGAGCGTGCGGCTGCAGGACCTGACTTGTCAATACTTGTCCTAACACCCCCACAAACAGCCATCCCCCTTTCTCTGTTTTGCCCTACCGATTCTCAAAACTTATTGACCGCCCCTCGTACATAGTAAAAACATAATACAACATATAAAAACACTGCAGCAAAACATACAAAAATGAGAACAGCAAACAATACGACTAACACAAAACAAGAATACTAGATAAATTGCGGGAAACTAAAGCTAAAAAAGGCTTGAAAGCTGATTTTTTTTTTCCAACAAAAATAAGTACAACAAATAATTAGAGAAAAAACAATAATAAGAACACTAAAAGACTCACGAATTTACATAAACATAGGATAAAAAACATAAACAAACAACAATAATAAAGGCAAAAATGAACAGAAAATAAAAATAAAGCGATACCCCCCCCCCCCCCCCCACACACTTTAATTTTCACCTACTATATCTTCCACTATCCCAACTTCTACTAAAACTGAGTATATCTTCTTTCACTTTACTCTCTGCCCGATCCTCACTCCACTCAGTACATCGGTAAAGGAGACAAGAAATTCCTTAACGCTCCGAAGATGATCGATTAAGATCGAAAGCTTAGCAATTTAGTTTGGTTTTTACCAAACACATTTATTTAAAAAAGAGATGAATACTGGGCAAGTAATCAGCCATCTACAAGATGGAATAAAAAAGATAGTTAGAAAAAAAGAAAGTTGCCAAAGGAAATTAAATAATGCAAAATGCACAATCGTCTTCAACAAAATTTGCATTCAAGAAAGACTGCTACCCAACTACCACTAATATATATATATATATATATATATATATATATATATATATATATATATATATATATATATATATATATATATATATATATATATATATATAATGGAGGTTTCTATTGCAGATAATGAATCTGATCTCCCACGCGTGTATCCACTTCGAAAGTGATGCCTTCCTCAGGTGCTTTATAATCTTCTTTTTTTCGGTGCAATTAACTAAGTAGTTAGATAACAATTGCACTTTGTTACCGATTGAAACGAGTTTTACTCACATTCACGTCATGGCCATAGGATACTTTATTTTTCATTATTATCACTCTTCTGCCTTAAAGTCAATAGCAACAATTATTTTAGAAGATATAAATCGTCTACTTTATATTCCATTGCTGCTGTTCCCTTTGCCCCCAGCCCTGTAACAGCAAATGTTTTTCCTGAATCAGGGAATGCCACCTCTTCTTCTTTAAAAAGATTTATATTTCCAGACGTGACGAAAAGGGTGGAGTAATCAGCCTCCCCCCAGCAACATGAGGTAATTTGCTTTGATGGAAATTTTATCCTTCTGATCACTTTTCTTTGGACAGGATCAATACAAATTACCTTCAAAAGAAATCAAATATAAATCTTCTCTCGAGACACCTCTTAGAGGTAGAAATGAATATCATAAAATTTCGTCACTGATGAGAGATTCAACTTACCTGTTGTGCTCCGAAACACGCAACCCAAAGATGACCGTCTGTATCAGTGGTCATGCCATCGGGAATGCCTTCGATGCCTGATACTTGAAAATCGATTACTAGCCTTCGATTACCTTTAGGTGATAAGACAGAAAGTAAGATGTGGCTCACTATTATATAGATGCAAATTTAAGTTCTCTGCACTGTCCTTAGTTTACAGCATGACACGCAACTAGTATACACAAGGTTATTAATGACACTTAAGATATGATTTTGTATTAGTTCCATTTTTCTTAATTTCTCTCTATAATTAACATGTATTTTTAAACGGAAATCTTGTTTGTTTAATTTGTTTGCATGTACTTAAGTTAGCAAAAATAACAGCGACACCAATAATTTCATAATTATCTGCAACGTACCGTTCGATTAGTGTATCACAACAGTGTGACAACACATCCTATTGACATTTGTTGGTGCCGTGAAATGGGATAACAGAAATAACTTACTAATATCTCCTGAAGCGTGATTGTAGTCAAATGCATCAACACAAAATTCTTTCGAGTCGATATAGTACATAGTTTTTCTGTCAACACTCCATGCCAATCCGTTGGAGAGAGAAATCTACAACGATTAATTGAATTTCTTATTGTGGTAATCGATTGTAATTGTACCTATTTAGTAAAGTAATATATGTGCTCCTAGACTCTGGAATGCTCTTCCTGCCGAAGTCTGATCCTCTCCCACCCTTGCTACTTTTAAACGTCTCCTGAAGACTCATCTCTTCAGAATTGCCTTCTCTCCCCTCTAAACTTCTCTACACTCGCTACACAAACTGCGCTCTGTGAGGGCTAACAGCCCTGAAGGACGCATTATACATACCTATTATTATTATGATTTGGAAGAACAATAGTTGCGTATGATTTAAATAAAGATTTATTCAGTGCCATAAATCAATGATTTATTTAAATACTAGTCATAGAAAGACTGTATTCACTTAAAGAGTTCGCAGCCCTTGTACTGAACAATATCTATTAAATTGCAGTATTTCCTGATTTATATATTTTTTTTTTAACTTTATATGAAATTTAAAAGAATACTACGCGAAGCTGCCCAATTCCAAAGAACTTTCGCGGGCAACAATTTCCAGACGTATTTATTCAAATATTACACATTAAAAATTTACCAGGAAAATAAACAGATGACTAAAACATAAAAAGATATTAAAAATAGGACAGAGTGACGAGAGAATATATAAAAGAGGAAGTATTCTAGATTCAACGAAAAGCAACTCTCTACTTATTCTTCTCTTCGGTCAATTTATCTATGTAATGTTTGACCGTTTCTGTCCATATGGCGGGTCTTATGGAAGTAGGTACCAAGAACTTATTAAAACAAAATACTCATGAATACTTATTTTACAGTAGAACAACCATTCTAATAAAAAAGTAAACACCCATTGTAGCAGTCAAGACCGTTTGCTTTGATTCTGTATCAATGTTTCTACCCTACTCCTACCCGCTTGGCTGATGCAGCCTAATGTATCGCTTTACACAGGGCTTGATTTTTTGTCGAGCATCTACATTACATTGACATATTTCGATCTTTCAACTCCAGGGGTGAGTTAACTGGGTTTTTTTATTCCATTGAAGAAAAAAATCCTGAGCAGAAGTCGCATTGTTTCCATTTCAATAATTTAGTGCTTCTCCGACGATCGGTAGTCAGAATGCTACTAGGGGACTGGATGCATTATTAGAATCTGAGTGATAGCATTAAATCCTGAAACGTCTTTTTCCTTAACACCATTTATCATATTACAGGAAGTTGTAATCTCGTTGAGGGGGCAGCAGCCCAGTACTCTCCATGGTCTACGTAATAGCACTGTAAGGGCCAAAAGGAACTGCTAGGGGTTGTCTAAATATAGTTGTAGTAAAATAAGAGGTGCTATCACAAGAAAATAGTAAAATCAATAGTAAAAGGGGGCCTAGGTATGAATGTTAAAGAAATCCCTTAGTACAAAGAGTACTTAAGTACTCGAGTACGTAAATGAGTGCTCTCTCTCTCTTTGAGTCCGCTCCACGACATCTTGTATCAGGTTTGAGAGTACAGCCTTTCCTTTAAAGGAAAGGTGCACCCCATCCCTTTGGTAGAGATCGTTCTAACATAAAATATGCGGTAGGGGTCGACAACCTTCCCCCCCGCCGTACATAAATCTGCTAGTCGTTGGTTCAATGAAGCGTTCATCGAGTGAGCGAACGGTCTTGGACCTCTTCTCGGAAGCATCCCTACCACGACACGTCTGTGGGTTTTCAACACACAGTCATCCGCAGCAACCATGACGACCGTCTGAAGGATCTTGCCTGTAGGGCCTACCCTACCTCCTCTGAGGTAGAGGTCGTTGCCACTTACCATCAGGGCAGCGACTGAACTCTCATAAATCTGAGCTTTCTCAGCCTCTACTGCAATCTGGTGGTTCCCATGTCCTGGGAGGCAGCTTACCCTCACACTGGTGCGAAGGCGGGCCGCTAGCATGGGTTGTAGATCCCTTGATTGAGAATCACCGATAACAACCTCGCACATTTGGCTGCAGAGGACAGAGTCTTCCCTTTCGAAAGCGACTTCTCTGTTTCTTCTTTCTTCTCCATATTTTTCTTCTTTCTTTCTTTCCTATTTTCCTCTGAGTTAACTTCTGTTTCTGCTTTCTCTTCTTCTGTTTCTACTTTCTCTTCTCTTTTCTTTCCTTTCTTCCTCTTTCTCTTCATCTTTTTGGCCCGTTGAGCCAGTCCCGCAGCAAGTGACTCCAGCTCCGGGACGTTGGAAGGATGCAAAACTGCATCCGACCACGAGCTACTAAGAGTTAACATAGATATAGGTCCTGCCTGATACAGGACCCTGCTGCTTTACAGACCCCCTCCCCAACTCGTTGAAAAAAACAGGGATCTGTACCGGCTATTGGGTGAACTTGTTCAAGACAGTGTGTGTATCGCCATGGGTGATTTCAATACCCAAGTTGACTCGGAAACCAGAGAACCCTGTGGCGAGAACGCACTACCCCTGGAGTTCGCGAACGAGTTCCTGACTCAATGGGTGAGAGAGCCGACGAAAGGCAATAACACCCTCGACTTGGTTTTCACCTCTGAGGATGACATCGTTGAGGATCTCTCTGTAGGCGAAGAGCTCGGTGGCAGTGATCACCGACTAGTCAGATTTCTAGTTAAGGTCCCCAAGGTAGAGTCTGTGAATAGTAATTTGAGGAAACTTGATTTGAGAAGAGCAGACTTTGCTGGTCTCCGTGCTGGATTGACTGATGCGAGGCTAGAAGTGTGTGAGGAGGTTGAAGATTCGTGGAATATGTTCAAAACTACGTTCATGAGTCTCCAATCACGATTCATCCCTTTGGAAAGCCTTCATGGGTCTTCCGTTCAACCAAAGTTGGTTTAATCTAGAAATTGGTCAACTGTTGAGGGCGAAGAGAACGGTGTACCGGCAGTCAAAGATTTCTGGAGACTTTAAAGAGTACCGTAGGCTAGCTAGAAGAGTGAAGTCAAGTATAAGGGCGGCAAATGTGCTCCGCGTGGCGAGACTTTTCACAGAGAATCCCAAGGAGTTATTTGGTTATGTAAACAGCCGTAAAACAATCTATCGCACGATTAGCCCTTTAGTAAATGAAGAGGGGGCATTAAAGCACTCAGATGCAGAAAATGCTAACTTCCTCAACTACTACTTCTCTTCAGTGTTTACTGAAGAATGTGGTCCTATCCCCCAGCCCACGGATTCTTACTTGGGGGGAAAAGCTGGAGGAAATGGACCTCACCCAAGGAGAAATAGAAAAAAAGATCACTGATCTAAAGACGAATAAGTCCCCTGGCCCGGACGGGTTTCTACCTAGAGTGATGAAAGAAGTGCGCGATGAAGTATCACCACATCTGAGCACAATCTTCAACATGTCAATCCGGACCGGATGCGTTCCTAGAGACTGGCGTGAAGCGGAGGTGACTCCTATCTTCAAGAAAGGAGACCCTAGCCCACCGTCGAACTACCGACCTATTAGCTTAACCTCAATACTCCGTAAACTCATGGAAAACATGATGGTGGACAAAATGACGTCATATTTAGAGTCCAACTTGCGATTGAGGAGTTCCCAGCACGGGTTCTGAATGCAACGGTTATGCCTAAAGAATCTTGTGGAATTCTTCCACTTCGTTTTGAGTGAGTACGACCGGGATAAGGCAGTAGATGTTATCTACTTAGACTTTCAAAAAGCCTTCGATAAGGTACCACACCACCGCCTCCTCCGGAAAGTGCGTGCGTGGGCATAGACGGAAATGTAGCAAGTTGGATAGAGAACTGGCAGACGGCAACGGGTGGTGTTGAATGGACAGACTTCTGAGTGGGTGCCCGTTACTAGCGGTGTTCCTCAAAGTTCTGTCCTGGGACCACAACTGTTTATCATCTACGCTAACGGCATGGACGGTGATATGGTTGCGAAGATTTCTAAATTTGCCGATGATACCAAGCTTGGTATGAACGTCGCAAAGGAAGGAAATACTGCCCGCCTTCAAGATGATCTTCGGAAGATTGAGTGTTCGGACACGTGTCAAATGCCGTTTAACGTGAACAAATGCAAAGTGATGCATGTCGGCCACCGAAACCCCCAATCTCAGTATATCTAAAGGGCACTGCTCTTGAATGCACTGACACTGAGAAGGAATTGGGTGTAACTATCACTAGTGATCTCAAGTTCTCGAGGCAGTGTATTGAGGCGGAGAAGAAAGCTCAAAGGATGTTAGGTTATATAAAGCGACAATTTGGATATCGGAACAAGGAGATAGTACTGTGTTTGTATAACTCCCTTGGACGACCGCACCTGGAATATGCCGTGCAATTTTGGAGTTGTCTTTCAGCCGTTGTACCAGTCGGATGTATGACACTGCCACTCCCTCTATTTGATCCATAAATGCTTGCTATTTATCGATATTCATAATGAAAAGTGTTATTTTCTATTGGTTATTTCTTTTATTAAATCCTTCATTGTGAATATAAGTCCTTTATAAAGTGATTTTTGTTTAATTATTTATAAAGACTCATAAACTGAATCTCGAAAACCACAAATCACGAGTGATGTCATTTGCCTAATGACGTCATAATTTCTCAGCCAATCACCGAGTACTATTTTCTCGCCGCTTGCCACACCCGCGAAATCGACCAATCAGTGAGTAGTTTATGTCATTTAGGTTGGCTGCCCGGCGCCATCTTGGATTCAACGACGAAAAAGTGAAGGCAGTCGTAAACCGTGAGTAAGTGTTTTCTTCTGTATTTTTACTTATTCTAAATTTGTTTTTCAAAAATATATACTTATTTACAAATCACATAATTCTTAGATAGATCTAAATATTTTTTCCGAATAGGCTAAATTGATCGCGCCATATTGTTTGACCAAGTCAAATTTCGAACTAAAAAATGCCAGGTGCCGAGAGGTTAAAAGCCTTCTGCTCTATGTGTAAGTCAGTAAAGTGGGGCACAGATTTTTCAGAACAAAGCTACCATAGAATTACAGCGTCGAGTGTTTGTTTATTTTGTAAACTTGCTGAACGACATGATAAAGAAAAAAAATGAACTTATGAAAATGATCGCTACCCTCGAAAACAGAATTAACTCTTTAGAACTGAAAGAATATGATTGTAAAATCAATGAGAACAGAGTAATAAATATTGATAGCAAGGTAATCAAATTAGAACAATCTGTTGCATTATTAGATAATAAAGTGAATCAGAAAGAAAAAAAAGGGAAACGATTTTTTCCCTGTCAGAAATAAATATCCATCTAAACCTAACCTCACTGAACCGCCTAAAATAAAGACTCATAATAGATTTATAGCTTTGTCTGAAGCAGAAAATGACACATACTTAATTGGGGACTCTATAATAAGAAATCAAATTGATCATTTTGGTGAAAAAAAAATTAGAAAGCGTAAATTCAGATGTTACCCGGCGCAGAAATCAAGAAAGTAACCGAAGAAATCGGCAATTTAAACCTGAAGAATAAAAAATCCCCTGTAATTGCTCATGTTGGAACAAATTATGTTTTCTGTGGTAAAAAATTTTCGAGAACAGAAAAATTGATCAATGACTATACCGAAATGGTTGCAAAAATAAAATGAAAAACAGATCGTGGATTAATTGTCGGCATATTTCAAAGACTAAAGGAGAAAAATGAAACAATGACTAGGGCAAATAGCATAAATGAACGCCTGCGAAGGATATGTGAACGGGAGAATGTTGATTTCGTCGACTTTTGGATGAGTTTCCTTAACAACAAAGAATATTTCGCTCATGACTGAATCCATCTTAGTAGAAAGTATGGAGATTTAATTAATTTGAGTCTATATAATATTCTCGAAAAGCAGCGCTGATATAATATTTCTTCAATAAGCACCTCGAGAAACGATTCAACCACAGACGCACAAGTAAACAGGTAAAATATTTAAAAGCTGTCTTGTTTAACGCCAGGTCTATTAGGAATAAATTACTAGAGCTTAATGCGTTTGTATCACTAGAAACATATGATATAATAGGTATTACAGAGAGCTGGATTCATTGTCATACGAGAGATTTCATTGGTGAATTTCAATTAGAAGCTTATAAAATGTTCCATAAAGACAGAGTAGAAACGGAAGGTGGAGGCGTGATTTTATATGTAAGAAATAATTTCTATCCAACAGACTGTAATATATGCTCTGAATTCGAACTCATAGGAGTCAAACTAAATCCTGAAAGAAGTCTGTATGTATATTTAGTTTACAGAAGCCCCCATCAAGCAGTAGATGTAGATTAAAGATTCTACACCTGCTTAACAAATGAGATAAAGAACAAATTATGTTTAATTTTTGGCGATTTCAATTGCGGAGGGGTAGACTGGTCTATGAAAACCTCTGACGCGGAAGGATACATATTAATTAATTTTACTGACGATAACCCAGTGAGTCAAAGAAGCCACAAGAGGTCCTAATATCTTAGATATAGTTTTAACTAGCGACGATGATTTGTTTTCCAATGTGAGAGTAGGAGTCAAGTTTGGTAATAGTGACCACAATATAATTTATTTTAATATCAACGTACCATGCATCAAAGGAAAAGTATGTATTACCAAGCTAGACTTCAAAACAGCAAATTTAGAGGGATTAAAAGAGAGTTTGTCTCATTACAAATTAAGTTCTGGCCATATAAACAAAGTCTGGATAAATTTGAAAAAAATCTGATGAACAAACAATCAAATTTCATTCCGTCAAAGTCATGGAGACTTGGTAATGTTAAACAACCAAAATGGCTAACAGAAGAAATTAAGAAAAGTATTAAAGACAAAGACCGAGCTTATAAACTGCTGAAATATAAAAACTCGGGCAGCATCAAAAAAAAATATACTCAACGGAAAAGAAAAGTTGAAAGGAAAATTAAAAGAGCCAGGCGAAAAGAAGAGATTAGAGTGGCCTTAAACTGTAAGTCGAACCCCAAAGAATTCTTCTCACTAGTAAATAGTAGGAAACCAATTAAAAATAGTATAGGGCCCATTAAAGACAAAAATGGCGTTTTACAATACAATGATGTAAGAATAGCAAATGTTTTAAATGGATATTTTGCAACAATATTCACCAAGGATGAATCCGAAGTTATCAAAACTCATAACACCAGATTTTCAGGTAATAATCCTCTAAAATCAATAGCGTGTTCAGTTAATGATGTAAAGAGACTCATTGATAAAGTGAATAAATTTAAATCGCCTGGTCCAGACAGGATTTTGCCAAGGGTAATAAAAGAAGTTAAAGATTTTATAGCCGAACATATAAGAGAAATTTTTAATCTTTCTCTCAAAAGAGGATGTGTTCCAGAAGATTGGAAATTGGCTAATGTAAGGCCAATATTTAAGAAAGGATACAAAGAGTCAGCCAGCAATTACCGCCCAATAAGTCAAACATCGGTAGTAGAAAAAATGCTTGAGCGCCTTATTGAAGAAAAAATAGTGGAACATATTGAAGTAAATGCGTTATTACGTGACACTCAACATGGGTTCAGAAAACAAAGATCGTGTTTGACTAATCTCTTAGAATTCTTTCACCACGTAAATTCAATTTATGACACAGAAAGATCAGTTGACATATTGTATTTATATTTTCAAAAGGCCTTCGACAAAGTACCACACGCAAAGTTAATGACGAAAATTAGAACATTAGGAATAATCGGAGAAGTTGTGAATTGGATCGAGAACTGGCTCACAAATCGTAGGCAGAGAGAGTTGTAATTATTGGTCAAACATCCGATTGGACATATATTAGTAGTGGAGTTCCACAGGGGTCTGTATTGGGACCGTTACTCTTCATTATATATGTAAACGATATTGACGTCGGATAAATATCAAAGATTTCAAAATTTGCGGATGACTGTAAATTGAGTAAAGGTATAATTAGTGAAGATGACATTAAAGACTTTCAGGAAGATATTGATCAAATTGTGCGCTGGTCTATAAAGTGGGATTTACCTTTAAACCTCGATAAATGTAAAATAATGCACATAGGCAACAAAAATCCCAAAGCTGAATATAAGATTTTCGATAGATAATGTCGACTACTCTATGTGGTTCGAACTAAACAATAACTATACGCGTAGCAATGGTATGAAGCTTGTTCCAAAACAATTTATAACAACCCTTTGCGGAAACTTTTTTTCATATAAAATAGTTAAAGTGTGGAATCAACTGATGGAAGAAATAGTGTCAAGCGAAACTGTAGAAACACTTAAAAAAAGATTAGACAAAGTTATCAGAAACTTAAAGTATTGAAGAGGAAAATCAATGATGTTAATGAAATAAAAAAATAACATAGAAAAAAAACAGCACCAAAGAGAACCGCAATCTGCATTTAAATAACTAAAAAGATAGGTTTCAGCTTTGCTATAAAATTTCCTGACATTGTTATTTTTTTTTCCCACAAAAGCATAATCAGGTATCTTTTCCTTTTTTCATTGCCTGAAGATTCGGGTGGGAGAGGTGTGAGAGGAGATCCTTGATCTATTCTATGCTTACCTCCGAATTTTAGGTTAGGTCATTCCTAAAGTGAACACCTCCTTGGTATGGACAGAAATGTCTTTTGAGGTACTCTAATTCAGTGTAACTCATTGTATATATATATATATACACCTTCCCCCCGCCCCTCTCAAAACAACCACCTTGTTGTTGTCGGTGAGAGAGCTTGCGCGATCTGCTTGAGTTAAACTAGCTAAGCTGGGGGACTTTTAGTCCGGCAGGGTCACCCATACCAGTAAGGTAGCTTTAGTAGGATCCAGCCTAAGGGTTGTCAAACTTCTCGACCACTTCTTTGATGCGTCTCCTTGCATCCCCCTACTAACCTCTTCGATTTTGTTAATATTAAGTTTCACCAACTCTCTTCAACTGTAAAAAAAAACAAAAAAAATACAAATATTCATCTCTATTGCACATAAGTTGTTTAGTCATAGGGGCCTCACCAGCTACCTTATGCCGTTTGAGAAGAGAGGTTTTGGAACCTCTTTAAATAACGCCTTGGAGCACTCATAGGTTGCAAGAGACTGAGGTTGAAGGGATCTCAGGCGTTTGGGGTATGATTAATGGAGAAATTCTAGGTACCCCTTAGACGCTTTCTCTTAACGTGTAATGGCCCGACCAGCCCCCTGTGACCGCTACTTAGAGAATAAGGGCTCAACTGCTCTTTGGTGAGAGAGCTTTAGTGCCTTGCTGGTTGCCAGATCAGCTAAAGATCTCGGATGAAGTCGTGGGCACTTAGCTTTACTATTTGCTTTAAGTCTGGCCGTTTTTAGTTGATTAGTAGGGTTCAGTAGGAAGACAGTTACACCTCAAGTACCCCTTTTGAAAAATCATAGATCCAGTTTACCTGGGGCTATCGTGCTGCTCAGTTGGGAGCTGCGGCACGATTGGGGACGTCCGGCCCAGGAAAGACCTTAGGGTTGGTGTGTTTGGTCAAAGGGTTTCTGTTGGCCGAACGACCGAAAACCTCCTGGAAATGGGCAGATGTGATTAGTGCGAGAGAAAATCACACATACAAAAAACTTTTGTAATGCGTATGGTCCCAGAGTTTTTAAAATGGCGAAGAAGAATGGTCCTCCGTTCCGCAAGTTAACCTGCAAAATCTGCAAAGTTTATAGATGGATTGAAGACTTCGGGGGCAGGAGCTGCAAGGAGCCCACATATGCCGTTAGTGTCTATGACTTCTGCGAACTGGAGAAGTGCCTGGGTGAGAGCATCGCTCAAATGAGAGAGGAGAACTCTCTCCTCAAAAGGTAGGTTCACCTCTTAAAATCAGAGAGGTGCAGATGCTCAGGCGAGTGCGAAGGAGAGAAGGCCTCCGTCGTCCAAGAGCAGGAGTCTTCTGCTGCAGGACTGGCTCAACGAACCAAAAAGAAAAAAAAATAGGAAGGGAAAGAAGAAATAAGAGAAATTAGAAAGAGAAGAAAAGAAAGTGGAGAAGAGGACGAGAAAGTAGAAAGAGAAGAAGAGAAACGAGAAACAGAAGAGAAGACAAAGGAAGACAAGAAAAATGTAGAGAAAAAAGAGGAAACCGGCGAGCCGCTTCCGAAAGGGAAGACTCAGTCGTCTGCAGACAAATGTGCAGGCGTCAGCCTTATTGGTGATTCTCAAGCACGGAGTCTGCAGTCCCTGCTAGTGTGAAGGTAAGCTGCCTGCCAGGACGGGGTAACCAACACATAAGAGTAGATGCGGAGAAATGAAGTTAGATTAAAAGTAAACACTGTTGGAAGAGACGTAGTTACAACGAACCGTAAAATATACTAACTGGCCAACGGTGTTCGCACATCCGTTGATGAGTTGCGAGAGAGGGAAAATCGCGTTCAAAACCGCAAATCGAGCCGTATAGAGAGTAGAGACCGCAAGTGATTATAAATGAGCAAGCGCGTATCTTAAACCCGTATAAATAGACACCCGGAATCGCAATGTAGGCCGGTTAGAAACGGGGCTAGACCAACGAGGGCTACAAACCATTTTGAAATACCCTGCTCTAATCCACTCGCCTTGTTAACTCCAATCGAGGGGAAAACAGAGAGCATTCTAATCGGGGACTCTTTAATAAAAAACAGGATTCAAAATTCAGAATTCAAAGCACGTAAACCAGCTTAGGCTTAGCGAAAGAAAATCTTCCTACCGGGAGGGGGGGGGGGGAGGAAAATCACGCGGTCAGAGAAATCGAAAAATCTGAACGAGCAGTGCGAAGATCGCGCTATCCTCACCCTCGTTGGAGGAAACGACATACACCGATTCGACACAACCCCAACCGAAATTGTTCACCGAGCAAGGGACCTAATTATAACAGCCAGAGCGAAAGCGAATATAGTGGGGGTAATTAGAATAATTCCGAGATAAAAATCGGCTCTGACAATGCACTCAAGGTAAATCAACAGTAATGAATGTCTTAAACGTTTATGTCAGGAAATAGGAGTTAAGTATTTCAATTTCGCGAACGTTTTTAGAACCAACCGTCGCTTTTTCATAATGATAATATTCATTTGAACCAAATCGTGAATTCAAGGCTTAGCAGAATGATTGATAAAAAAATTACGTGATTTTTATAGTCCGGAAGTTATTTCTCCCCAAGGCACAGATGCGCCGGGCCAGATTTAACACGAAGGGTCAATAAATTTGGTTGGCCATGGAAACGCCGCATGGCTACGAGAGAGGGACACTGTTATTTAAAGGTAAAATTAAAATATATTTAAACAAATGTTCGGAGTTTAAGGAACAAATTCCAGAATTTAAAGCCATGATACAAGAGGGCGAGCTATGTAACTGGGAGAGGCGGTGGTATGTTAGCTTACATAAAAGAGGGAATAAATTCAAGGAAGATGGGCGTGACCACCATAAATATGGAATGAGGTTCTGTTAATAGAGCTCGAGTGTGCTGAAAATAATAAAATTAACTTAGCTGTTACTTATCGCCCCCATCCTAAATAGAATCAGAGGGCGTACTACTCTTTGAGTGCCTTTCATCTATGGTGAGAAAAGGAAAAGCAATAATTTGTGGTTATTTAAATTACTCTAACGTTAACTATACAAACTATAATTCGGATAAAGTTGGGGAGAGAATGGTCAATTTCATTCAGGATCATTTTCTTATTCGAAAGTAGAGGAACCTACGCGTGATCAAAATATACTTGATTTAATTTCTCAACAGATGAGACTTAGGTAGAAAACGTTTGCATGGGTCAGTATTTGGCGACGAGTGACCATAATGTAATTAGGTTCAAGATTAATACAAGCGTAGAGGTAAAGGAGAGTATACAACTAATCACACGATTTGGGAGCTGCAATTTCGAAACCTTTTATGACGAGATTAGAAGGATAAACACGAAAAGTTGTTTTTATAATAGGACAGTACATGACATGTACTCGGACCTACAAACTGTGGATTCCGACTTGGTTAAATACGTTCTCCGTAAGAATGGGAAATCAAAGAGGGTACCGTGGGTTGGCCCTTTAATAATAAATTTAATTCGGGAGCGAAATAAAGAGTATCAAATTTAAAAAAAAAAAAAAAATGGTAGCAAATCGGCAAAGATATGTAAACTCTCAAAGGTTGGTAAAGTGGGTCGATAGGGAAGCTAATCTCATGCGTTAAATTCGAAGCATGAACGGAAACGGTTGTATAGTTACGTTAACAGTAGAAAGCCCATAAAGGATTAAATAGGCCCGATGAGAAGTAAAGATGATGTTATGACAGACAACCCAGAACAAATTGCTAAAATATTAAATGAGCACTTTGCAAACTTTTTTACTGTGGAGGACGTGACACAACTAGCAACACCAGGCAAGGAAATAAATCTTTAAAGACAAAATATTCTATCCACCATAATTACATATGAAGGGAAGATTATCCCATACATTAATAAAATTAAAAAAATCGAAAGCACCCGGGGCCGATAGGGTATACTAACCAATTTACTTTTAAAGAACTAAAGAATAAATTAGCAAGACCGCTTGCACGATTTCCAATTGATCAATCGAAGAAGGCCTAGTTTCAATAGAGTTCAAACGTACAAATGTTACGCTGATATTCAAAAAAGGGGAGAAATCTGAGCCTACTAATTTCCGTCTCATCAGCCTAACTTCTGTAATTGGGAAGCTCTTGGGAGTCAATAATTAGAGATAGATTGGTGAGCCATTGCGAGGCGAATAATGTAACCACAGACACCCAGCATGGATTCAGACGAGGGCGCTCGTCCCTAACCAATTTACTCGATTTTTTTCATAACATGATTTGCATCTACGATGAAACTAAGCGGCTGATATAATTTACCTTTACTTTAAAAATCCTTTAATACAGTCCCAAATAAAATGCTATTGATTAAAATTAGAGCAATTGGGGGAGAAATATATTCGAATGGATTAAAAACTAGCTCTCAAATCGTTCACAGAGGGTTGTTGTAAATAGGGCGTGCTTAGAGTGGCTCCATTCACCAGCAGGGTTCCACAAGGGTCAGTCCTGGGCCCATTATTATCTATTTTTTATATTAACGACCTGGATAATGGAGTGATTAGTAGGATCTCTAAATCTGGTGATGACACGAAGCTAGGAAACTGAGCACTTTCTAGATCCGATGTAGATCGAATTCAGAGACTGATAAAATTGTCGAATGGGCGGACAAATGGCAGATGGGCTTCAACATATGTAAATGTAAAGTCATACATTTAGGATGTCATAAATTAAAGTAGAATGCCATAGAAAAGGACAAATCATCGACTCCGTTAACTTCGAAAAAGACCTGGGGATTTTAATCTCAGAGGACCTTAGATTATCGGAAAAATGCGCAGAAGCTTGTAAGAAAGCAAACCAAATACTTAGGATATATCGCTCGGATTTTCACTTTCAAATCAAAAGATATAATCATGCCACTATACAAAGCGCTCGTGCGCCCACACCTCGAATATGCGGTTCAATTTTTGGCTCCCTACCTAAACAAGGATAAAGCGCAGTTAGAAAGAGTGCAACGTAGGGCTACTAAACTAGTTCCAGGAATTCGAAGCAAACCGTAGGAAGAGAGACTCCGCTCATTAAACCTACTATCCCTTGAAAGTAGACGATTACGTGGGCAATTGATAGAGGTATTCAAAATCTTAAAAGGATTTACTAATATTAATTGCAGAATATTGTTCGAGATTGACGAAAGGGCCAATACACTCCAAAACGGTTTCAATTTAGTAAAAAAGCGCTTTAACTCTAATATAGCTCAAAATTACTTCCCTTTTGCGATCACGCAAACATGGAATAGCCTTCGCCGCTATGTAGTAGAAAGCACGTCAGTAAATATGTATGTTCAAAAAAAACCTTTATGAGTACTTCAATAGTGTAAACGCCATACACAATAAGGAGTTAAGGAATACAATGAAATGATGAACAAAAAGATATCAGCGATGTCCCCCAGCAGGATATAGTTCGCCTGCGGGAGAAGTACTGTCATATACACCCCCCCCCACCACCACCGTTTAGAGGAGCGTGTACGTGGATTTGAGGAATGACCTAGCCTGCATGTCAATGGGTACACTTGTAGATAAGTGTGTCCGTAGAATTGAAATAGTAAAAAAACAAACAAACAGTATTAAAAAAATAAATAAAAGCATGATACGCTAACATTAGATAGTGGTATTCTAATACCATTTGTGTAAGCTTACTGGCTTTGAGCGAACCTTAGGGTCTTTGCTGGTCGTTGTTTCCGTACTTCTCTCTCTCTCTCTCTTTCTCTTTATGGAACTCAAAAGTCACGATTTGTTTACCTTTTGGGCGCACACATGCGGCTTCAAATCAGTCTCAATCCGATAGAGAGATCCCATGTGAGGCACAACGATCGCTACTCCGGTTTCCAGCGCCATAGTGCCTGCAAATTATTATTCTTATTCTTACTAGTATTCCCGTATTGTCAAACAGATTATACTTCTGTCTACTTCAAAACAATACCAAAAAATTCAATTTTTCTATACATTTTTTAGCAATTGAATGTCTTATTTTTTAATGTATTTTTCATGTATTAATTTTAGTAACCTTGTATTTTTAGCCTGAAGATGAAAACTTGTAGTTTTCGAGACGTTGTGAAAATTAAAAGACGTTGCATCCGTTTCTGGTGGCTCTAAGGATATATATATATATATATATATATATATATATATATATATATATATATATATATATATATATATATATATATATATATATATATATATATATATATATATATATATATATATATATATATATATATATATATATATATATATATATATATATAATTTTTCTTAAATATTATAAAAGTCTTCAAAAACAATTGGCAACATTTACACGCACGTACCAACGCTTCCAAATATTCCGCATGGAAGTCAAAAGTTTTCGCTTGTTCTCTCGCCAGCTCCAAATCAAGGTCAGTTGAGTTCTTTCTCCATTTCATCTTTAAGGAAATATAATTCCTTATATTTCCTTTCCAGACTCTCATACATTTCCCCTTTTAACCATCGCGATTTTAATTACATTTTAATTAGTTGCCTTGATATCATACCTTGTTACCTACTTACCATTCTACCTTATACCAAGTTTAGTCACGACGAAGATTCAGCATTAAACTCATGTTCATTTTGTATAATTAAATTCAAATTCAACCAATATAATTTCAAATGTGTTCCATTCTTGTTAATCTATAATAATATATATTTTTGTTCTATCCTCGTTGTATTCCATCCTTTTTTTCGATTCAATAACTCTCCTCAAAAACTTATAGATATAGGTTTGTTGTGAAGTATCTATCTAGGTTCATACCACGATGGCCCTATATCTATAATAGGTTCAGTGTCTTAGGAGAAAGGAGGGTTATAGGTGCAGGTGAAGCAAATGAAGTGCTTGTGGCGGGTGATTCACAGGTTCGGTATTAAGACAGGACTTTTTCTGAACGTGAGCGCAAGAGGCATATAAGGGTTTGTTTGTCAGGTGCACGTGTATTGGATGTGGGTGAAAGAAATGAAAGGATAGTGGATGGGGCTGAAAGCGATGTGGTTGTTGTTTTACACGTGGGAGTGAATGTCATAGGAAAACCTAGATCGGAGGAGATCTTGTCTTGATATCAAGATTTGTTAGGAAAGTTGCGGGAGAGTAGAAGGAAGTGTGTAGTGTCAGGAATTTTACCTTGGCTTAGAATAGGCAGTGAGTGGATGTAACGCGCAGTGAATGAAAATATTGTCTGATAGTATAAAATTAGTGTTTTAGGATACATGGAGTGAGTGTTTTGGAAGGGGCCAGAGCCAATACAAAGGAGGGCAACAAAAATAGTACCTTTCCTGAAGCACCTTGAATATGAAGATAGACTGAGGGTACTAAATATGTTCTCATTTGAAAGAAGATGTGTGAAGGGAGATATGATTGAGCTTTTTAAAATCTGTTCTGGGATGGATAAGTTGGATTTTAGCAAGTTATTTGAGTTGGAAGATAGTAATAGGACTATGGGGTCACTATTTAAAAAATAAAAAAAAATAGGTGCAGGTTGGATGTTAGAAAATATTTTTCACCAATAGAATGGTAGATTACTGGAATAGTTTGCTATCTGAGACGGTAGACAGTCCAAACTTGAATGTTTTTAACACAGATTAGATGATTATATGGGGGGAGGGTTAACTTCCTTCTTTTTCGGGGGGGCGGGTGTTATCATCACTAACTATAATTTAAGAAGGGGATTTTTTGAGTATTTGAATAATAATTTCATCTTAGTTTGGTTATGACTTATGTTTTTTATCAAAGTTATTTCTAATCATTCTTTTATAATATCAAAAAACAAAATGGTGAAGTTCAGAAATAAATATAAATATCGAAATTTTGTGAATTTTTTAAAACCCAAATAATTACAAATGGTGAAGTTCAGGAAATTTATTTTTATATATCTTCTTATATAACTATATTTTAGCAACGTGATATTTTGAAAGAAGAGAAATTTAGTTCAGAGTTCATTTTTAAAATGATTATAATTGGCGAAGTTCAGAAAATTTCTAAAAATTTAACCATGGCTGCTTTTTTTTAGATTTAAAATTTTAATTTTAGTAGCGAAGCGCAAGCAGCGAAGCCATTGCCTGGTTATTGTATATTTGATTCATTTAGATTTTGACGAATCTTGATGATGATGCTTCTTGTTTTTGACTCATTCCTGTGGACGGTTCAAATTGTATATAGTAGATGCATGATCTGACACAATCCTATGGATGCATTTTGTGGGTGGGTTTTGACACATCATCCGCATCTGTTAAAACCCACCCACAAAATGCATCCATAGGCCCATAGGCCCTTGTGGCTTTTGTCATCCGTGAAATTATGTTATGTTAATGAATGGATTGCACTTAAGTCAAAAGGGTGTGAAAGTGTTGAGTGAATGTCTTGAGGGGCGTATAGGTATGGGCTGTCAAGCTAAGTAGGGTGAGGCAATTAGGGTTGAGGGCATTCAGATGTATTTGGAGAGCAACAAGCGGGAAAATGAGAAGGACTAGGAAGGAAGAGCCTAGTAATGATAAGACAATAAGGAACGATACATTGAAAATATACTACACAAAGAGTAGGAGCATACGGAATAAAATAGATTTACTATGATGTTATTGCGATAACAGAGTCATGCCTTAATTTGGGAGGAAAGAACTTTATGTTACAGACAGATAGGAATAGGAGGAAAGGAGGGGTGATAATATCCGTGTAGTGAAAACTCTACAATTAACCAAACGCTAACACAGAGTTATTATGGCAAGATGCTAAGGAGGGAACGGGTAAACTCGTCATAAGATTATTATATTGACCACCAAACTTAGTAAGGAAGCTTCGTGTCCTCTGTGGCATGAGATAGAACGTGCATGTAGAAGTAAGCATGTGTGTATTATGGCTGAATTTAATGATAGAAATCCCCAGGAGGCTGGGGATTTTTTTTAATATGGTTCAAGATAATTTCCTTAGGTTATAAATCAACCCCCTCAGACCAGATTATAATGGTCTGAGGGGTTAGTTACCTGGATTGTTGTTTGGGGACTAGCTCGTGAGGTCGGGTCAATGAGAGCAGTAGAAAGGAATGGTGTAAATCAGGAATATTAGACAATGATTGAATAGTTAATTTCTGTACAGCATAAACATTCTAAAATGTATGTCAGATAAAATTAAGCATTAAATTAGCATTAAAAGGGGGATTTATAGGGAAAAATGTAGAGGGTCAATTAAGGGTGATATTAAAAGATATTAAAGAGCTAACCAGTGATATTGAAAAGTTAATTAAGGTAGCAAAGAGAAATTATGAAACTAAAGTGGCAAATAAGGCAAAGGAAGATCCCAAAGGTTTCTTTCAATTACACAGAAATAAGACTAGAAATAAAATAGGCCCACTTAAAACTACAGATGGAGAGTTAATGAGTGACAGTGATGCAAGTGTTAGGATGATAAATATGTATTTTCTTTCAGTATTTACACTCGAAGATACTCGAATTCTACCGGTACCCTCAGGGGCAATAATGAGGAAAAATTATAGTATATTTTAATTACAAAGGAGTTAATGTCAAAAGAAATAGAATCAAATTTAGTAAAGCACCAGGCTCTGAAGAGGGTTTTCCTAGGATCTTGAGTGAATGTAAAGATCTGTTAAGTGGGCCCCCTAGCATGCCTATTTAGAAAAGTTAGACTAGCATTGTACCAAAAGCATGGAAGAAAGCTAATGCGATACCCATATTTAAGAAGGGGGATAAAATAATTGTCTAATTACTGATCAGTGAGTTTGACATCAGTGGTGGGTAAAATGAGGGAATCTATAATAACGAAATCGATTAGGGATCACTTAGATCAGCATAGGTTGATAGGGAATCCCAACACGTTTTTACTAGAGGCAAATCGTGTTTGACTAATTTACTATATTTTTTATAGAATTGTGTAAGATGCCGGCGATAAAGATGAGAATTACGATATTGCTTACTTGGATTTTAGTAGGTAAGGCTTTCGAAACGGTGTCACACTTACGACGTTTGAATAAAGTTAAAGCACGCGGGGTTGATGGAAGGACTTTTAGCTGGATTTAATCGTGGCTTAGTGACAGGCCGCAAATACTAGTATAGATGGGCTTAAATCCAAGTGGGGTAATACTGCAAATGGGGTTCGTCAGGGGTCGTTGTTGTTTTTAATTTATATTAATGATCTTGATTTAAGTATAAGAAGGGACCTGAGCAAGTTTGCCGATGATGCTAAGTTAGGTAGGATTATAAGGTTCGACATCATATTTTTATCCCAATGGGCAGAGAAATGGAATCTAGCGTAAGCGAGTGTAGTGTACTTAATATAGATAGTACATAGTAATGGGCTGAATAATTATAAATTGAATCTGAGAGTTTTAGGAAGGTCAGAAAGCGGAAAAGACTTAGTTGTCCTGGTAAGTAATAGGAGTTGCTGATGTAATTCTCAAACTGTCCCTGGCATCATTTAGGCCTCACTTTGACTATGCCGTACAATTTTGGTAACATATTACAGGATAGATATTGGTTTGCTCGAAGCTGTGCAAAGAAGGATGACTAAGATGATTCATATGTTGAGGAGCTTACCTTATTATGAAAGGCTTAGGAGACTAAATCTTCATACATTTGAAAGGAGAAGAGTCCGAGGACACTTGATTGAAGTCTTATTGGGTTAAAGGTTATAATAAGGGAGACAGGTGAAGTACTTATTTTTAGCGAACAGGAGAGAACACAGAGCAATGGGTTTAAGCTCGACAAGTTTAGGTTTAGGTAAGAAATTGGTAGAAGTTGGTTTACAAATCGAGTGGTAGATAAATGGAATAGGCTCACTATTCATGTGATAGAAGTTTCCTCCTTATTAGGTTTTTATAATAGATTGGGTATATTTATGGATGAGGATGTTGGGTGGGACTGAATTGGTATCGCCGACGGATAGTTTATGCATGAGTTCGATGGGGAACTGGTAAAGAGTTGAAAATGGAGAAAGATAACCAAATTTGAACTTCAAACCTTGGGGAGGGGTAGTGTAGAGCGCATGTCTGCCAAATCATGCTCTATTTCACACCAAAGGGGGTTGGTTTCCTTACAGCAGTGATTATCTACATTTTTTTTGTTGTTTACCCCATAAAAGATATATGCATCCGAACAACACCCCTTCCCAAAGGACAACGATACCAACAGAATACTTGTTGGTA
Organism: Ceratothoa steindachneri; assembly: GCA_963969495.1. Classification (NCBI taxonomy): domain Eukaryota; kingdom Metazoa; phylum Arthropoda; class Malacostraca; order Isopoda; family Cymothoidae; genus Ceratothoa; species Ceratothoa steindachneri. Next base: position 101,560,605 of record OZ018325.1, on the reverse strand, counting down.
TAAAAAAGAAGTTCTACAAGTGGGATTACGATGCCCAGTGTGACGAAGAGGTAGTCGAAGAGGCCCTCAATAGTCATAACATCACCCTCTATAGGGATACACTGGAAGAACTGCCCACGTCAGAGTTTAAAAAGAAGAGGAACGGGAGAAAACGTCCTTTCACCAAAAAACACTAGAAACCAGAAAAAAGAATGGAAAACCCGAACAACAGGTTGAAAATAGTAACACTCAACGTCAATGGATGGGAGGGAAAAGCAACGGCGTATGGAAACACATTCCGTGTGCTAGACCCCGACATCATATTGATCTCAGAGCACGGTATCGACACAACATCGTACCAAATGAAGATACCGGGCTACAGAGTGATTGCTAAAAACCATTCTCAGGAGAGGTTTGACGGCGCCGCGATTGCAATCAAAAAGAATCTCTCGTTCAGGCACCTTCCAGAACTGGACGAGTCATTCGTGGCGATTGAGATGCCCACACTAGTGGGCAACCTCGTGATCGCGTCGGCGTATCAACCCCCTCGCAGAGCGTACCTGCCCCTCAATAACTTTTACACCTTGTTTGGCCACGGCAGGATGGTGTTCTTTGGGGGAGACCTCAACGCCAGATGCCGAACAGCTGGCTATGGTAATACTAATAACAGAGGCCACAACTTGGAAATGATTATGCGACGTAAAAACATCCAGAGGATAGGACCGGAATTTCCGACCTATATTACCTCTCGGGCAGCAACCAAGCCCGACATAATCATGACAAGTGGTGGCTTTCCGTTCAATTACTATAGCGAGCCAGGACCAACAGTACCCAGCGACCATATAGCGATACTCACCACCATCTCACTCGCTCCGATCCAGATTCCGGTCCCTCTCCGCAAGAGCTACGCCTCGGCCGACTGGGAACGCTACGGAGAAATCCTAGGCGTTTACGAACCAGCCGACCTAAGCGAGGCCACATTAGAGGAGATCGACGGGGAGCTGGAAAGGATAACAGCCCTCATCATCGAGGCTGACCGCGAGTGTGTACCCATGACAGGGTACAAAACTCTTCCACAACCTCGTTGGACAGAAGAGATGAAGGAGATCGCTAGGGAGCACAGGGAGGTGTACGAGGAAATAAGAAGAACAGGTACAAATCGGGAGAGAAGCTCGCTGCTCCGTCGCCTACGCGACGAACTAAAACAGGCTATAAACCAACAACAGGCTGAAATCTGGAACAGCCTAATAGCCGGGTTGGACAGCGAGTTGGCCCCCGACAAATTCTGGCGACTAGTAAAACAATTGAAAGGACTCCCAAGTAGAGGAAAGACCCGCATCAAGGAGGGCGATGACTACTTGGAGGATCCGGCGGTTCTGGAGGAGAGATTCCGCACGTTTTGGAGAGATATCTTCTCTATTACACCAGAGGACGATGCGGAATTTGACCAGGAGTTCGAGGACCATCTGATTGAGGAACTCAATCAGATCATACACCGAACGCACCCACAAGCCTACGTTGACGAAAGGAGGGTAATGGCGGACCATGGCCGACCAATAACAACGGTAGAGGTCATGGAAGTCTTGAAAACCTTCAAGCAAAAGGCACCAGGCTGGACGGGCATCACCAAGAACAATCTGGTACATGCCCCTCGGCAGATCATTCAGGGAATCACAAACATCTTCAATGCTTCCCTGAATACGGGCTACTTCCCCGACGGGCTAAAAGTGGCCAAAATCATTTTTATCCCTAAAGGGAACAAGCCCCCAGATCAACTGGTGGACTATAGGCCAATTTCCCTTCTAGAGTTTGTAGGTAAAATCTACGAAAAGCTTCTAGCCAACAGGCTACAAGATCAGCTTTCCGAGCTGGAAGCTCACAACCCCCAGCAGCACGGGTTTCGCAGGAGGAGGGGGACTGATACAGCCCTTGCCCTCCTCACCGAAAAGCTAGCCCGCTGCAAAGCTGAAGGGAGATACGTAGATGTGGTGTTGCGCGACGTGCAGAAGGCCTTCGACAAGGTTTGGCTGAGAGGTCTACAATACAAGATCTTAGGCCTCCAGCTAAACCCGGTCCTGGAAAGGGTCCTCTGTGATTACATCATGGAAAGAACAGCCCGTATCTCTATCGAGGGCTACAGAGGACCCAAGTTTGAACTAGAGGCGGGAGTTCCACAAGGTAGTTGTCTGAGTCCGCTGTTGTACATTGTGTACACGTTGGACTTACCTGCTCCAGTTGGGGAGGATGTGATGTATCTGCAGTTTGCAGACGACATCACCCAGATCATCCCCGGTTCCTATAGGAACGCTGGAGTTCAAGCAAGGGAGACAGCTACCGAAATCGAAAACATTAATCGTTTCGAAAGAAAGTGGAAAATAAAAACAAACCGCCGCAAGTTTCAAATCCTCCCTATGAACCGCCGGAAACGAGACGATGTCATCGTCAGAGACGAACTTTACCCATACTCGAACGAGGGTAAAGTACTGGGTCTGCGTCTTACCTCAACGGGGTACAAGGCGCACATTAACAGCCGTGTCTCCCTAGCCAGAAGAGAACTTGGTAAACTTTATAGGTTCAAAGATCTCAGCTTAAAAAACATCAGCAAACTTTACAACCTTCTGGTTCGTCCAGTGCTGGTGTACCCCGCGGTGGTTATGCAGGCGGCCAGTTCTACCTCTCTCAAACACATGCAGAGAGTTCAGAACAGGGCTACCCTGCTTATAACCGGCGCGAGGAGGCTGGACCATATTCGGCAGACGGAACTGCACGCAAGAGCAGGACTTGAGCCACTGAATATGGTCCTTCAAAGGCTAGGGAGAAAGACCTGGGAAAGGGTAGAAAACGAGATTCTCCCGCAAATAGATGCGGGCCTCGAGATACCGCAGCATGCTATTGGACGGGCTACGGGGAGAGCACTATTCCCCAGTGGAAGAACGTGCTCCCGTGAAAACCAAATAGCCCTGTTCAGATAGCTAGCAAACCTTTCGTGCAGGACGCTATAAACCAGTCCTCAAGACAACCGCTCCTTTAAGTAGCTTCAACTAAATACACTCAAGAGCAATAACTCCAAGAAAGAACCCAAATAATAATTAATCCAAAATTAAATAAAAGAGGCGTAGTGCCCAATGATTTCCTAAAACTAAAATATAAACAACAACAAAATTAACAAAAGAGGCGTAGTGCCCACACAACTAATAAGTAAAAATATAACCGTAAAATGACAAACAAAAGAGGCGTAGTGCCCAAATAATAAATAGACAGAAAAAGCTAAACAAGAAGAAAGATGGGGAGTAATTCCCCCATTGGCGATGTAAAAGATCACCAAAACAAACAAATTAAACATAAAATACATAGGCTACGAGTTAGCAAAAACATAAATGAAAGGCTTGAATGCCCTCTTCAAACCGACGGAGGAAAAATTATATATAAAGAAGAAATATTTATGCAAATTTTATATAAAAAGCAAGACAAAAATAAAAAGGAAAAATGAAAAGTAGCTTAACGCTACAGGAAGGTCAGCTGACGCTGAACCAACCAAACGGAGGAATATATGTAAGCCAAATAAGAGAAGAATGCCTGTGATGCCCTCTGCTCCAGGGCAAAACTTCAATCTCCTTCAGCACTATCAACATCTACTACACCTTTCACCACTTCCAACATCAAGTCAAGTCAAGTCAAGTCGACAAGAAAATAACGAAGATAGAAAAAAACAACTAATATGAAGCTATTTACAAAGTGCACTTATTCTATGAATTAGCATCAAATAAAAAAAATATCAGAAACAATATTACTGAAAAGTAGTACTTAATATTAGGATTGATGCATTTGTCCTAAGCCTTAGAATATTTTACTTCTGGTTGAGAATTACTGGCTTACGGATTTGTCCATGGAAATAGCTTAAGGGCGGGCAATGATACTGTGAAGGAAGGTGGGGCTACCAAGAGAACAGGGAATAATAATAATGAAAAAAAGAAATGCACCTGGCAGTAACTGCCCCGAATATCACGAGGCATGCACATGACTGTGTAACAACAGATGGCTAAAACATCAGCATTAAATCAACAAGTATAAACGCTTCATTTAATAGGTACAGAGTAATTTTGCAAAAGGAAATACAAAACAATCGCTTATTTATAAACCTATTGTAGTTAGGTCTGTAAAAATGATGTCTAATAGTTTCAATAAACTACCATCTATTCCCTTTTATTTGATATTCTGTTTTTTTTATGAATCACAGTGTACAGGGGTCGTTCGATTCTCCTTTATCAATATTATTAATAATAATTTTTACTAGTATGTTTTAAGAACAGATATCATTATTATTTTAGGATTGCAAGCACCTCACAATAGATAAATTGTCTATCATCACCAATACTATATTATTTCTTCTCTTTTTTGTATGGGGTGCTAAAAGTAATTGTGGTTATCGACACCCAGCCACTACTACTCGTATATGCTATGACCGGCACAACCAAGCCTTAATAAACGCGTAATTCCAATGAGAAACCACGCTGGCACTTAATAGAAATGAGACAAACCATGAAGGAATGTTACAAGGAAAGATTGGGTTTGCTCTCTCCTATTTTTTCTTTTGTTTATCCATTGTCCATTTTCAGCTGGTAAACAAAGAGTACTTATTTATTAATTCGGCTTAATGTCTTTGAACCAAAATGAATACTTGTCACTATCAACTCTAATATTCACTGTTATGGAAATTGTGAACTTCCCAATGTTGCCAATTACTATAATATTTTTTTTTAGAAAAGACTTAATTGGAGTCAATTAGATTATATTTCCGTATTATACATAGTTGAATATATTTCTTTAAAAATTGACCAGTTTTATATCTAACTTAGTTCGCTTTTGGAGTAAAAGGTTATATAATCTTTCAACTCAACGGCCAAACTGTAACCTTTAAAATTTTTCGTTTTATTCTAAGGAATTATTTAAGATGGCTTTAATTTTAAATTGTGAATAACCTTGAATTATTTAGGTATCAATCTCGTTTTATATAAAAAATGTTACTTTCACTTTTCTTTAACTGGTCCAACTATCGAAGATGAAGGGAATATTTTTCTTCTTCGTTTAATTCCATTTACAGAATAAGAGGTCATTGAGGACTGGTCTGTACATTCAGGCTTCACCACCATTTGTACGCTTCTTTGACGGTATTATTGACTGGTTGGCCGATAGTAGAGCATGCTGGTTAATTAATTGCGCCACCCGCCCCTTTTCAAGGAGAGACTAGCTCTTCCGATTGGATAATGAAATTTATATAAAGATCAGAATAACAATTGCACACATGCCTTTGAGCACTGGAGCGCCGGTTCTCATTAGTGGGGAAAGAGCAGAAAAAATGGTAGTACTGAGTTTTGCTACTAACCAGTGAAATGAGAGAACCGTTCGTGGCCCAAAGGACGGTTACCCGTTTCCGTGTCATCTCAGGGGAGTGTGTGTGTGTGTGTGCTGCAAAGAGAAGAGAAAGGAGTGTTGTGATTGTCTATGTGTGTAGTGACGCACGTGGACGATGCCACACCTGACACTATCTAATCGGAGGCAGCTCTCTACAGGAGTCGAACAACTAGACTAGCAAGAACTTCGTGCTTAGGTCTGTAATGCCCCCCGCCCATCCCCGCCCTCTTTTACGCAGTCAGTCGACCAACACTTTGCAGTCCCTCAGGACTCCGCTCAGATAAACTCGCCTCATCAATTATCACTGGTGAACAGCCAAAATTGTTCACATATGAGATTTTGCTTACACAACAAATTCTATATTGCTGAATTTGAATTGATATTTGTTTTGTTCTCTCAGACGAGGTTTTCCACGAAAATCAATAGGTACAAATATTCAATATTTCGTGCAACAGATATTTAACCCAAAACAGACCAGCTTGTCTCTTATGTGACTGTCTTACATAACTAATTTCACATTGTTGAATATGATTTAGATGTTTTATTCTACTATCAGATCTACTTCCTTAAACAATCAGAAAAATAGTAAATATGATGATATTAGTTGTCTCACGCAAGATGACGATATTAAACACGTCAAATATAAGCTCATAAGAAATTGTACCAGAAAGCATAAGTTCAAATCCTTTATAATTGACAAAATATGAAGTTCTAAAAGTGCTTTTGAACTCTGTCCTTTCGTTTGTACAACTCGCTCTCTTTCCCTTGTAGCGTCCAGCAATAGTCGTCCATCATGTTAGGACTGAATTGTCCCTGATATCTGCTCTTCATTATGGCCATGTCTTGATGAAATCTTTCATCGTGTTCATCACTAATGTCTCCAAGGTTATCTGGGAAAAAATCAATATGGGAGTAGAAAAAATGCAATTTCAAGGATATTCTTGCTCCCAATGCATGATAATTCTGCAGCATGTTTGTAATGATTTATTTGTAGTTGTCAGCACGATAGTTTCAAGGAAAAAGCTTTGACACATTGACAAATGCTTCCTATTAGTTTTTCTCCAGTGGTTTCAAGGCCTTGGTGAATTCGCTATCATGAACTAGTATGCGAATCTGTGTTCCATTCAAGACCTCCCGACGTGACCGCGAAATTGACTTTTGTTCATAAGCCTACCCCATTTCAACCTTGTCTTAACATGCTCACAAGTTTGTCAATACGTTTGCGCTTGCTAAACCTTTTGTTTGTTTGTTATCCATTGCTATATAAATCAATGTTCTTCTCTTTTTATTTGTATTTTTATTTTATCTCTAAAGATGATACGAGAGTATCAAAACGCGTCAGATAAATAAAGTGATTTTCGCAAGGATTCTTCTCCCATTGTTTTAATGAATTTGGGGAAACTTATCCACGGCATCGATGCAGACGTAAAGGCAAATATACGAAAAATTGAACACAAATGCGAAATTAGCCGTCGCTTTTAACAGAATATATATATAGATATATATATATATATATATATATATATATATATATATATATATATATATATATATATATATATATATATATATATATATAATTGTAAAACAAACATAAAAGAAAAGATCATAAATCTAGCTAACAAGTACCAAGAGGAGCTCAACTAAATGCAAGCACGACTCTCAATTAATGGTTGCTGTAGTGCCTGAAACATGGGGCAGCCACATACTACGGGATGGCTTCATGCACCTGGGCAGCAGCATTCACCCTACTCTCACTAGTAGCTCCAAACAGCTGCTAGTCTAGGGCAGCGGCCACACACCGGGTAACCATCTTGGGTGATTGAAAGAACCAAATGGGAGGAGCCCTAGGGGATATTGACCCTATGGCATGGAGTCTTGCCAACTCTACTAGATGAAGTCTCAAGCAGCAAGCTGAGCCTATTGGCATATATTTTAGGCCTTTGGTGAGTTTGGTGTAAGGACAAGATGGGTGACGCATCTAGGGCGAGCCTGGTACATAAAAGGTAATCGGCCCGTCACCGTAGAAAAGGATTAGAGCCCTTACTACGTACTATCTAAGTATAACCTTGGAAGAAAGACATAGAAATATTCGGCACTCCATGGTTACCGAAGTCCAGTGGATGTGGCACGTCGGTAGGTGGGTACGGTTTGGTATAATTATGCGGTTAAGAAGAGCTAAGTTAGCTACAAAATTGCCTTCTTAACCACATAATTAGGATTGTGCAATTGAAAATAATTCTCGATTTTATAAAGCCGAACTAGATTGGAGAAAAGTAAATATTCCATTCTCTTCGAAAGGCAGGGATAAAAATTAAAAAAGGTGAATGAAAGACAGATTTTTAGGGGGTCTGTCTTATAGAGGCTGGCTTATGCGTTATCTTCTTGTAACTGTAAGAAGAGTTCCTTTCGAGGGCTTTGATAAACAGCTAAACTAGCTACAAAATTGCCTTCTTAACCACCGAGAGAGAGAGAGAGAAAGAGAAAGACATGTACCAAAAGGTTGCACACTGTCATGTATTCTTACATTTCAGAGTCACCCTTGCGACTATGTGAGCTCTCCTTGTTCATTCATTTCCTCTCCAACCATTATTTATTGGCCCTAGCTTGTAACACTAATACTTCTGCTTTCCAATTATGTTATTTTTTCCTCGACTTTATGTTAGCTTCATTTGATACACGATCTCTCTCTATCTCTCTTCTCTACACACATAAAACAAGAGACATTATACTCATTGGATCAGATACACATTATTAAGGCGTTCGATCACATCACTTCGTTTTACATTTATTCCCTCCACTGAAAAAAAGGAATCTAGGCTCACCAACTTCAGCCTTTCATCTTATAAAAACTTCAATTTCAGAAATAGTTATATTTTCATCAAGTTTTTTAAAAAAAATCCAAATACGAACTTATTTGATCAACACCCTCAAGAAAGAACAGACTTCTCTCGCTACAATTAGTGACCCCGGAGTGAATTCAAAAATCATCATCATCGACCGAAGTGACTTCAAGTAACTCACGTGACCTCGAGGGGCAAGTAAGCATACAACCGACGCCAGCAAGACACCTTCTTCGAAAATGGACAGTGCCGATAATTCCACTGCGGTAAGCACAATTTCTGCCATCTCCACACCAGAGTTCCAAAGATTTTCCAATCCTGGTTTACCCAAATGAGTTATTATTCAACCTCGACCGCATTACCAGTGACGACCACAAGTTAAAATCACTTATAAGGGCACTTTCGGCAATATATGGCATTTCACCTCTCTTAAAGAACCCTGCTAACATCTCTTACCCTTCCCTCCGGAAGGCTTTCCTGGAAAAATATACCCGACCACTGCTCAAAAAATGGAGATTGTTAGCCCGCACATCCGAACTCTCCCATCTACACCCGATGACCTATTGCGGAGGTTACGTGACACTCTGGGAGACAATGTGTCATGAATTTCTTCGGGAATCATTTGTACGACGGCCCCAACTCCACATTCAAGAGGCCCTCAAGATTGTGGTCCCTGATACCCTTCTTTACCGAGTTGCAACCGCGGCCACTCGTGCCCTCAATCGTAGTTCGCAAGCACGAGTAACGACCATTCCCCCTCCCCCTTCCCAGATTTCCAGTCACAAATGGAAGCAGCGCTGACCACTATAAAAGAGGAATTGGCAAACCTCTCCCGCCGAATAGCATCCTTAGAACACTTTAGGGACCCATCAAGAGGACGATTTCCATCGCGGCGGCACAGCTCTCCTGCCCGCTCTAACACCGACTCCAATTACTCTCGCAACTCTCCTACGCTTGAAAACTGTATTTGTTGGTATCAATAGAATTTCAGTCAAATGGCACGTTGCTGTATTCCCGAGTGTCAACAGGCGAGTGCCATGGCGGATTTTCCATGGCAGCAGTGATGGATGTCTCGTCATCGTGTTCTCCCCACCCTTGTTTATACGTAACTGATACCAAAACTGGTAAGATGTTTTTAGTGGATACTGGTTCTATGTATAATTGCCATTATACCCGCTATCTACCCTAGTGCAAAAACAGAAAGACAAGGAATTGCATATTCCCTTCACCACAGCTTTTGGCACTCCTATTTGTACTTTTGGCACTCAAATCTTAAACCTCTCACTAGGACTTAAGCACATTTTTGTGTGGAAATTTTTATTTTGTGAACACAGGTTAGAGGAAAGATTAGAAGATTCTCAAAGCCATTATCCACCGCAATGTTTTCCCAGACAACCCTGACCAAAAAATAAACTTGGTCATATATTACAAGCTCAGAAAAACATGAGCCCTCGTCATAAAGAACAGTTATATCCCCGCGACGGAACACCTCCAAGAGGCCAACATATGGAGTGTATGAATATTCGTGCAATGTCGGTGACTGCGTTCACCGCAACTCTAAGTACATAGAGATGACTTCCACAACGTTGTCACGCAGGTTGACAATGGATCTTCAGGATAGAGCTATTAAACACCACATTACAAAGTATAATATATCAATCACAAGAGAAATGCTAGTCCAGAGCACCTCCATTATTTTCCGTGATAATGACCGCCGAAGGCTCCAAACGGCTGACGCCGTACAGGGCGCGACGATTTACTTTCCTGGCCGCCGTGCTGACAGGACTCAGCGCCCCGTCCGGCCCCAGCTTAGCCTCTTCTCCTTCTTTCAGACATCCTGTATTTCTCCCCTACTTCCTCACTTCCCAGACAACCTCTCCCACGGCAGTTACCCCTTTACTTTCCAAAGTTACTACCAAGAAAGCCAGAAGGTAGCCTATAGCCGACCGCTCCCCATTGAAGCGGCTCGGTAGGGCAAACCCCCTTAGGAAGAAGAGGGAAGCCAGGCCCCATCGGTCGTTTCCATTAAAAGCCCTGCTGGCTAGAATATTAAACCAAGCGAGGGTCAAAGCATTTGCCTCCCAAGAACCGACTCTCGACTCCGTTGCCAATGGGACCTGGGATGGCCAACTGGAGCACCCCCACACCAAGATAGATATGGTCCTTGAGGCAACCCAGCCTCAGATGGTAGGGCCTTCCATGGGGGTGAATCCAGGCTCAGTGCCAAGCACTGAACTTGGGTCCGCCCCTATGCAAAGTCCTCCTCAAACGGCTCGGGGTTAGTGGCCCTGCGACCACAAGGACCTTCTCGATCTCGGAGAACGACCCTGTTGAGGCTAATCCGTCCGGCCTGGGGGCTCCTACTGGTGGAGTGGAGAAGCGGGTTCATTCCCGCCCTCCTCTCCTAATAAGAAAAAGAAACAAGAAAAAGACTCGGGGCTCTTCCACATCCGCGGGGACGGATGGGTCTTCTGCCATTTCGGTAAGTGACCAAGCCAAGATCGGCACATCCGCCCCTCTGCACCCCCGGGTGCGGAGCCTGCGTCGGGGCTCCTCATTCAGAGACTACCCTGCATTTTCGAGCCCGCTGGCTTCCAACGCTTCCTCATTATTCGCTCCACTCAGGGCAGTATGTTATCTAAGGGTAACATGATCCATCAGAGGAGAGCTTTAGCTATTGTGATTGGTGGAGAGCCGAAGGTGACCCGTTTCTCGGACAGGAGCCTTTTGGCAAATGCGTCGAATCCCTCCAAGGTGGCCATGATTAGTGCCCTTCGGAAACTCGATGACATGCCTGTGAGTGTAACCACGCACTCTACCATGAACTTCGTGAAAGGAGTAGTTTATGCGAGGGAACTCATAGACTACTCCATAAACGACATCACCTTAGAGCTGGCCGACCATGGGGCGGTCAAGTTCGAACATGTGATGAGAAAACAGGGAGGGGCCTCGAGACCGATCACAACCCTCTTCGTCACGTTCGATTGTGACAAGCTTCCTGAGTCGGTGCGTGCCGGTTGTTATCGCTACCGCGTGAAGACATTCGTGCCACTGTCTCGGAGGTGTTATTACTGCCACCGCTTCGGCCATACGAATCGCTCATGCCGACGTGCAAAGTTGGGGCTACCAGAAACCTGTGGGCAAGTGTGTCAGTTGTGGAGAGCCGCACCCCGGTTCTTCGAAACAATGTGGTGCGAATCTCCTTGAGAAGGAAATCCTGGCCGTGCACGCTCAGGAACATCTCTCATTCCGGGAGGCTAAGGACTTGTCCCTGGCGCGCCCGGCGATGCCCGGGACGGTCTATGCCTGAATGTTCAAAAAGACACCCTCTACTCCTGGCCCCTCCAGGCCAACGACTACGGTCGTTTCGGCGCCTATTCAGAACCCTTCTACGGTTCTATTTAGCCCGAGCGCGCCCTGGTAAAGCTGGCAGCACAAAGGGTCCACGCCCAGTCCCGGCTAAACCCAGGGCTCCTCCCCCCCCCCTCTTTTCCCAGCGTGACCGTTTTCCGTAAGGCGAAATGACCACGCGCCTCACATGAGGCAAGACCCCTGAAGTTGGTCGCCAAGTCATCTTCCGGGGTTCTTAAAGCTACCCCCAAAAGGAGGACAGCACCAAAGGAGCTTCGGCTACTTCGTCCACGCTCAGTAGTGGGCTGGGTGGCTCGGAGACAGTGGACCCTCGAAAAGAGGGACCCCCACCTCCGAAACCACCCCACCCACCTAAGGTTTCGAGGCGGAGGGAGCAAAAGACTCGCATGGCGGGCCCAACTTCCTCCAATAGGTCCTCAGAGGTGAGAGCGCCTTCAGTGCATTGTCCGGCCAACAGCGCCCGGAGTTCTTCCTCATGGAAGCGTACAGCCATTTCCGTGAGTGTCGTCTCTTCGAAGAAAGCCCCCGCGTCTGCTCCGAGCTAGGCTGGGAGGACATATTCCTGCAATGGAATTGCCCTGGACTCCGGGCCAACTGGGAGGAGCTGCGGAGGCTCATCTCGTCCCCTTCCACGTTAGCTATCTTTTTGCAGGAGACCATGCTGGGCGCATGCCCCCTGCCCACCCTCCCGGGGTATAAGGGTTTTGCGATCCTACCACCACGGGATGGGGGCCGGGTGGGAGGAAGTGCGATTTGCACCCGGCATGATGTGTCCGTTCTTCTCTTCGCTTTAGATACCTCCTTTCAAGCAGTAGCTATGCAGCTGTACCTTAATAGGAGGTATACTGTAATTTCTGCGTACATTCCATCGTAAGACGACTTCGAAGCGGAGAACCTTCGCCGCGTCGTGGCACGGTTGCCGATGCCCTTTCTCTTGCTAGGAGATCCCCGGGGTCAAGTCCTTGCAGAGCTGATCAACGAGCTTGAGATGGGTATCCTAAATGTAGATGAGTTTACGCATCACTGCCTGAGAATCGCTTCATTTTCCTTTATCGATCTATCTTTGTGCTCTCCAGATGCACCGCTTGATTTTGATTCGGGCGGGTGGTCAATGACCTCCATAGTAGCGATCACTTCCCATTCAAATATCATTTTCTGGGCCGCTGCGTAGTTCGGGCGCGGTAGTCTTCATTTCAGGAAATGAGTGGATTCTCTATCTCAGTCGAGGAGTTTAGGTCGGTAGATGAGACCGTTGAGTTATTCTCTGGCAACCTCATCGCCGCGGACCTAGCTACTATTTCTAGAAGGTCTGGCCGTTTTGCACGCCGGACCTCAAGCAGAAGTACTATGCCTACATGGGCTATAAGCGCCGCCCGAACGATTTCACTGTCGCTGAATTTCGTCGGGCTAGGGCTAGATTCCGGTATATTTCGAAACACGCCCGCCGCTCTTCTTGGCGAGCATACGTGTCTTCACTTAACAGGAAAACCAATCTAGCAGAGGTGTGGAAGCGAATCAAAAGGATTCAGGGCAAGTTCTGGCAGGACCCCCCCCCCCCTCCTTCCCGTTCTCCAGGAGAATGGGACCGCAATCTCGGACCCCGCTTGTTCCACATTCTATAGACGGGATGCTGCTCCGCCAGCATTCAATGAACGTCGTGGTGTTGCGGAAGGCCGCTGGCTGGACTGCTGCTCCAGAGGCAGAGACCTCTTAAACGACAGGTTTACTCTGAGTGAGTTGCGTTCCGCTCTTATTTCGTGCGCAGACACTGCCTATGGTCCGGACGATTTCCCGTACGCCATTCTTCAAAACCTGGGTGAGCGAGGAATGACCTTTGTTAGATTTGTTCAACAGGATCTGGGTGGAGGGTTTCCCCCCAGATTTCTGGCGAAGCGCTACTGTGCTCGCCTTTCGCAAAACGGGGAGAGATCACTCTACTCCTGCCGGTTTCCACACAATCTCACTAACCTCTTGCATCTGCAAGTTGATGGCGAATTTGGTAAATGTTAGATTAGCCTTTTTTATGGAGGGTGGCGGCCATCTGTTTTCTGCACAATGCGGCTTCCGCAAGTTCCACTCCACGTCGGATGCTCTGCTCTGACTGAAAAAATGCCGTCTGCGAGGCCTTCTTTCGTAGACAGCACTACGCCACGGTGTTTTTCGATCTGGAGAAGGCCTATGATACCTTATGGCGATACAGTATCATGGAGACTCTACGCACGATGAGGGAGATGGGACGGCTCCCAATCTTTTTATCTAACTTTTTTCGAGATCCTCGATTTCGCGTACGGGTTGAGGAAACCCTGTGCGGCCAATGGAGCAGAAAGAGGGTTTCCCACAGGGAAGTGTCCTCAGTGTCACACTCTTTGCCCTGAGCATCACCGGAAGATGTTCTCGCTACGCTTTACGTGGACGACCTTTCGATCTCTTTTGGCGCGGCCCAGATGCCAGCTCTGGAGCGTCGACACCAACCTCATTAAACCGCGTCTCTCGCCATGCCGAAATGCACAGGTTTCGGTTTTCTTTAGCCAAGACTAAGGTGGTGCACTTCTGCCGCCATCCACGGCTCCATCCTGACCCAGACATATTTCTTAATGGAGTACGCCTTGAAGGGGTTGAATCGCACCATTTCTTTGGTCTTGTATTTAACCGAAACCTCACCTGGGAGGTTCATATTCGCAGCCTTAGGGTCTCTTGTATCCGTGCCATGGATATTCTCCGTTCTGTGATGTTCAGCGCTTGGGGCGCTGATATGGTAACTGCCTTACTTTTTTATCGATCCTTTGTTCGTTCGAAGCTCGACTACGGATGCGAGATTTATGCATCCGCAGCTGAGCGGGTATTGTAGAAGGTGGACTCGATCCACCACACCGGCCTTCACCTGGCGACCGGTTCCTTCCGCACTTCCCCCATTGAGAGCCTACTTGTCGATGCTGGGAAGATGCTACTCCTTCTATTCGCCTGTACGCGCGAGCCTGGCACCTTCCTCAGTCACCATAGCTCTCACTGCATCTGCAGTTGATTTCGACGATGCCTTTGCCGCCTAGAGACGCTAGTCATACCCTAAGCCCTTTGGGTTTAGGGCTAGGAAACTCCTTTAAGAACTAGGTATAGCTTTCTGGCCGGTAGCGGCCCTGGTTCTTCCCAGGACGCCACCCTGGAGGGTACCACCTTTGGCTATTCGCCACCACACCTCTTCTCATAAAGCTTCTATCGCGCTGGGAGTATTGTGCTCGATCTTTTTGGATTACACCTCGCGTCACGCTGGAACCGTGCCAGTGTATACTGTGGGGGAATTCCACGTGGAATTTCTTTTTCAGTACGAAGTGATGTCCTTGCGCTGGAGAAGATTCTAGAAGTTGGTTAGGCTTAAATGGGTTATGCCTCCCCTCCACCCTTCCACAAGCGGTAGCCTCGAACTACGTCCTCCACGGACCACCTTTACGCAGGTTAGAATCGCCTCGGCGTGAAGATTCGTGGCCATTCGAGAGTAGCGCTGTGTCTCCCAGCCCCGCGGGGAGAGCCTCGGATATAGTTGAGGAGTCTAGCCCGGACCCAAGAAGATTCCCCTAGTTTCAAGTCAGGCGCTAACAACAAAGCAAAGTGACGGCTGAACTATTTGTGTGTTGGAATTAGCCCCAGCCAGTGAGGTAATTCCATTTGACGATCGCTACCGAGCGATTTTTCCGACTCCACTCATCAACTCCTGTCGAAGCCCTCCTCGTTCGGCCCTTGTTTTCGGGTGGACGAAATACTCTCCCCTGGACCGGACGTTACCCCCCCCCCCTCCCCTTCCCTCTTTTGGAGAACCGTCATCACGTTAACTTCCCGCTCAGAAGCTCCGAGCGACCTCGACTCACGTTCAGAAGACATCCGTGAAGCCTTACCCTGACATGTCACTCGGAATCCTCCGTAAGCCAACCCCTATCCCCCTTCAGTAACTCATTTGAGTTAATCCTCCCCATTTGAATAGTCTCCTTCAGGAATACATTATTTTTTAACTTCGTAGTCTAATGCATAACTCAGCAATTCCCCCTTCGTTTACCAATATAATTTTGCCCATTAATTCTCTTATTTTATGTAAATAAAATTATATTTTTGTAGATGCCTCTTTAAATAACCTTGAGCTTTGCCATTGCCCATAATTTACCTGACCTCGCTGCACTTTTTCTCGCTACTCAGCCCGTCTAAACTAGTGGTGTTCCGTCCCTTTTCGGTCGCCTCTAAGTCATTGGTCCCTCCCCCATAGATATAATATGGTATTGATGTAAAATAATGTCATAACACGACATATATATTTATTAATATACATATTATTTAAATTTAGTGTCAAGTGTGTTGGGGGTTTTTACGAACCCGTGTCATTTTAATTTCGTCATTAGAAGTTCTCGTGTTATTCACGTCTATCCCTTTTATTTTAATTTTTGTATTGTACTGGCAGAAGGCAAGTTCAAGTTCATTGAAGAGCAGTGGAACGTTAATTTATTTAGATTTTGTGTCAGACCCCAGGTAATTAATTTTTTTTTTACTGTGTTTGAATTTTGGAGACTCTCCTGGTTATTAATCTAAAAGAGTTAAAGTCTTTGGTGTCCTAATTCCGGTAGGACCATTTTAATTTTTTTTTTCGCTTAGAAACAGCAGAGGTAGGTAGCTGTATCACAATTTCCTTTTGTGAACAATGCCTTCACGAATATGAAAGTATTCGTTTCGCGTGGGTAGTGTCCTAGCTCGTTCGCGTGTCAGTGTTCCCTCAGGTAACTGCGTAACAATGTCATCCTTCAAAAAATTTAAGAGTCAGGGTGAAATGTTAGGTCTTTGGGGCAAAGACTTAATAAATTACGTACAGGAAGAAGAGAGGAACGAACAGGCAGAGAGAATGGAAATGGAGATGGAGAACTACAGAACTACAGAATCTAGGACCAGCAAAGACCCTAAGGTCCGCTCGAGGCTAGTCCGCTACACTACATCCATAACTACGATACACACTTATCTACGAGTGTATCTCTAACATGCTATATATTTATTTATTTTTATTTCATTTTATTTTTTTTATTTTAATATATAAACTACTGTACACACTTATCTACATGTGTACATTGTCATGCATATTAACTACTTCAACCTAGGGGTGGGGGGGTGATAGAAAGTTTTTCTTCTCAACTTCCGCAGCCCTCGACTGCTAGTGGTGAAAATCTAATTTTAGGATAGTAAGACTATTTATAGGATAGGCGGAAAAGAAAATGGATATCTAAACTACACATGCAAGAGAAATCGCTGGCATCATTTTTAGTCATCATTTTTACTCTCGTTGTTCCTCCGCTCCAAACTCCTTTTGCAAGACGTTTTTATTTACTGTGCTCAGACTACGTTATATTTATACTATTTAAGTGCGCGTCGAGACGGTTTTTAAACATATTTACCGACGTACTATCTACTACGTGGGTTGGTAGCCTATTCCAAATTTGAGTAATTTTAAACGTAAAATAGTTTTGGGCTATACTAGTGTTAAATCGCTTGATCACTAATTTTAATCCGTGTTGCCGAGTATTTCCCCTATGATCCAATTCGAACAAATTCCTATAATCAACGTTTGAAAATCCTTTCAATATTTTAAATACCTCTATTAGCTGGCCACGTAATCTTCTGCCTTCGAGAGATGGCAAATCTAATGCCCTGAGTCTTTCTCGTACGGCCTGTATCTCAGCTCGGGAATTAATTTTGTAGCCCTACGCTGCACTCTCTCTAATTGCGCGATATCTTTGTTTAAGTATGGAACCCAAAATTGAACCGCATATTCGAGCAGTGGACGCACAAGTGATTTATATAACGGTAAAATTATATCTTCGGATTTGAAAGTGAAATTACGCGCGATATAACCCAGCACACGATTTGCTTTTTTACATGCATCCGCGCATTGTTTCGTGACTTTGAAGTCATCCGAGACTAAAACTCCCAGGTCTTTTTCCAATTTAACCACGTCGAGGACCTGGCCTTTCATGGTATACTCTACCCTCAAATTATGGAAACCCGAATGCATCACCTTGCATTTACTTAAATTAAACTGCATTTGCCACTTATCCGCCCATCTGACAATCAAGTTTAGGTCCTTTTGTAATTTTTCTACATCCGATCTTACATAGGCACAGTTGCCCAGCTTCGTGTCGTCAGCAAATTTAGAAATCGTACTAAATACGCCATTATCCAAATCGTTTATATATATTAGAAACAATAATGGGCCAAGAACTGAGCCTTGTGGCACTCCACTACTGACGTTGACCCAATCAGAACATTCAGCATTTATAACTACTCGCTGCGAACG
This sequence comes from Ceratothoa steindachneri, assembly GCA_963969495.1. Taxonomy (NCBI): domain Eukaryota; kingdom Metazoa; phylum Arthropoda; class Malacostraca; order Isopoda; family Cymothoidae; genus Ceratothoa; species Ceratothoa steindachneri. Next base: position 101,542,680 of record OZ018325.1, on the reverse strand, counting down.
ATCCTTCAGCCAATTTCTAATCCAATTTAATATCTTACCCTTCACACCGATTGCTTTAACTTTCATTAATAATCTCTCGTGCGGAACGGTGTCAAACGCCTTTTTATAGTCTAGATAGATTACATCTACAGCTTTGCTTTCGTCGTAAACGCAAATCATTTAATGGGAGAATTCGAGCAAATTTGTCAAGCACGATCTCGCCCGCCTAAACCCATGTTGGGAATCTTTAATCAGATTATTTAGCTCGAGGTGGCTCACTATTCTATCTCTAATAACCGATTCTAAAAGCTTTCCAACTACCGAAGTTAGACTAATAGGACGAAAATAATTCGTTGCTTCGTATCTATTCCCATTCTTAAATATTGGTGTAACGTTTGCACGCTTGAAGTCTAAAGGGACTACGCCATCTTCTAATAAGCGATTGAAAATTGCACGCAACGGCTTCGCAAGCTCATTCTTAAGTTCCTTTAAATGAGTGGGGTAAACGCCATCGGGCCCGGGTGATTTCGACTTTTTCATCAGGTTAATATATTTAAGAATTTCCACTTCATTAACAGTTATATCGGATATTCAAATATCACTATTATCTACTTCTTCAACTAAAGATCCTAATTCGGACGAATCTTCAACAGTAAAGACGCTTGTGAAATGTTCATTTAAAATTTTAGACATTTCCGCCGGAAATTCCGTCAAGCGACCATCTTTGTCTTTAATCGGCCCTATTAAACCTTTTAAGGGTTTCCTACTGTTTACATAGCCGTAAAACCGTTTCGGTTCCTTCTTTGAATCCTTTGCCAGTTTTATTTCATATTTCCGCTTCGCATCTCTAACCGCCCGTTTAACTTCTCTTCGAGAATCTATGTAATTTTGCCGACTTATAAATGACTCATTGTTCTTATGTATTTGAAATTTTCTATTTCGGTCCTTAATTAAGCTTAATATTAGTGGGCTAACCCACGGCGCTCTCATCGACTTTCCGCTCTCACGGCGCACATACTTTACTAAGTCGAAATTTACACTAAGGAGTGTACGCCGAAGTTCAGTGTACATTTCTCCTACCGACCTATTCTCGAAGCGCATTCCCCAGTCTACATCCTTAATCCTTTCGCGAAAAGTATCAAAATTACAGCTGCCAAAACGTGGCATGAGCTGTGTACTAATTTTTACTTCTACACACGTGTTTACTACGAATCTAATCGCATTATGGTCACTCGAGGCTAAATGCTCTCCTACACAAACATTTTCTACCAATGACTCGTCAGTCGCCATGATTAAATCGAGGATATTATTATCACGAGTTGGTTCCTCCACTTTTTGAACGAGAAAATTCTCCAGAATAAAGTTTAGTAGTCTCTCCCCAGCTTTATCTGACGTTAGGTTACTATAATTAACGTTTAGATAGTTAAAATCGCCGCAGACTAATGTGGTCCCTTTTGTAACCCAAGATGAAAGCATATCAAAGAGTGCAGCATCTTCTCTTTCTATTTGCGATGGAGGACGATATATGATGGCTAAATTAATTTTATTCTTTGCATTACAACATAATTGAATTAATAAGGCCTCACTTCTCATATCTGCCGTAGACGAGTCGATCGTTATAGCGTTTAAGTCATCTTTTATATACACTAATACGCCCCCTCCCCGAATGTGTATCTATCCAAGTCTCACTTAAGAATACGAGATCGTAGTCTCCCTCTAGAATTACGGCTTTTATTTCGGCAAGTTAATTTTTTAAGCTACGAACATTTGAATATATACATTTCAATTTGCGCTTTAGGTGGACTCCTCTATCACACGCGAATCGGTTCCGTTTCCCTGCTCCCCAATACTCATTGCCCCTTCAAGGGAAGACCGGTCCGGTGCATGGGCATCACGTGGCCCCGCAACTCTCCTACTTAACATGATACGTACTGACTGGTCTAAAATCCTACCCAGCCGACTGTTCCCCACATCGCTTAAATGGATTCCGTCTGTTTGATAAAGTGAAGGTTGGTCTTGGAATGTATCTCAAACGTTAAAGAAGCTAACTCCAGTATCGCGACATAAGCGCTTAAGGCACTCGTTTGTATATATAGCTCGGGACTGCAGACGCAACGTGTATTTTAGTCGGGGGAAATACCAATTATTCCTACGTTATCCGCTTTAACTTTCGCATTATGAATCAGAGTCTTAGCGCGGTTTACTATTCCCTCTGGGGTGCTGTCGTATCTGTGCACATCATTTGCCCCTACCAGCGTAAGGATCGTACGCCCGTCACGTGTTTAGTCCAATTTTTCAATTTCACTAACTACTTTATCTATGCGGCCACCAGGAAAGCAAAATCGTTTTCGTTTTGACGGGTTACGCGCTGTGAATTCCGGCTCTTGGTTTCTAATTAAAGAATCCCCAATTAGTACAGTTTCTTCTTCCCATCGATAGGAGTTAGCAGTGCGAAGGGGTTCGAACATGGTAATGTGAAATGTTGTTCCCTCGATGGTCTAGCCAGCATGCAATGCCCGTCGTGATGTCGCGGAAGGCCGCCGGCTGGACTTTACCTCCAGAGGCGGAGAACCCTTCAACGACAAGTTTACTGTGAGTGAGTTGCGTTCTGCTCTCGCTTCGTGCGCGGACACCGCCTATGGTCCAGACGATGTCCCCTACGCCATGCTTCGACACCTGGGTGAGCGAGGCATGGCCTTTCTGTTAGATTTGTTCAACAGGATCTGGGTGAAAGGTCTTCTCCCAGACTTCTGGCGAATCGCTACTGTGCTCGCCTTTCACAAGCCGTGGAGAGATCACTCTACTCCAAACGGTTTCCGCCCAATCTCTCTAATCTCTTGCGTGTGCAAGTTGATGGAGAAATTGGTAAATGTTAGATTAGCCTATTCTGCTGGACAGCAGAGGCCATTTGTCTTCTGCACAGTGTGGCTTCCGTAAGTTCCACTCCACGTCGGATGCTCTGCTCCGACTAGAAAATGCCGTCTGCGAGGCTTTCCTTTATAGACAGCACTACGCCACGGTGTTTTTTGATCTGGAGAAGGCCTATGATACCGCATGGCAATACAGGATCATGGAGACTCTCCACACGATGGGGGCGAGGGGACGCCTCCCAATGTTTATATCTGAATTTTTACGGGATCGTCGATTCCGCGTACGGGTGGGGGGAGCCCTCTCCGGCCCAAAGGAGCAGGAAGAGGGTGTCCCGCAGGGAAGTGTCCTCAGTGTCACACTCTTTGCCCTGAGCATCAACGGCATCACCTCGGTGTTGCCGGAAGATGTTCTCGCTACGCTCTACGTGGACGACCTTTAGATCTCTTTTGGCGCGGCCCAGATGCCAACTCTGGAGCGTCGACTCCAACAGGCATTGATCCGCGTCTCTAGCTATGCCGAAGCGCACAGGTTTCGGTTTTCTTTGGCCAAGACTAAGGTGGTGCACTTCTGCCGCCATCCACGGCTTCACCCTGACCCAGATTTGTTTCTTAATGGGGTGCGCCTGGATGTGGTTGAGTCGCACCGTTTCCTTGGTCTTGTATTCGACCGACGCCTCACCTGGGAGGCTCATATTCGCAGCCTTAGGGTCTCTTGTACCAGCGCCATGGACATTCTCCGTTCCGTGACGTTCAGTGCTTGGGGCGCTGATAGGGCTACCGCCTTACTTTTTTATCGATCCTTTGTTCGCTCGAAGCTCGACTACGGATGCGAGTTTTATGCATCCGCAGCCTAGCGTTTATCGCGGAAGGTGGATTCGATCCACCACACCGGCCTTCGCCTTGCGACCGGTGCCTTTCGCACTTCCCCCATTGAGAGCCTGTTAGTCGATGCTGGGGAGATGCTACTCGCTCTGCGCCGCGTGCAGTGCATCACTCGCCTGTACGCGCGAGCCCGGCGCCTCCCTCAGTCGCCAACAGCTCTCACTGCATCCGCAGCTGATCTCGATGGTGCCTATGCCGCCGAGAGACGCCAGTCATACCCTAAGCCCTTTAGGTTTAGGGCCAAGAAACTCCTTCGAGAGCTAGATATAGCTCTCGGGCTGGTTGCGCCCCTGGTTTTGCACAGGACGCCACCCAGGAGGGTACCACATTTGCCTATTTGTCACCACGCCTCTGCTCCCAAAGCTTGTACTGCGACGGGAGTATTGCGTTCGACCTTTTTGGAGCACACATCGTGTCACGCTGGAACCGTGCCAGTGTATACGGACGGCCCCAAGTCCCAAGAGGGGGTCGGCTTCCACGCCGTATCCCCTCTGTTTGAAGTCAGCGGGGCTCTACCAGACGCTGCGTCTGTCTTCAAGGCCGAGCTGGTGGCAATACACCACTCGGTACGGGAGATTACGCGACGTGCCCGGTTTGGAGACCGGATTGTGATCTATAGCGACTCACAAAGCGCCCTGAGTGCTCTCGGGGCATTGGAATCTCCGCATCCCCTGATTCGCGAAATCCGTAACGCCACGGTTTTGGCGAGCCGGGTTGATGTCGAGATTATCTTCTGCTGGGTTCCTGGACATGTAGGAATTGCGGGGAATGAGCGCGCCGATGAGGGCGATAAAGAGTCCGCGAGGACTCTGCGACCGGACCAGCGTTTCGCTCTTCCTCACACTGACTACATGGCAGGAATACGGGTAGCTCTTCGGACTGCTTGGCAAAGAAGATGGGAGACGGTCGAAGGGAACTTAAAGTTGCGTGCCATTGCGCTGCGACTGTTCCCATGGACCTATCCCCCAATGCCGTGGCGGCTTTAGGTTGCTTTCTGTCGTCTCCGAATCAGGCACACTCGTGTGACGCATCGCTATTTGATGGAGCGCTCGCCTGCGCCCTATTGCACCAACTGCGTCTTCCCCCAGACTGTTCGGCACATTCTTGTCGAATGTCCCAGTCTGGGTGATCTTCGTGCACGACACCTGTCCCGGTACCGGGATGGGCGGGGTCGCTACCGCCTGTCCCTTGTACTCGAGATGAGGGCGTGCACATCGACTGGTGGACTTATTGACTTTTAGGGGGAGGCTGGCCTTCTCCCTATTATTTGAGCAGGGTCTGTTTTTTGTTTTGTTTTGTTTTTTACATTTGTTGTTGTTTTTGTCCTTTCCCCCATTTAGGGTGTTTTTTTCTTCGTTTAATTTTATTTTAAAGTAGCCTAGAACTAGGCCAGTTTTAATACGGCGACTAATGCCCATGTAGGCAGTCGCCAGATGAGCTCTAATAAAAAAAAAAATGCACTTTGAGCAGATTAGGTCTGCTGAGCATGTGTTGGTGTTGTATCGGTCCTGTAGCACCGGTGGCATTGTGTGGGTCTGATGTTGTGTTGCTCTTCAATATTTTGTAGGTGTGTAAGTGTACCGCAGACCTTGATGCCTTGGTCTAGCAGCATGTTCTTTGTGTTGTCGCTGGACAGTGTGATCACTGCCCAGTTCTTCGACCTGTTCAAATACAGGTCCTTGATGACCTCCTCCCCATACTCCTGACGGAGGTGAGTGCGGAGGTCATCGTTTGTGAAGGCCAGCCACAAAGGGGTTTGTCCTTGTCACTCGAATCTGGTATCTTTTTGTGATACCGTCAGCGAGTTTTGTTGATAGGTTGTGGGTGTTGAGTTTGTCGGTTGTCTTTTCGTGGAAGGTTAGTGCGTCCTCCTGTGATCAAAAGACGAGCTTGTGGCCTGTACGTAGTTTTATTATGTTCGTGATCGGGGTGTCGTGTGTGGCGGCTAGGTTAAGTAGCGTGGGGTGGTCGATTGTGGCGGGTGTTTTTTCTGTCGTATGTGTCAGTATTAGGTGCGTATTGGTGGTTGCCATGGTTGTTCTTATTATACGATTTTTTTTGCTAACTTTGCTTGGGGTGTACCCCCACCCCACCGATAAGGACTCCGTGAACATGACTCGGATGTGGTGAAGGGTGATGGATGAGTATGGACCTGGTTGGTCTCCTCAGAGGGTGTAAAAACATAGCGGACTTAATGATGACTGAAGCCAGAATCAACTGACTCCAGTCGGGGTGCCGCCCCCTCTATTGGGTTTTGGGTATTTAACAGTTACGTCCAACATCTCACAGAGACGGTAGTCTCTCCCTCTGTGGTCTTGGACGGTGACCGCAGGGTAGGTTGTTATGCCTCCCCGCGTTTGTAACTGAAATCCCGATCCAGGTTGCTTCTTCCTCTGGGTTCCGCAGCGGGCTAAGCCTCAGACCTCCTTTCCCCAGAGTTTGCAATTATGCCTTTTCTAAGTGGAATGGCATAGTTGCAACGAAGCTATATGTGTAGAGTCACTGTCGTAGAATTCTTTCTGATAAGAACCCTACTTACCTGACACCACTTTTATTTAGTTAGTGTCGTAGAATGCCCCTCCTTTTAGTTCTAGTCTCTAAGAGTGCTAAGAGCTGTCTAATATACTTTGATATCGGAATATCTTAAAGAATAGAGCCGTTACCAAACACGTCAGGATATAAAAGAAACGCCCACTAATTCACAAAATAAACTTATATTTTATCTTTAACCATTGAATTCACAACCTTTATACTTTAACTACAGCAATACTCTAAATATTATTATAAACAAGAATTAATTAAATTAGTTTCCCCACAAAATTAAGTTCACGTTTTTTCTAGACAAAACAATAATATAAGAATTAGGCTTACGGACTCATGTGGAGTTTAAAGGGCCTCAGAAATATTTACTCTTGACGCGTGTAGATGGGCGGAATTCCACGGTCGTCTTGGCGAGGGTAGCAGCTGGGGGGGTCCACACGTTCTTCCGGGGGGGGGGAAGGGTTCTTCAAGGACGATAACCAATACGGTGCTCTATGCAACACCCAGGCAGTCGTGGTCTCTCTGGCGAGAGTGAGTCGAACTTCGTTCTTAATTCAAGTTAAATTGGAGTGCGGTGTGATCACCGAGTAACGAGCTCGAGGAGGAGCTTTTCTCCTTCGTTACTAATTTCCTTATGGACGAGGCCTGAACTTGGGGAGGGTCTTCTTCAAGGGCGAGGATAATGGATGGGGGTTTCTCTGGCGAGAATAGGTTGAACTTAGTTCCTCACCAAGTTAACTTAAGAGTTCGGTGTGGCCACCGAATAACGGGCTCGAGGGGGAGCCTTTTCCTTCTTCTTTTCTTAATTCCTCAAGGACGAGGAATATCCCTGGTGTTTAAGGTGCACCAGGATATGAGGAGTCTCTCTGGCGAGAGTAAATCGAACTTACCCAAAGTTCACTTATCGTTTGGTTTGATAACCAGGGACTTAGCTCAAGGATGAGCTTTTTCTTAGCCCCTTAAGGTAGGTAGCCCTGCCTCTCTTGCAGGGTACTTCTTGGTCTGGCGACCCAAGTAAACTACCTCTCCAGTCTCGGTAGCTCGGTTGTGGATCCGAGGACTTCGTCACCTAGAGACTGACGTATACTACCTCGATTTTCCTTAGAGTTCCTCATTTATACCTCGCACCCCCCACTGGGGGAGTGGTAAGGGGGAGAGGGGCTTGAGGACGGCCCCAGGAGAGCTCTTTTTCCAAACGGTCTTTCCCACGAAGTCAAACATCGGCTCCTCGTTAGCCATCGAGATTGGGAGAAACCCGTCTCCAATTTCTTGTTCGACGTGAAACTGGATCTCACTCTCCTGGGGGAGATCTTACCTTTTTGACCTTTAGGGTCTTACATGGCCCCGAGTTGTGCCACACTGTGGTTAAACACTGACCCGCCGATGCCTGGGGCGGATGTCCTTGCGGTAACCACCGCCTTGGGACTGCATCACGAGTGAACGGGGGGGGGGAAGTGACCATTCCCTTACACACCTACCACCGAAGAACTTAATGGGGAGAGGGGGATGCCCCCGGGAACTCAAAACAACTTACTCAACCTATTCGAGCTTAGCAAAGTTGTATTTCTTTGAGCCCTCTCTTACATTAAGTTTCCTTACACATGAGCGCCCACGCGCGCGTTTACACCGGCAATGTGTCGAGCTAGACACTCGATTTACAATTTTACATGAACATAACAAAACCTTAATTCATCGAATACCCACAAAAAAAAACAACAAAACAAGCTACTTCCTTACATTTCTAAGTTTTTGAGAACTTAAATCCTACCGATAAATATTAACACGAACAACAAATGAAAACCTGGTTTCACGCTCATTAGGTACTGAAATAACCCTCCATGGTTTTTCGTCTCCACCTATAGAGCAGCTGTACATTATCGGCTCCTTTGAGGTAGCTGATCCTAAAATGGTGCTCCGTGACCCTTATTCTACCGCGCCTGAGTCGGCCGTTCGGGTTATTGAGTCTACCCCAGTATGTTACTAAATGGTAGCGGTATTTCAACCTACTCGAATTACCCTTCTTATGGTACTTGACTACCTTTAAACTGAACATTATGGCTAGAGCGGCCTGTTGTAGCGGGGCATAATTGATGGGAGCGTAGGTCCCATATCTCTCCTTTAACCAGGTACACGGGCAGATCGTGTCTGGGTTCGATCTTTGGGGATCGAGAAAACTTTTCCCTGCGAGGTCGTTAGTGGGCTTGGCGCTCACTACGACTTGGCGATTTAGCGGTAACTCCGTGGACGTTCCGTTCGGGGAGGAGACTACTAGGAGTAGGGGATACTCATCCGCGTCTACCATTTGATTCGTCTTACCTGGGTGTATCGCAATAGCACCTCTTTCCTCCTTCCTTGTCAACTCATTTGACTCGATTCTCTTCGCCGGTAGTTCCTCAGGTACACCTGCTCGTACCTCTAGTCTACCTTCTTCGTCTTCCCTGATAACCCCATTTGTCTGGGTTCTCCTCGTAGGTTCTTCCTTAGGTACTCCTGCTGGTACCTCATTCCAACTTCCTATTTCTTCCATCGTTACCCCATTTGGCTGGGTTTCCCTCGATGGTCCTTTCTTAGGTCCAGGCCGGGCTACAACTTCCTCGGCCTCTATGAGATTCTCGATAGGTGCTCTTTCGAGTGCGAGCAATCTTTCCTTTTCTTCTCTCTCTTCTCTTTCAGCTTGAGCACGTTCTTTTTCCCTCTTCATTCTCCTTTCATCTATTTCTTTTTTAATCTTTATTCTCCTCTCTTTTGACTCTTTTTCCCTCTTCATTCTCCTTTCCTCGGCTTCTTGTTCTGCTTTCGCTATTTCGTTTTCCCGTAGAGTTCTTCTTTCTTCATCTTCCAGCTTTATCTTTAGTCTTCTTTCTTCATCTTCCATTTCTATCCTTATTCTGAATTATCTTGCTTCTTTTTTCAACAGTATTATTCTTTCGCTTGTTTTACCTCCTCTCAGCCTTCTTCTTTCCTCTGTTTCTATTTTCCGCTGTATTCGGGAATCTTCACTTTTCCGGTTCATCCATATTTCCATTAATTCACGTTCTCTTTTATCCTCTCTTATTATATCCTCTGTTTCTCTCTCAAACTTTATTAATTCTTGTTCTTTTTCTATATCCCAAATTCTTTCTTCTTCTACACAATCTATTCTTAATTCTGCCATGACGTAGTCATGCATTTCTGTGCCTTCAAGTCCCAGACTTTGAGCTTGTTGGTAAAATCTTTTGACTGGATCCATTTCGTGTTGGTCCGTCGATTTTTCCTTTCTGTATTTTCAGATAATTATGCCGCCACTCACCAGGTAGCGCTCAGCATAACTTACCCTTAATCCCACTACTATGCTGATTGAAATATCACTCCCGACAACAAATTTACCACTTCACCTGCCAATTACCTTTATATTGTTACCACCCCTAACTCTACCAATTTTCCTCTCGTCAATAATTCTCTTGTTCCTGATATTCCTTTACGTGTTGGCTCTTTCTTAATTAGACACTGCTGGGTTCTTTCTAATAACAACCTACAAAACCTGACACCACTTTAATTATGTCGTAGAATTCTTTCTGATAAGAACCCTACTTACCTGACACCACTTTTATTTAGTTAGTGTCGTAGAATGCCCCTCCTTTTAGTTCTAGTCTCTAAGAGTGCTAAGAGCTGTCTAATATACTTTGATATCGGAATATCTTAAAGAATAGAGCCGTTACCAAACACGTCAGGATATAAAAGAAACGCCCACTAATTCACAAAATAAACTTATATTTTATCTTTAACCATTGAATTCACAACCTTTATACTTTAACTACAGCAATACTCTAAATATTATTATAAAAAAGAATTAATTAAATTAGTTTCCCCACAAAATTAAGTTCACGTTTTTTCTAGACAAAACAATAATATAAGAATTAGGCTTACGGACTCATGTGGAGTTTAAAGGGCCTCAGAAATATTTACTCTTGACGCGTGTAGATGGGCGGAATTCCACGGTCGTCTTGGCGAGGGTAGCAGCTGGGGGGGTCCACACGTTCTTCCGGGGGGGGGGAAGGGTTCTTCAAGGACGATAACCAATACGGTGCTCTATGCAACACCCAGGCAGTCGTGGTCTCTCTGGCGAGAGTGAGTCGAACTTCGTTCTTAATTCAAGTTAAATTGGAGTGCGGTGTGATCACCGAGTAACGAGCTCGAGGAGGAGCTTTTCTCCTTCGTTACTAATTTCCTTATGGACGAGGCCTGAACTTGGGGAGGGTCTTCTTCAAGGGCGAGGATAATGGATGGGGGTTTCTCTGGCGAGAATAGGTTGAACTTAGTTCCTCACCAAGTTAACTTAAGAGTTCGGTGTGGCCACCGAATAACGGGCTCGAGGGGGAGCCTTTTCCTTCTTCTTTTCTTAATTCCTCAAGGACGAGGAATATCCCTGGTGTTTAAGGTGCACCAGGATATGAGGAGTCTCTCTGGCGAGAGTAAATCGAACTTACCCAAAGTTCACTTATCGTTTGGTTTGATAACCAGGGACTTAGCTCAAGGATGAGCTTTTTCTTAGCCCCTTAAGGTAGGTAGCCCTGCCTCTCTTGCAGGGTACTTCTTGGTCTGGCGACCCAAGTAAACTACCTCTCCAGTCTCGGTAGCTCGGTTGTGGATCCGAGGACTTCGTCACCTAGAGACTGACGTATACTACCTCGATTTTCCTTAGAGTTCCTCATTTATACCTCGCACCCCCCACTGGGGGAGTGGTAAGGGGGAGAGGGGCTTGAGGACGGCCCCAGGAGAGCTCTTTTTCCAAACGGTCTTTCCCACGAAGTCAAACATCGGCTCCTCGTTAGCCATCGAGATTGGGAGAAACCCGTCTCCAATTTCTTGTTCGACGTGAAACTGGATCTCACTCTCCTGGGGGAGATCTTACCTTTTTGACCTTTAGGGTCTTACATGGCCCCGAGTTGTGCCACACTGTGGTTAAACACTGACCCGCCGATGCCTGGGGCGGATGTCCTTGCGGTAACCACCGCCTTGGGACTGCATCACGAGTGAACGGGGGGGGGGGGGAAGTGACCATTCCCTTACAGTCACGTTCACGGAGCCAGACATCACGGCGGAGCAGGGATGGGGGGGGGTTAGCACGTCATATCAAAATGACGAGCCAGGGGAATATAGGATTTTTTATTCTGGGTGGTGGTGGGGGCAAGGGGGGGTTGACTTAAGGTCCTATTTAGGTCCAAGGGTATCTGGCGGGGTCGTGGTTACTACCGTCCTTGGTATGGCTGATGAATCAGGAGTGGTTCTGGAGTTTACTTCCCCTCGACTTTTCCTCCTTTGCTGGATAAGACTTCTCTTGGGTAAGGGTAATTCTCCGAGTTGTGATCCTCTGTTGAGAGGTGGGTTTAACAAGGAGCTAGTATTTATAGTTTACAGTGACGCTTGGTTTGTTAAAAACAAACTATAGTTAAAATTACTTAATTAATAATGATATTGCACTTAAATCTTCATTGAGTGTAGGTTTGCAGTGTTTGATATATAAAGATTTGAGGGTTCTTATGCAATGTTTGTTGTTGTTAGAGGCTAATACTTGAAAATTATCAATAGAAATGTCAGTTTTACAGCTTATGGTGTGTTCCCTAATAGAAGACTTTTCCTTTTTATTTAATATTTTGTTTGTGCGACAACTAATCCCCATATGAGCAGAGAACTTAACTTCAAGAGACCTGACAGTGCTGCCAATGTAAGAGGCTCCAGTACAACTGGGACATTTAAATAAATAAACATTATCACTGCGGAACTCCAAAGAGATAGGATCTTTACTGTTAAAAAAAACTTCCTATCGATAGTTTGTTTATAAAAACTATTTGTGGGTTGATTTGTGGAAAATATCTTTTAAAAAGGAATAGGATTTTTCTTTTAAAAGTATCGTTTAAAAAAAACATCTCTGAAATTAGTAAATATATGGGCATTTTAGGAACTTTTATGCAGGGTTGAGGGGGGTCAATGAGATTATCAAATAGCTTATTTTAAAAATCTATCATATAGGTTAGAAGAAAATATTTTTTTTTAGAAAATATTCCTAAGAAAAATAAATTCATTATGGATTGATTGGTAAGTGGATGATAGCGAGAAACTTGTATGTATTAAAGTTTTTACTGTGGATATTTTGTATCTGAAATCACAAAAACTAAAGTAGTTCAAACCTAGTCCTGTGAAAGTTTTTTTGGGGTAAATGGTTGTTTGAATTTTTCGTTGGTCATTATCTCGGGTGATTAAAAGGTCAAGAAAGGGCATTTTATCATTTGACTCCACTTCCATGGGGAATTTGATGTTGGGGTGTAAAGTGTTCAAAAAATTCAAGAAAAGTTGGCTATGTGCAGGATTATTAAAAATTGCCAAGGAATCATCAACAAAACGGCGGTAGAAGGAGGGTTTGTAATCTAAATTAGTAGAAAACATTTGATCTTCGAGATGTGTCTTAAAAAAGTCAGCTGCAAGTGGTCTCATTGGAGAACCCATTGCAACACCACCAATCTGGCAGTAAACTTTATTATTAAACGTGAACCAAGATTCAGAAAGACTTTAATTGGCTTCGTGAAAATCTATGAACAGTATTTTGGGAATGGAATACCTTATTTAATACTGATGTCAAATCACTTTTCACTAATGTACCTGTCAATCAAACCATTGAAATAATTCTTAACAAAATTTTCAATCACACAAACTCTTCGGGGTTTTTCTAGACCTCTTTTCAAACAACTTTTGAAGCTTATATTTAATGAGACCTATTTTACTTTCGATAATAATATCTATCAACAGACATATGGGGTAGCGATGGGGTCTCAACCGCTGCTGAACTTTTCATGAATTTTTTGGAAGGCTTAATTTTTTATCAGTGTGCCGACGATTCTAAACCACTTTTTTACCGTCGTTTTGTCGATGACTGCTTCGCATTTTTTAATGAACCTTTACAAGCTTAAAGGTTTCTTGATTTTATTAATTCTTTACACCCGAATATTTCTTTTACTATTGAAACAGAAAATAATAACAGTATCCCCTTTTTAGACATTTTAATTTCCAAAAAAAAACGACAATATCTTGACCTCCATCCATAGAACACCGACTTCTGCAGGATTAGAGATTAACTTTTATAGTTTCTGTGATTTGAAATATAAAATTTCTTCCATAAAGACTCTTATACACAGGGGCTTTCACCTTTGCTCATCCTTCCTCCAAATCCATCAAGAGTTCCAAAACTTGAAGTCACTCTTGATAAAAAAAACAGCTTTCCGTCACTCTTAATTTAAAGGACAATAAAACAGTTTTTAAATAATATATATTACCCTCCCTTTCCTGAAATCACTGCACCTAAAGAAGTTAGATTTCTTGTTGTTCCTGAGATGGGTTTTTTTTTAATCGAACCTTCAGAAAAGATATCTCTAAACTATGAGCAAAGTTTTTTATGCAAACTGAATTTAAAGTTGTTGTTGTTTTTTTCAATAACCACGCAATTGGAAATTTAAAAAAAAAAGATCAAACTCCCAAGGACTTACGTACTGGTGTAGTTTATTTTTACTCTTGTCAAGAGTGTACCTCTGGAAAATATGTTGGAAGCACCCTAAGTACCCTTCAGGCCCGTTTTTTTCTCTCACATGGGCATCCGCCTTAGAACAGGGAAACTTCTAAATAAAAAAGAACATTCTTCTATAAGAGAACACTCGAATAAATGCTGTAGATAGAGGGGAGTAGGAAAGAGGGCAAAGAAAAAATAATAGTATAGGTGAGTTGCGAACAGCTTCCCGCGTCGTTGGAACACTAATAGCCAGCGGCGAATCCACTCGGCCATCCTGAGTCTCAAAAAAGACTCATTCAAGCAAAGCTTTTAAGCTGCTCGCCTGCACTTCTCGTACGCTAAAATGCCAAACAATTCCATCCCTGAATGACTTCGAGATTTTGGACTCCAACTCAAACACACTGTCACTACATATCTCTGAATCTATTTATGTCAAAACACTATCTCCCTCACTCAATTCTGATTCCTCTTCTATTGCATTAAAAATCCTTTAAACAAGGACTACTAGCGAAACTGTTATATTTCACGTCACCTCTCTACCACACCATATTCTCATTGGATATCAAAGATTCAAGGTATGTTTCTCATTTGATCCATTTGGCTTTATATTGATTATTTGTTGTTGTTTTTTAAGCTTTTATTAGCCAGTTTTTTTAGATGTTTTTTTTTCTGTACAATTTTACTTTACTTCTTTCCTTAAATCGTTGTATTTTACTCCCCTGTAATTATAATTTGCGGTGACTACTTAAACCTATTTTGTATATTTGTATATCTTAATTTGTTTTCTAGAGCCAGAAGATGACCGTTAGCTCGAAACGTTGCACTACTCAATCGTAATAAAGATTTTTTTTGATGTTGGATATAAGTCTACTCCTCGCTATTATTTTATTATGAAAAATTATATATATATATATATATATATATATATATATATATATATATATATATATATATATATATATATATATATATGTCGTGGTATGACATTACATTATATCAATACCATATTATATCTATGGGGGAGAGACCAATAACCTAAAGGCGAACCGACAAGGGACGGAACGAAACGAGTTTCGACGCGCGGAACAGCGAGAAAAGAGTGGAACGAGGTCAGGTAAAATTTGGGCAATGGCAAATGTCAAGGTTATTTAATGTACAAAAATATAATTTTATTTACATAAAATAAGAGAATTAATGGGCAAAAATAAATTGGTAAACGAGGGGGGAATTTCAGAGTTATGCAGACTCTGAAGTTAGAAATTAATGTGTTACAGAAGGAGACTATTCAAATGACCCAAAGTTCTCTCCATCATTAAAAGCATGAAGGTTGACTGAAGGAGTTTGGGGAATTTCAGCCCGGGAACCGATGGACTGAGAATCAATTTGATTTCGGCTCATTTCCAGCTCATGCTGCCAAATTTGTTGACGTTCTTCCATCTCCATTTTGTTCTTCACCATCTCCATTTTGTTCTTCTCCATCTCCATCTTGTTCTTCTCCATCTCCATCTCTATCTTCAGTTTGTTCTCAATCTCTGTTTCTCTTAGTTCCTCTTCCATCTCCATTTTTACGTTGTTCTCCTCCACATCCATCTATTTCTTCTCCATCTCCATCTTCCTTCGCTCTGCCCGTTCGTTCCTCTCTTCTTCATGTACGTAATTTAGCAGGTCTTTGCCTGAAAGACCTAACATTTCACCTTGACTCTTAAATTTTTCGAAGGATGACATTGTTACGCAGTTACCTGAGGGAACACTGACACGCGAACGAGCTAGGACACTACCCACGCGAAACGAATACTTTCATATTCGTGAAGGCATTGTTCACAAAAGGAAATTGTGATACAGCTACCTACCTCTGCTGTTTCTAAGCGAAAAAAAAAATTAAAATGGTCCTACCGGAATTAGGACACCAAAGACTTTAACTCTTTTAGATTAATAACCAGGAGAGTCTCCGAAATTCAAACACAATAAAAAAAAATTAGTACCTGGAGTCCAACACAAAATCTAAATAGATTAACGTTCCACTGCTCTTCCAATTAAATTTAACTTGCCTTCTGCCAGTACAATACATTTATTTTTTTTAAAAAGGGATAGACGTGAATAACAAGGGAACTTCTAATGTCGAAATTAAAATGACACGGGTTCGTAAAAACCCCAAACACACTTGGGCAATGGCAAAGCTCAAGGTTATTTAAAGCGGCATCTACAAAAATAAAATTTTATTTACATAAAATAAGAGAATCAATGGGCAAAATTAAATTGGTAAACGAGGGGGGAATTGCAGTTATGCAGACTGTGAAGTTAGTTAGGGTAAGGTTTCACGGATGTCTTCTGCAGGCAATAAACGTGAGGGCGAGGGCGCTCGGAGCTTCTGAGCAGAAAGTTGACTTGATGACGGTTCTCCAAGGTTGGGGGGGGAAACGTCCAGTCCAGGGAAGAGTATTTCAGCCACCCCAAAACGAAGAGGAAACGAGGAGGGCTTCGACAGGAGTTGATGAGTGGAGTCGGAAAACCGCTTGGTGGCGATCGTCAAATGGAATTACCACACTGGCTGGGTCAATTTCAAGACATAAAAGTTCAGCCGTCACTTTGCTTCGTTATTAGCACCTGACTTGGAACTCAGGGAAACTTCTTGGGTCCGGGCGAGACTTCTCAACTCTGTGTATCCCACATGGAAGACGAGCCCTATATATATCCAAGGGCCCCCCCCCCGCAGGGTCGGGGGAAACAGCGCTACTCACGTCGAGGCTATTCTAACCCGCGTAAAGGTGGTCCGAGGTGGACGCAATTCGAGGCTCACTAATTTAAGCCTAATCAAATTCTAGAACCTTCTCCAGCGCATGGACGTCACTTCCGTGCTGGAAAAGAGATTTCACGTGGAATTCTCCCATATATATATATATATATATATATATATATATATATATATATATATATATATATATATATATATATATATATATATATATAATGCAAGGGGATTGAGGTTCATACTACTGCAGAAGCCAAAATTCCGGTAAATATGTAGATTAGAGACTCGGCCTCAAAAGTGTTTTTTGGTCAATATTTTCGTTCACTCCTGCCGGAATATTCATGCGCATTTGAGTCGTCTGACGTCAGACCCCACCCCCACCTTCATTATAATTCGCAACACGATTAAAGGCGCTGAGATGATTTGGTTAAATCATTCACCTCTGTAAATGTTAGGACATTAGTCTTTAAACATTTAGGATTATATATTGGGGGGCTGTGCCCTCCAGACCCCTAATTTAATGAAACTCAGGATCATCGTAGTGTGGTTTCCCCATTGTGTTTACCCCCACACGAGTCTTCCCCTTAAATGTACTCCAAAAATGCCTCTCAGCAAGAGGCATCATCGAACCATTCTTCTTCGAGGAATCTGGCGCGATAGTGACAGTCACCAAGGAACGGTATGTTCAGGTCCCCAAAACCTTCAAAAGGGAGCTGCAGACCCTGTTCCTGTCGCTTATGGAGCAAGCTCTGATACCTCAAATCTGTCTCGAGATTGGCTGAATGATGACTTTGGTACTGTGTGATCAGTCTCAAGACTTATTTTGATTGGGCACCTCACAACCCAGACCTTAGCACCCCAGATTTCTTTCTCTGGAGTTACCTTAACCCTGGAGCACTGAACATATTTCCCTGTTACACAGTCACTGAACTCAGGTATAGTATACCCGATTTTAGATAGAAAATAAAATAAAAATAGTAAATATATCAATTTATTAATCTTATCATGTACACACTAACTATAAGGCGTGTGAATGTTAATTTAACTAATAAAAATCCTTACTTTAAGAAAGGTATCTTATAAAAATAAAACAAAAAGTCAAAAAGTTAAAGATTTTCAATAATTTTGGTTAAAAATTCACCAAAAACACCCTTCCATAGAATTCGCCCAAACGTTCACACAAGCCTCCAAGGATGTCAGGGTATCCTCACAGGGACTTTCCTTAACCTCCTTTGGACCTCAGATGAAGCTCGCTTCCATTTTGAAGGAAAGGTAAACTTGAATACAAATGTCTTTGGGGGGACCTCCAGACCAAATGACGTAGCCACCAAGCCCCTACACTCCCCTATCATGTACACACTAACTATAAGGCATGTAAAAGTTAATTTAACTAATACAAATCCGTACTTACTTTAAGAAAGGTACATTATAAAAATACAACAAAAAGTCAAAGAGTGAAAAATTTTCAATCATTTTGGTGAAAAATTGACCAAAAAAAACCCTTCTATAACATTTGCCCAAACTTTCTCACAGGCCTCCTCACACGGACTCCTCATGACACTGACGATGCACAAACTGTAGGGAAGAGAGTGGGGAAAACATTCTTTTTTTTAGTGCACCAAAAATGACTAATTGTTCAATATAATATGGTTTTCTGCTATGAAATACCTTGAAACCCTCTGGAAGTGACTACTAAGATACAATACAGACTATGTGACCTATGACCACTCACACCAAGCATCTCCATTGGTGTCTATCTCTTGCAACCTCATGTCACTGATATGGAAACTTTCATTATTTTCCACTATTTATTGGTATGAGATTGTGGTGGCTAATAAAATTAACCTAATGGTTTTAGTTATATAAACCTAACACATTTGCATACATCCACACGAAAAAAACATTTCATGTTTATTACCTACTTCAGCCCCAGACGCAATCACAGCAGTAAGGGAAGTAGCGGCTCGGGCAGACAGGTTGACGACAGCTGTGACACCTGAAGCGTGTCTTCTTGTCTGCCTTTGACTGACACTTGCTTTCCCCTACCATGGGCTACCTTATCTCAGCTGTCGATAGTCCTGCACCTGCAGCCGTGCCAGAGGGGAGGTTGAGGGAGCACACCTGTCTGACGACCAGCTTCACCTTTAGATACTGTGTTGAGTTTTTCCTCAACTGAGGGCCTGATGAGTTGCAGGGTCAATTAGTGAATGTACTTGCGTCTCTGCATGGCGCTGCCCCCTATCCTGGTAGTGTTGCTCTGGTAAATGATCCATGAATTTATGACACTCGCATTTAGCATCCCAAAGAACACACACAATGGCCATCTATTTGTCTTTCTGCTGCAGTTATAAGCTGCACACATCTGATCAAACGTGTGACCCCTCCTTTTGTTGCATTATTGAAGTCGATGATCTCAGGCTTCCCACTGACATTATCCACCGATGCTTGTGTGTACATACTTGACGGCAAGAGCACATTCCTATTGCTTGTCTGTGTCCTAGCGATATATGAAAAGTGTCATATATTTCGTGAACAGGAATGCTGAGCTGCCAGGTGTGCGGATGTCCTTCTGCCTTATTAGCTCAGGAATTTCTGCCTTCTTCGCCCTCATTTTCCCCACCACTGTCAACCATTTACTGAGCATGTCCTGTATGAAGAGCACAGACGTGAACCAGTTGTCGGTGGTGATGTTTCTATTTGTTTAGCGGTAGAGGCGTATGAGGTCTTGGGTGAACATGTGGCCGAGTTGCAGTCCATGTCTTGCTGTTGTCCGTTGTTTCCCTAGGTAAGGAATACCTTACAACATGTACTTATTTTCCACATCGTTTACCATAACAATTTTTATCCAATATTATGCTGGCTTATCTGAGATATACA
The DNA here is from genome assembly GCA_963969495.1 of Ceratothoa steindachneri. Lineage (NCBI taxonomy): Eukaryota > Metazoa > Arthropoda > Malacostraca > Isopoda > Cymothoidae > Ceratothoa > Ceratothoa steindachneri. The sequence goes on along the minus strand of OZ018325.1, from coordinate 101,523,245 downwards.
TCCTAAAAGGGCACTTACTCTTAAAAGCCAGCAATTGCTCATCTACTGTGAGGTTTTCGGGGGGGGTGTAGTTGTCCTCACAGCAGGCTATAAACATGTCCCACACAGCCCTGACTGGGGCGAATTTGCCAGTGGCCCGTCTTTGCTCCGGTGTGGCTATGTCGTCAAACCTGAGGCAGTACAGCAAGGAAGCCAAAACGCACCTCAGATATTGATGCTTTGTAGAAAGGAGCCGCTGCCACAGGGCACCACAACTCCTTAGTATTCAGGTGGTTATCTTTTCTGTAACCACTGAATAGAAGGACACCTCGCAGGGCACGTATCTCTGCTGATCTTGTTTACTGTACAGCCGCTGTCTATCCCCCGTACCTCCTGGCAACAACATCAATCTTCTTATTGGTGAACTCCACAATCAGATTCACCATTGCACCAGTCACAAACAGGCGAAAACACTCTTCAGGTCTGGTGGCAGCAACAGCTGATTGTGTGGGACCTGGCCTAATTGATGCCACAATATTTCGGGCTTCTGTCCTGGTTGTTGCAGCTACCTGAGGGCCTTGTGTACCATACATAGCCTGAGCGACTTTTAACTGTTGCAGAGTTAAAAGTTACTAGCAACTCCACATCGTCTGCACGTCGTCAACGTTGTCGCTGGCGAGCAACAGGGGCAGCAGCAGCATGGGTGACAGCAGAAGCAGCAGCATAAGTAGGAGCTGGAACAGCAGCAGGGATGGTAGCAGGGGCAGCAGCAGCATGGGTGGCAGCAGGAGCAGCAGCATCAGGGGTGGCAGCAGGAACAGCAGCAAGGATGACAGCAGAAAAAGCAGTAGCAGAATAAGGGTCGTCAGGGTCATCAAAGGCTGATGACACAGCAGGTTACTATACAGGAACAGCAGCAGAGTTTCAGGATGGGCCAGCCAAATTTTTTATATCAGGTCAAAACACCTGAGTCAATAAGAGAAAACGCATGAACAAACAATTCGCGGCTTGGGATAGATTTATCAGAAGACAGAAGTCTACAAAGCAGCTGGGGAAATTCAGACTTTGATCAAAGGAAATTGTAAAACAGATTTGTGTCAAGTGTAGCGGTCTACACCCCTACAAATGTAAATATTTATTTATTACTGTATATATATATATATATATATATATATATATATATATATATATATATATATATATATATATATATATTTCAAGAAGGGTTGGTAACCCTGACTTAAATCGGGAGATTGGTACACCCGCTCCCCCAAGCGTTTTAAAAATAAGCCATGAGGCTTCATTCGCTTAGCTGTACTGCATCGGTGAACAGCTCTGTAAATATTTGAATTGTAATTGTTTAGCTAAATATTTCCTAAAGAATCTCGAATTAATGTTTGATTCTTTTGTCTCATTTACAGACCCATTCAACTTCGTTATAATCCAAATTACTATAATCCAATTACTTATAATAAAATTACTCACCAATCCAATTTACCTATAATCCAATTACTTATAATACAATTTACTTATTAACCAATTATTATTTATCCAATTACTCATCATCCAATTTACTTATAATCTATTTATCCAATCTATTTACCAATTTACTTATAAACCAATTACTATTTACCAATTATCCAATTTACTTACAATTTACCACTTAGTTATAATCCAATTACTTATCCTCCAATTACTCACCAATCCAATTTACTTATAAACCAAGTACTTATCATCCAATTACTTATAATCTATCCACCAATTATCTATTACCAATAAACCAATTACCAATTATCAATCATCATTTGTTATACTCTAATTACCAAACCATATTTATCAATTGTAAATCCATTCCCGTTAACTCATTCAAATTTAATTCACGTGTAATTCTCAATCCAATCATAAATTGTTACTTGATAAATTCACCCTTAAATAATCTAACTATTTATTCAATAATATATATATTTTTCATAACTCTTTGTTTTTAATTACGTTTTCCCAACGTCGCCCAGATTAGGCCTAAGGAATTCGTCTGCGAAATTTAGACTCGCTTTAGCACTCAACAATTCATTCCTTTGAATAACGAAATATAGGTTTTTATGTTTATTGTGATCAATCTACGATATTGCCGCAATATTCATTTAAAACCTATACAAGCGAATCCTGTAATAGAGATAAAGCTCTTGGAATATGTAGGTAAATCTGACACACACAGCTGTTCGGGGTGGAAACTAATAAACCCAACGACGGAGGCTCGTCCCTGGGACGAATTTAGGCCACGCCCCTAAAAATAAAACTGTATATATAGTCGAGTAATTCAGTAAGACAAGACATTCAGAGTTATTAAGACTTTAAGATCTATTCAGTATTAAGACATTAAGATTAATTCGTTCCCATCTTAGCGTTACGGAACCCATTTAATTCGCCTAAGTCCTGTCGCTCCAGAATTCAATACTTCGCGTAGAATAGGAAAACATACCTGACGTTCGCAAAGTACTTCGTGACGTGCCGCTTGCCCCTTTAATAGTCCCGGATTAGAAAAATTCCTGGTGCTAATGAGATACCAAGACAGTCTGTTGTAGGCAAACAAACCTCTGTGAGTATTTATAACTGTATAGAATTTAGACTCTCCATCTAGCACCAGCTGTGCATAGGCCTAAGACATATCAAGTTTGGTAAAAATAGAACTACCTGATAGTTTACTAAATAGGTCCTCCAACTTAGGAATGGGGTAGGAATCCATTCTAGCAGCTCTGTTGACGGTGAGTTTGTAATCCCCACAAATTCTAACAGAGTTATCAGGCTTCCATACAGGAGCTTTAGCGGCAGCCCAAGGTGAAGAAGCTACTGGAGAAATTAGGTTCTCATCCATTAGGCGCTCTATTCCTGTGTCAAACTTTTCCTTTAGTGTATAGGGTACCGTTCTAGCCATACAGAACCTAGGCGGTACAGTCTGATCAACATCAATTGAGATATTTCTGTCTTACAGACAACGAAGACCTGGAGAAAATAAGTCAGGAAACTCTGTGAGAAGTTGAGCATGATATGAAGACACCTTATGAACTGTATCCAGCTTGACTTCTATCAGGTTAAGATCCTTAAGCAAGTCCCTTTACAGTAGAGAAGGTTAATGATCATATGTAACTACCAATAAGACATTAAGCCGGAGATTAATGCTTGAAGGTAGGCAAGCAGTGAGAAAGATTCCACCAGAAACTTTAGGTCAGATTCAGCTAGAAGCGTGTGCTGAGTAGTTTCACTAAGGAGGCCCATTACAAATCTATCTCTGAGTCTGAGCATATCAGAGAGCTGATCACCAAACTGACAAGTGTGGGCTAAAGCTTTAATCCAAGCTACAAAATCTGCAACAGTCTCTCCTTTTCTTTTTTATGTTGCCGAGAATATGAAAGATACCTCTCATAGATAAAAATTACCTTTGGCTTGAAATGATCATTTAAAGTTTTCACCAAAGTATCAAAAGTAGCAGTAGCAGTAATGGCTGGGGAGAGTAAACTCCTAGCTAACGAGCAAATTTTAGCACCCACCAGAGTTAGAAATGTGGCCACCTTCTTGTTGTCGGATACACTATTAGCAACAAAAAATAGTTTGATACGGCTAACATTGGTTTCAAAATCTTTCACCGTATCATCAAACGGTCCAATATTTACCTATTTATGCCATGATTCAAAGCAAGAAACCTAAAGTCTAGTTAGATATTTACTTTATCCCTTCCTAAACCTGAAAATAGGTATTCAGACATTTAGTAGAATAAATATTTAAGTAGTGCTTTACAATACTGTGTGTGATTGCAATAGAGATCAAAACATTCGGCTCAAAGATCCTCATCGCCAGTGTTATAACGTGGTAATTACGTCATAAAAAAATGTGTTTAAAAGGATTAAATTCCTTTTAAATTAATATAAACACCCTAACAAACACACACACAAATATAGAAATAGAATATAAAATATACTAACCTTCGTTAGTGGAGCATTACGCGCAAATATATAAATACCGGTAGGTACGTGAAAGGGTAAATATAAAGGGAATAAGAAAAGACAGTTTAGGAGAAAGGATAGTTGTAGATCAGTGGTTCTTAACCTGGGGTACCTGTACCCCCAGGCGGTACGAAAGCTTAAACTTGTTTTGTTGTATTTACAATGGGACTAAAATATATATAGTGTCACTTCTACCATTATATTTATTCATATCTACCAACCAATGTCCATAGCCACAACCCGTCGGAGAACGTTTAAATGCTGGAGAGGCTGTGCTGATAGCGTCAATTGGCAAGTTGTTGAAATGGCGTCTGAATCATGCAGTCAGTGGGCGTCGTTGATTGGTCGGCTTTTGGTGGGATTACTGGCGTCTGACGACCGTAGCAGGAATGGAGGAAGCGCGGCCAGTGCAGTGCGATTTTCGGTGCGGCAGTTTCTGGATGTGAATCGCTGGTTCTCGACGGTGTTGAATTATATTTGAGTGTTGTACGTATTGTGTGGGTGAGTGAATATTTTCTGCATCGTTTTTTTTTATAATGCATTTGCTACATTATTATATACAATGTATTTCTGTACTACGTACTGCGGTATTTTTGTCTTGCTTATTGGTTATTATACTCAAAGTTATTTGGTTTATTTGTTTGTTTTTTCACTTTTCTAATTTAGTGCTTCAGACGATAGCTTTGTGGTTGTTTGGTGGAGAAAGTGTTGTAACATTAATTATCGTGTGCTCTGGGTGTTCTTGATATAACTTGTGTAATTTTGAACACCAAAGAATAAAAAGCCGTTGAATTATTATTTTAAATTATATAGGTAGTTGAAATATACAATACATATAGATATAATATTAATTCGAATAATATTACTCCATTAAATAAGTTTGATAAGTTTATTGATTTGACTACCTTTTTCATTGTAGCCCTATTTTGGCAACTCCAATATCGCAACAGCTGATGGGATAGCGCCGCGGAATGAGCCAATATACCGTTACATAAAAAATATTATGATTATTATTATGAAAACGCAGTATTGAATTAAAAATATAAATATATATTCATTACTGTATAAAAATTATAATAAATAATGAGATCTGTTGGCATAATATATGTATAAATATATTTTTCACAATTATATAGAAAATGGCAATATATTTTCTTTTATACACTTTATGTTATGATAACTAATTTATTTTTATCACTTTCAATACTACATATTATTATTATTATTAAAATTATTATTATTATTATTATTATTATTATTATTATTATTATTATTATTATTATTATTATTATTATTATTATTATATTAACATCACTATATTATTATTATTCTTATTTTCATTATTATCAACACTATATTATTATTATTTAAGAACTTTTTATCACTATTTTTCGTACATTTCTTTATATGTTCACAGATTCACTACACGTACTTTCATCTTTCCAGGTATCAGTGGGATCATCATTCTGATGTACGATGTCTAAGAAACGCAAGTGGAATGATGACTACGTTTGTTATAGTTTCACCTGTGCGACGGAAGCAGATGGAACTGAACGACCACAGTGAATATTCTGCTGCACTGTATCTTCAAATGAAAATCTCAAACCTTCAAGACTCAAGGAGCATTTCAACAATTGGCATGGGGGCACAGACGCTGGGCATGACTTGAAGATCAAGAGGGAAGGATTTGATTGTAGTGGTATTCTGCCAAAGCTAAGTTTTGGGCCAGTTAAGAAAACATTGTTGCAAGCATCTTATAATGTTGCATTTTTATGTGCGAAGAAAAAAAAACCCCACACTATGGCAGAAGAGCTCGTGAAACCTTGTGAATTAAAAATGGTATAAACAGTGTAAGGTCTGATGCTGAAAAGAAACTGAAACGGGTACCTCTGTCAAACGAGATTATCTATTCAAGGATTAGTGACAGGAGTCGAGATATTTTGCAGCAGGTAATCACGGACATGAAAGCTAGTCCTGTCAAAGTGAGTATTTAGGTGGATGAGTCAACCGACGTTAGTTTTTGCAGTCAGTTACTGGTATTTGTTCGGTATGTGAAGGAGAAAGAAGTGATGGAAGAATTCTTGTTTTGTGAACTACTTAAAATTACTGCAAAAGCAATCAACGTGTTCAATATTGTGAAAGATTTCTTCTTGAAACATGGGATGACTATCAGCATGTGTGGGTCAATTTGCGCTGATAGAGCCCCTGCAAAGTTAGGAAAGAAATCAGGCTTTGTTACCCTGGTGAAGGCATAGGTGCCCCATGTAACTGTCACTCACTGGGTGTTGCATCTTCATGCACTTGCCAAAAAGACGATACCATAAAAATTGAAGAATTGTTTGTCAATTGTTGTGCGTGCAGTAAACTTCATCAGAGGACGAGCCCTGAATCACCGTCTCTTTGTGTCTTTATGTGAAGAAATTGGAGCTGAGCACAGTGTTCTTCTTTACCACACATATATGAAATTGCTTTCCCGTGGCAGGGTTCTTACACATGTCTTCGAACTACATGAAGAAATCAAGTTAGTGATATTGCTAACCATTTCGAAAATAGGGAGTCCATTTTGGCACTGGCATGCCTAGCAGATGTATCCAAGCACCTAAACGAGCTGAATATTCCCATCCAAGGGATAGAGATGAACATGATCACTGCCAGAGAGAAGTTATCTGTCTTCACCCGAAAACACCCAATTTGGATAAAACGCATTGAGAAAGTAAATTTTGCTAACTTCCCTTCACTTAATGACGCTGCTGGTCCAGATGAAGAGTTGCCTATCCTGACTGAAGTGAAAGATCATTTGCAAGAGCTGATTAAGTCCGTCCAAGGATATTTTTGCCATGGAGAGGTTTTTGTGGAACAGGGATGGATACGGGATCCATTTCTTTTCAACCTTGATTCCATGGATGATTGTAATATAATGAAAGATGATCTTGTTGAGCTGCAGGCCAATGACAGAATCCGAATGGAGTGTGAATCAATGTAGCGAGACATGTTTTGGTGTGCACAGTTAAAAAAATTCCACAGTTAGCAGAAAGAGCTCTGGAGGTCCTCGTGGCATTTGCAACCACATACTTATGCGAGGAAGTTTTTTCAGCACTCTTACACATCTAGACTAAGGCCAGAAACCATTTGGATGCAAGTGACGACATGCGTGTGGCACTTTCGAAAAACGAACCTCGCTTCAGTATCATCATTGAGGAAAAACAGCAGCAAAAGAGCCACTAAAATTGTAACAATCATTAATGTGTACTGTGTGTACTGTGTAATTATTGTACTGTTGTCGTTCAAGTCTACTATATAATAAACAACACTTTAGATTAGAAACAATATATGCATTATGTTGTTCAATAAGTGAATAAAGTTAATATCTGAACTAGATTAGCATCACTAAACAATTTAACTTTTTTAATAGTATTTATTTTTGACAGGAGGTACGAAAAAATTGTATGATATATCGAGGGGTACGGACACTAAAAAACGTTAAGAACCACTGTTGTAGATAGATAGTTGATGATAGTTAAGGCAAGTTTAAAAGTACTCACGATAATTAGATTGTTTTTAGACTTTGTAATAACACCAGTACGGTGACACGTAAGAGCACAAGTTACATACAACCTTCTAGCTTCGTATCTAGGCTTCATCTGATGCCTTTTATGAACAGAGTTTACAAACAGAAGAATAAACTGATAATGTTGATGGTAAATACAGTAACTACTCTTTTATATCTCACCATTGGCTTTTGTCCCAATAAAATGTTTCTGTGAACAATACCTTACTGGTTTGCCACTACTAAAATGCCGGTAAGACTTGTCAAATGGCACATTGTGGTGTTGACAATTCCTGAATCCACAAGAGATCCAATAGGCCACATCATCAGCAGAGAAATCAAGCCACAACCCTGGATGTCCGGGCTAAATTGTGATTTTCTTCATCTTTTACAGACAAAAAAAATTCACCGCCATCGCCATGATTCACTAAACTTCCATTTTCAGCAATTTTTTGTACCTAAGAATGTATTTTAAAGTAACTCTAATCAACATTTGCAGTAGAGGTATGCATATCAAGAGAATTTACTGGCAAAGTAAGATCATTTATGAGACATGTGGTAGATAAACCTACTTGTGACACCTCATATTTTGATTATGAAGTGACCAGAGTGGTATTTGCCGTATTAGTGGAACTTATGTGAAGAATCAGTTAGCTTTGCAGTCTTGCACTCTAATTCCAAAATCTTCTTCTGTTTCTTGTTTGATAGTTTCCGTTTTTGTGCACCACTTATACTGAATCAGTTTCGTCTAATCATCTTGGTTCTTGGGGTCTTTTAAATACAGAAATAAAAAAGATCATAATGTTTGAATTATTATGCGTCGATCAACACAGCTACACATATCATAGACAGAACAATACGGATAATTTTATTCCAAGCTACCTGCTTAATCTTCTGCTTCAATTAATGAAGGCAGAATTTGTTTCAGAATCCCCTTTTAAAGCTGTACTAACTATATAGAGGAAATAAAGATATCGCTAATAGTTTTTTAAGAAAAAACATCAAACCCCAAAAAAGGTATTTTTTGTCATTTTTCCTAAAAAAAACCCTCGCTATAAATAAAAACTATAGAGGTTATCTTAATAAAAATGGTACATTTTGTATAACTTGAAAATGCGAATCGAATGCACGTTGAATCATTGCTCTACAACGAAAAATGACGGAGCCGTAGCAATTTAAGTATACCCCTAAAAGTAGTTTTGTATTTTGTCGGGATATCTCGTTTTCTATCGCAAAATTGGAAAAATTCGGGGTTTCTTTCAATTTTCTATAAGTGTACCAAATTTCCCGCACTTTAACTTCTAAAAGAAAAAGTTATAAAGAAATGGAAAATTCCCGAATGCTGGAGTACACATTGCCAGTTATCAAAATTACACTCCTGAATTTTTTTTTTTTCGAAATTTCGGTTTTTTTAAGTCGCTAAGGATTCGGACGTATTGGTTGTCAATAATTCAAGATGCATTCGATTCGTCTTTTCAAGCTCTACAAACTTTTCGAGGTCTTTACGATATCATTTATAGTTTTGAGAAAAAAAAACAAAACCCAAATCGTTAATTTTGTGATTTTGGGGAAAACTTCACAAAAGTAGCGATAAAAGAATAATTTTGACGAATTTTAGCCTTGTGTACATAATCCCACAGAATAAAAAGAAATATGAGAAAACTTCGGATCCTTAGCAAATTTAAAATACGGTAATTGTTAAGATTAGCGGCCCCTGATTTTGCGCGCGAAGAATGGATCTAAAAACTATAGGCATACCACATTTAGCATTCGACTTTTGCATTCAAATCTCATGTTTGGCTTTCGAATTAAGAATATTACGAGGGGGTTTTTATAGTGGGGAGGTACAACTCCCCACAATTTAGTGGGGGTATGGGGTGCGACCCCCTTTTCAAAACAAAATAACGAGTCAAAACAATGAAATGAATGTGGTTATGTCTAGAGTTTTTAAATTGCATTCTTCGCGCGCAAAATCAGGGGCAGTTAATCTTAACAATTACTCAAAATACATCATAAAATGAAGTTTTGTTCGAGTTTTTTCAAAATATTTCAATTTCTCTCTGGAAATCAGGAAAAATTACGGGAACAACTTCGATTTGTACTTTAATTCTATACAAAATTTGATAAATTCCATCATTCTAGCTAGAATGATAAGGTTAGCATTTTTACCGAACCACTCTTAAAAGAATATCGACATTAAACGCATTCAAAATATATAAAACGTATTTACATTTTAATAGATTAAACAGCTTGTTTAAAACTTATATAACTTCCAATCTGCGAGTACATTGTACTTTATTTTATAGGATAAACTTGATACAGGAGAGAACACTTTATAAACAGAAATGATTCATTTTTCATTAAATTTTCAAATTGGCTACAAATTTAATTAATTTAATAATTTAAATGTTAAATTTGGCTATGAAAATATTTTGAGGTGCCCTTCATTCCCTTGATGCCCTAAGCACGTGCTTATTTTGTTTATAGGGTGGCTCCAGTCACCAGTTTGTGTGTTAATGAGGAAACCCAGTTTATGGGAGAGGAAGGACGTCACCAGTTTGAAGGTTAAAGATGACACGGAAAGCTTGTGATCGAGAAAGGACTGAGGAATCACGTAAAAAAAATAAATGTTTAATTCCAACAAACAAAACAAGTAAAGCAGAAGGGGGTGCTTGCGTTTACACGATTACGGTCAGGGAAAACTTTACTACCGGTCAGGAAAACCAGTGTTACGAGAACAAGACTTAGGCGGGTACAACGGAGGCTTCGCTACGCTAAACGAACCATAATTAGTTCTTTACTATCGATCGTCTATCTGACTTAACAAGTATGAATGAATCTCTTTCTCCACTTTTCTTCTATAAATAGTATAGAAGGCGTGGCCTCTGTAATCACAATGTTTTTAGCTCCGCTTACTGGGTAGGATATTCCTTATGCAAAGGTCTCCAAAGGTCATCGATTCATGGTGCCTACAAATTTACACTTTCTCGATATTATTTTATCATTCCTGAGACGCAGACAGCTGTCTCACCTTAATTAAATCTCCAGACAAGAAATGTTAGTTTTTATTTCATTTCGCAAAATAATACTGCTATCTGAATTCTCGGCTTCCCGCTTACTTCCTTGACCGGTTTACAAATAAATATATATGTATATCCGCGAGGACATTTGTTACAATTCTTCCTATTCCTGTGAGGAACTTCGCTTGTGCAATTTTTAGTGCCAGGGCCATGCTTTCCACAAAACTCCCCTGCCGGTAAAGGAGTTACAAAGAGAATTGCACATCTTAACTAGACAAGCAAGTAGATTTTTAACATAGGCACAGGGCAATGAAATTTACATCACCTATACATAGATACAACTGTGTTCAGAGAAGCCCTATACAACCTGCCCCCCCCATTCCCCCCCAAAAGGAAATAGATGGAATATCGCTAAGTTGTGGCTATAATTATTACATTGCTCAGAGTTACAAGGCAAAAATGGTTCAGCGAGGCATGTATGTATATTTATGCCTCTTTTAACATACAAATTTTAAGGTATATAAAACATCAGCGGGCTTGTATATGTGTTTATGCCTCTTATGACATACAAGAGTGGCGATCTATTTATGATTATGCAATGTTCAATAATAATAAAAATACAAATTTTCCCTTGTAAACGAGATCCTTCTCCCAAAGAACGTGACCATTCCTAGTTGATCGTTTTCTTCCCCGGTTCTCACTGTGGTGTTTTGCGCGTTGCCAGGGGTCACATCTTTTCCTGATGTAGGTTCTCCACGCGGCGAACTAAGGCTGTCCTTGCGAGACGTTCATTACTCGGCACGTTATCATCGTGTAAGGTGGGTAATTTCACCGGTTTTAATCAGTCTATTTTGAATGTGTCCTTTCTTTCATCAGTGTATTCCAGCTTGAATACCTTCCTGCCACGCTCGATTAACCGGAAAAGGGGCAGCATATGGCGCTTCGAGCGGTTTGAGAACGTGGTCTATCCTGACCCAAACATGCGTTTCATTCTGCAGGTTCTCGGGGCACGAAAGGCTTAGGTACCGAGTGCAGGTCTCATAAAGATACTGTCACGAAGTCGATCTGTGCCATTGTCGATGCCAGCTCTTTAATAAACTCAGCATCCGATTTCTATGAGGACGATGAGACTAAAAGTTTTGGGCACAATAGTGTAGTGCCCGTTACTGCTGTGAAAGGGAAAGAATCTCGACTCGAGGGGCAAGGCAGGAATGCCCAGGAGGATTATTAGCAGTGCCAACAGCTAGCCTTGTCGACGGGCCATTATGGAGCCCTTTAGAGTCCCCTTGGTCCTTTCCACCATCCCGTTCGTGGACGGTCTGTATGATGTAGTGAGGAGTCGATGAAAACCAAGGAGAGATGAGAACTCTTTGAATAGCTCGGATTCAAGCTGGGTGCCCCTGTCGGTTACAACGTAGAGCGGGATATCAAATATGGACATCCACCCATCTAGGAAGACTAAAACAACTGTTCTGGCAGATATTTCCTGGATTGGTATTGCTTATATCTATCTTGAGGCTCGGTCCGACTACTTCAATATGCACAGTTTCGACCCTTGAAGATGGAATGTCAATGGGCAGGATCGGGGATATTGTGCGACGGCTAATCTTCGAGGATTGACATGGAAGGCACTCCCTTGTTGAGGAGCGAATATCCCTGTCCATATTGGGTCAGAAGTATTGTGCTTTGACCAGACGAAGCGAAACCTTGATTCCCGAACGTGATAAACTGTGTAGTTAATTGTAAATCGTCCTCCTATACGCCATAGGAACGAATGGTCTTGGGTATCTTTATGTATTTTCATTTATCTCTTGTTGGTTTGGCAATAGGATCGATTATTATTATTTTTTTTTAATATCTTTTTGTTAGGATTGATTTATATTCGATTGTGGATATTTTATCAATAAGTAGGATTGTTGTTTGTTTTGTAACGAGATCTTTAATTTATTTACCCCTATCTCTTGTAAATATTTACCCTCATATTTTTTTGTAAATAAAGGACTGTATATATAATCTGTTTCATTTCTCCCTCAAATTTTCACGTCCAAATTAGTGTAGGAAGCGGGTTGGAACGATTGAGGTTAGAGCGTAGGTTCGTGGCCCACAACAACGTGGCCGAGCAAGGCATCGCCCTCGTAAAGTGATTCCTGGGTCAGCGGACCAAGAGCGAGGAAAAGACGCAGGTCCTCCGGAGGACAGTCCTGCTCCACACACGGGTGGTGTTGAAAAAGACAAAGGTGGTCAAGTACGTCTAAGACAGCCGAAGAGGTGGTGAAGGGGCCATTGGATCCGGGACTTATTAGCTGATGTTCTGTGTTATCATTCTCTCGGACCTTCGTCTTTGAATAAATTATCGTCCGTTTTCTGCCTTTTTCTCTCTTTCGGGATATTTTCTCTAGAGAAACAATAATTTTGTGCTACCAGAAAATATGGACCGATTTTGATGAAACTTTCTCTGAATTATTTCCTCACATGTACGAGCAAGGGCGAAGTTTGATTTTTTACTTATATGACTTTGGGACACCCTAACCAGCACGGCTTGTCAAAAAACTAAATCATTCAATACACATATCGGTAACACTTCAGTTTCGGGAGCACGGTAGGTGGCGCTGTTTATAGGCTACAATTTGGGGTTACAATACATGTCTTATGACGTCGGACGGTAGCGTCAGATGTGAACAATTACGGCGTTATATTTTTTTGTATATGAGTATATACTGGGGGGCTATGCCCCCCAGACCCCCCAAGGGATTGAAACTCAGGATCATCGCAGGGTGGTCCCCCGCAGTGATATCTCCCAACAAGCAGTCCCCTTGAATTTACTGTTTTTTTCCCCAACAGCTTTTTACTGGCAGAAAAACCTAACCTAATAACAAACAATACTTACTTTTATATGTTTCTTGATTAAATTATGCGCCTCTAAATAATCTCAAAGTTTTTCACGGTCATGCAAAATAAACCCGAATTCGAATAACGAAGCACAACTAGAGCCCGAAAAAGCCATAACGAAAGAGAAACAAATGCTAAGCGGGTTCTATTTATAGCTATGACGTTGGCAGTAAGAAGCTGTTATCGTTCACTGCAAAACAAAAAATGCGAAAACAAAAAAATCAATAAAAGACATCAAGAAACCTTACCCAACTTATAAAAAAAACTATAAACGAGCAGAGGCGCAGATATTTAGTAAATAATACAGACTAAAAGTTACAAATCCCTAAAACAACAAAAAAATATAACGCTGTGATTGGTCACAGCTGAAGCTACCGTCTGACGTCATAAGAGATATGTTGTAGCCCAAAATTGTAGCCTACTAACAGCGCCACCTACCGTGTGCCCCAAATCTGAAGTATTACCCACATATCAATAATTAATATACAGCCTTGGCCAAAATTATGGGCCAAGTATGAAAACAAGAGAGGAATAGGTAAATATGTAGATTAGCGACTTAAACGATGGCACGTACTATTTCGTACGTGTTCCAAAATGATTCACGTTTTTGGAGTACATTTAAGGGGACGGCTCGTGTGGGGGTAAACACAATGGGGGAGGGGGCATACTACGATGAACCTGAGTTTCATTAAATGATTTAACCAAATCATGTCAGCGCCTTTAATCGTTTTCTGAATTATAATGGGGGTGGGGGTGGGGTCTGACGTCAGACGACTCAAACGCGCATGAATATTCCGGGGTAAACATGTAGACGAGCGGCCCGGCCGGAAAAAATATTTTGTGTAAATATTATCGTTCACTCGTGTCCTTTCTGACGTCATACCCCACCCCCAATCCCTATTATAATTCCCAAAACGATTAAAGGCGCTGACATGATGTAATTAAAGCATTCACCTCTGTAAACGTCAGAACATCAGGATCATCGTAGTGCGGTCCACGCATCGTGTTTACTCTCCCACGAGCCGTCCCCTATAAATGTACTCCAAAAACGTGAAACATTTTGGAACACGGACGAAATAGTACATTTTATCGGCCGGGCCGCTCGTCTACTTATTTACCTATTCCGGTAGGGGTGAACGTAAATATTTAGACCAATTTTTTTTTTCGGGCGGGCCGCTAATCTACATATTTACCGTTATTAGAAGCTGGGTTTGAAGGATGTAAGGCTAGAAAGAAACCCATTATAAAATAGTTGTGAAGTAAGAGGCTAGGCTTCTTATTTCCCATAAATCAGCTAATTATGTACCTAGGTCATTGCTATATATCTCACATCTTTGCTTAAAAGTGGCAATAGTTGGCGCTGTCATTACACTCATAAGAACATAAGAACATAAGAAAAGAAGGAGACTGCAAAAGACCATTCATGGCCTACACTTGGGAGTGCATTCCATTGATTCACCATTCTGTTGGGGAACCAGCTTCCTCCAGTGTGTCAGTTTTGAGAGATTCAACAAGTGACCACGTTGGTTGTTTGTATTTCTTTGGAACGATCTTGGGTAATTGTGTAGATGATGGCCGGATCCTAGGCCTAGCTTTTTGGGGGCTATTTTGGGCTACTTTTCGTTGTTACTTTTTTAGAGATGAAATCAAAGAATTTTATGGCGATTTTCGTTTTTATACTGGGGGGCTGTGCCCCCTAGACCCCCCCAAAGGATTGAAATTCAGGGTCATCGCAGTGTTATCCCCACGGCAAGCCGTACACAACAACGAGCCAACGCTCAAAATAATCGCATCCAGCCATCGTCTACACAATTACCCGATCTTGTGTATGATTGATTTAATCTGTTTTATAGGTGCTGAAACCCTATAAGGATTATTGGCACCGTGAAATTACAGTCAAGATAGTCACCATCACCTCTTCAGTCTAGGGACTCCACTCCTAGACACTCAAGAATAAAGAGAAAGGTGGAGTCTGTTAGTATGAGAAGATAAGCTAAACTAGACGGTGCCAACAGTTACACAATTATGTATACAAATACTCATATCTATATATGTACATAAATGGATATACAACCTGAAAAAAAAAAATAAATAAATAAAAATAATAATAACAAAAAAATAAAATAAAATAAATTAAATGTGTCTATATAATGATGTATCTCTTAGAAACTTTAGTACTAGTTCAAATGGGACTGAGGAATTTAGGACAGTAGCATATGAAAATCTTAAGTTGTTTTCCAAGCAGAAATTTAATAAGGGTTTACGACTTAAAGCATATTCAGGGCATTGAGTTATAGCATGTTCTGGGGTAAGTTGAGTATTGCATTTTCCACAAAAGTGGAAAAGTGATGGATCAAAGAAGTAGCCATGGGATAGTCTACTGCAACCTAATCTTAGTCTAGTTAGTACGATACTGTCACGACGTGACATTCTATAAGGTCTGTTATTGTTTAAATTAGGAATAATTTGGGGGGGAATGCCAATATTTTGGGACCACTCATTTTGCCAGAGGTTGAAGACTGAGGGCTGCAGCATGCCTATCATTTCTGATACTGAGAACCCCAGGTGTGTCGTATTAGCATTGTGTATTGCTGCTTTAGCTGCTGTGTCAACCACTTCATTATCTTTTATACCTGCATGACTAGGAACCCATAAAAAAACAGCTTCCAGGTTGATTTTATGTATATAGTTAATTATACGGTGGATTAAGTAGTGACTTTTTTGTTCTTTCACAGCTAGCAAACCTGATAGGGAGTCTGAAACTATGAGTAGTTTACAGTTGTCTAGCTTTTGATTTATGTACTTGAGTGAACTCAATATTGCATATAACTCAGCAGTAAATATAGAGCAGTGATGGGGCAGTTTGAAGGTCTTTATGGTTTCCCTCCAGCTAAAAGCACATGCTACTCCTTCATTACTTTTGGAACCATCTGTGAAAGTTACATTAAAACCTGAGGATTTATATAACTCAATTAATTCTAAGGAATTGGTTTACAAATCGTGTGGTAGATGAATGGAATAGGCTCACTAGGCATGTGATAGAAGCCTCCTCTCTGGGTAGTTTTAAGAATAGATTAGATAAATATATGGATGAAGCTGCTAGATGGGACTGACTTTTTTATGTACATATGTATATATTTTTCTAAGGAGTGGGAAGATTATATTTTGCGGTTGCATGAATGGACATAATCCTCTGGATGCATTTTATGTATATTGTAGATTAGATCTGACGAACTCCTGTTAAGGGTGACAATGTTGATGACTTTTCTCTGGTAAGAAATGTTTTGTGTGTTGAATGGAACAGGAGCTGCCAAGTGTAGGCCATGAATGGTCTTTTGCAGTCTCCTTCTTTTCTTATGTTCTTATGTTCTTAAATACATGAAGGAGTGTTGTTCTTGGGGTATGCAGTTAATGAGAGGTTAAAGTGAACTTTAGTTAGTGTTATATAGCAGTTAGATATTTTTATGGTGTTTAAATCAATGGGGTCATATCCTAAGTTCATTATATATTTTTTAATCCAACCACAAAAAGGTTTTGGATGAGGCCGAAGGTCATAGAAATTATACCAAAAGAATTGTAAAATACATATACGTGTGGGGTGATTTGCAATACTGAGTACTTTAATACCATATCTTAGCCCTAGCAATATCCTACGAAATTTAAGAGGCATTATATTAGCTTCTGCCTCTAAAAAATCAACTCTGGTACAATTTAATGCACCTATAGCTAGTCTAATACACTTAAATTGTATTCTATCAAGTTTTAATAGGTTGCTTTCTGATGATGTATGGTATAGGAAAGAGCCATAGTCTATTTTGCTTCTAACAAGGGATTTATATATATGTAATAGATGCATTCTTTTTGACCCCCAGTTTATATTTGCAAGATATTTTAGGAGCAAAATGCTAGATTTACATTTCTCTATTAATGACGTAATATGAGCTGTCCAAGTTAATCCCTGATCTAATACCATGCCCAAGTATTTATGAGTTTGCATTTAATTAATAGGGTAATTTAATATTATCAGTTCTGGCAAGTTATGTTTCCTAGGGCGTTTTGTAAAAATTATACACTTAGTTTTAGTAGGAGAAAAGGTGGTGCCCCATTTTTGTGACCAGTCAGATATAGAATCCATGATTTTTTGCATCTGGTTGTGCATTTGATCCAAGTTTTCACCAGATAGCCACACTGCAATATCATCAGCATACAAGGCATGGTTTATGTCTAAATTTTTGAATAAATCATTTAACATGATTGAAAATAGGAGTGGACTTATAACGCTGCCCTGTGGTAAGCCGATTTGTACAGCAAATTTTTCTGAAGGGAGATTAGCTATAGAAACTCTTATAATTCTAGAGGAAATGAAATTTTTAATAAGTTGGGGAGGTGGCCACGTAAACCCATCTTGTATAGTTTTTTATAAAGACCATGGTGCCAAATGGTATCATATGCTTTTTCAATGTCCAGAAAGATTGCCATTACATATTTATTGCAGAGGAACGCTTCCCTTATGTCACATTCTAAGCGTACCAAACTATCCATAGTTGAGAAGTGCTTTCTGAATCCACTTTGGTAGTATGATAAGTACTTTTTTTCATTAAGGTATTTCTGTAATCTAATGGTCAATATTCTCTCTAATGTCTTGCATAAGCAGCTTGTCAAGGCTATAGGGCGGTAAGAAGATGGTTCCTGACTTGGTTTCCCTGGCTTTAAAATAGGGATGAGTAAACTCTCTTTCCATGTATCTGGATAGGTATTATTTAGAAATAAATGATTGTAGAAATTTAAGAGATTATGTTTATTTAGGTTACTAAGATTTGCTAAGAAAGGATATATTATGTCATGCATGCCAGGAGAGCTTGGTTTGTTTTGGGGAATAGCTTTTTCTAATTCATATAATGTAATTGCCCTGGGTAGTTATATTCCTCATTGTTAGATACCCCATATGAAATTTCATTAAATTCAGCCTCCACCATAGTGTATACAAAGGGTTCTATGTAGGAGTGAATACTGCTAATAGTAGCAAAGTGGCCGGCTAATATTTGGGCAGTCACAAATGGGTCAGAAGTAAAGTTACTGCCAGATTTTAATGTGACGAGTGGATGGGGTTTATGTCCTTTTGTAAGTCTCCCTATCTTATCCCAAACTTCTGCTGTATGAGTGTTATGATTAATAGTTTGTACGAACCTTCTCCAAGAGAGACGTTTCGATAATCTAATTACCCTTCTGGCTAAGGCTTTAGCTTTATGATATAACAGTAAAGACTCTGGATTCATGTACTTCTTAAATAGTTTATAGGCTTTTTTTTTAACTTTTATTGCATAGGCACAACTATCATTCCACCAGGGATTGTTATATTTAGGGAATATTCTTGTGTATGACTTTGGTATGGTTTTGGCTGCACATTTGGTGATAGCAGAGGTTACTAGAAGGCAAGCATCATTTGCATTAAGTGAAATATTGACTTTTGGAATTTGTAGCTCTTGATGAAATTTTTTTAAATTGCCTTTATATAGCCATTTGGTAGTACTTTCCACTCTAAGTTTAGTTTTAAAGAATGGGAGCATAGAGATATATCTATATGAGAAAAGTGTCCTCTAAATTCATTGCAATAAGTTGGGGCCTTTGAGTTTAGGATGTATAAATTTGCTTCTTCAATAAAATCTGTTATTTTATTTCCTCTAGGACAGCATTCTGATGAGCCCCACAGGTAGTGATGTCCATTCAAATCTCCAGATATTAATACTGGTGGAGGAAGTTGGTTATAAAGATTCATTAAGTCTTGTGTAGTTAAAGGAAATCTTGGAGGTATATAGATTGAACAAATTGTGAATTTTAAAGATGGTAAATTAATTCTAGCTGCTATAGCTTCCAGATCAGAGGTGATATTTAAAGTTACAAATGGTACCCAGGAGGCTATGGCAAGTAGAACTCCTCCTCCATTACGGCTTCTATCTTTTCTTAAGATGGAATATCCTTTTAAAGAAATGTTTTGCTCTATTCCTATTCTTGTTTCTTGTAGCATTACAATTGATGGGGAATACTCATTTAAGATCATCTGCAAGAATGGTAACCTAGTTGTGCGAGGAGTCAGGATTGGTATTTGTAGATGTTTGGAGTGGGTTTTATGGAAATAAGGGTTTGTATGCGATGGATGGACTCCATCTGAGCCGAGATGGGGTTGAGGTTTTGTGGCGGGAATTAGATAGTGTTATTAGGTCTTTAGAGGCGGGAAACTAGGTTTTGATAGTGGTCAGGGAAATTTAATGGCTCAAAGTGAGGCAGGGAAAGGAAGCAAACACAGATTTGTAGAAGGTAGGCAGGCTAATGGAAGTGCTTTAGGGTTAAACTACTTGAGTAGTGATAGTGGTCAGGGAAATACAAGAGTACAGGGTCGGGGAAAGAGAGAAAGGAGATGCAGAGGAGATAGGCCCTCAGGTGCTTCAGAGATAGGTGGGCTGAGTTGTCTTTACACAAATGCTCGTAGTCTTAGAAATAAGAAGGATGAATTATTTAGTTATATCATTCATGAAGATATAGATATAATATGTATAGTTGAATCATGGGTTAATGAAAATATATTTAATGATAATGTCAGTGAATTTGAACTAGAGGGTTATACTATGTACATTAGTCAAAGGAGAGATAGGACTGGTGGTGGGTTGATTATTTATATCAGAAATAGCATTTCTTCAAATCTAAATAACTCTATAAAGCAAGGAGAAGGTGAATCATTATGGATAGATATTAAGGTTGGTAAAAATAGGAAAATACACTTGGGAGCTTTTTATAGACCACCAGGACAGACTGATTGTATCGATGAGTTAATGATTAGGGAAATAAGTAAAGGATGCAAAGAAGATACAGTTATTCTTGGTGACTTTAATTTAACTTCTGTAGACTGGGAAAATATGATAGGAAGAGATAGAGCAAGTTGTAAGTTTATGGAGTGTTTTGAGAATAACTTTTTGATCCAATTTGTTAATAAGCCAACAAGGGGTGCCAATATATTAGATCTAATTCTTTCAAATGATGATCACTTAGTTCAAGGATTGAGTGTAGGGGAATCATTGGGAAACAGTGATCATCAGATGGTTCGGTTTAATTTGCAAATAGTTAAGGGTAGAACAACGACAAACTCCACGAAAATTCCAAATTTTTATAGGGGAGATTACGATAAATTACGCAGCATGCTAAATCAGATTAGGTGGGATATAGAATTCCATGGAAAGAATACTTATGAGATGTGGGATATTTTTAAGACTATATTAAACATGGTTCAGGAACAGTGTATTCCGATGAAGTCTATTAGGAAGAAATGTAGGAAACCATTATGGTGGAACCAAGAAATAGCTAATAAAGTTTCAGAGAAAAAAAGGGCATACCAGAGATTACAAAGTGAGAGTAGTTTAGATAATTTAAACCATTATAGGTCAACCAGAAATGAACTAAATAAGATTATTAAGAAGACCAAAAGGACAGCAGAAATTAATTTAGCTAAAAATAATAATAAAGATCCTAAAAAATTCTTTAGCTATTATAGAATCAATAATCAATCTAACAGTGATAAAATAGGGCCTATTAAATATGAAGGGGTTTTGAAAGAATCTGATGAGGAAATAGTAGAGGTCCTTAATGATCATTTTGCTTCAGTATTCACAGAAGAGAAACCAGTTAGATTAATTGATGATAATTCTAGGTCAAGGGAAGTAGTGATAAATTCTATTAATATAGACAGAGAAGAAATTAAAGGGCTTATAATTCAGTTAAATACTAGTAAGGCATCTGGCCCTGACAACATTCATTCTAGGATACTCAAAGAAGGTGTAGAAAGTATTGCAGTAGCTCTCGAGAAGATATTTATTAGATCACTAGAGTCTGGAGAAATACCAAATGATTGGAAATTGGCAAATGTAGTGCCAATTTTTAAAAAGGGAAGCAAAGAGGACCCAAATAACTTTAGACCAGTAAGCTTAACTTCTATAGTCTGTAAAATTCTTGAGAAGATGGTTAAGAAGGGAATTTCTGATCATCTAGAGAGTAGCAGGTTAATTAATGATGCTCAGCATGGTTTTAGAAAAGATAGATCGTGTTTAACTAATTTACTGGATTTTATGGATTATGTAACTAAAGAATTAGATAGGGGTGAGAAAGTTGATGTGATCTACTTAGATTTCAGCAAAGCTTTTGATAAGGTTCCACATAGAAGACTAGTTCATAAATTAAAGCTGCATGGGATATGTGGGAACGTTTTAAATTGGATAACTGAATGGCTGAAAAATAGGAAACAGAGAGTTGTACTGAATGGAGTGAGGTCAGAGTGGAGGAATGTTATTAGTGGCGTACCTCAGGGATCAGTTTTAGGCCCTTTATTATTTATAATCTATGTAAATGATCTTGGGCAAGGTGTAAATAGCAAAGTGTCAATTTTTGCTGATGACACTAAATTGGCAGCTGTAGTCAAAGAGGTTGAGGGTAGCTTTAAAGTGCAGGGTGACTTAGATAAGCTGTTAGCTTGGGCTCAGAAGTGGCAGATGACTTTTAACCTTAATAAATGCAAAGTTATTAACATGGGGAGAGATAATAGGGAATTTAGCTATGAGATGGATGGATATTGGCTTAATTCAGTTGAAGATGAGAAAGACTTAGGAGTGGTAGTAGATAGGTCACTGAAATTTTCAAAGCAGTGTATTGAGGCAAAAAATAGAGCAAATAGGGTGCTAGGTTACATTAAAAGAAATGTTAGCTACAAGAGTAAGGAGGTCATCCTTAAACTATACAACTCTTATGTCAGGCCACATTTAGAGTACTGTATACAGGCATGGTCACCACATTTTAGACATGATATAAACTTATTAGAGTCAGTACAAAGGAGGGCAACAAAAATAATACCATCCCTGAAGCACCTTGAATATGAAGATAGACTGAGGGTATTAAATATGTTTTCATTTGAAAGAAGGTGTGTGAGGGGAGATATGATTGAGCTTTTTAAAATCTTTTCTGGGATGGATAAATTAGATTTCAGCAAGTTATTTGAGTTAGAAGGTAGTAATAGAACTAGAGGCCACCACTTAAAGATTAAAAAACAGAGGTGCAGACTGGATGTTAGAAAATATTTTTTCACTAACAGAGTGGTAGATTATTGGAATAGTTTGCCACCTGAGACTGTAGACAGCCCAAACTTGAATGTTTTCAAGCGCAGATTGGATGATTATATGGGGATGGAGGGTTAATTTCTTACTTTTTGGTATGTGGATATGTTTCTTGACTCATTCCTGTGGATGCAGTTTCTTTTTATTGTATATTTTGGGGGATTTTGTTTTTGACAGACTCCTATGGAGGCTTTAAATTATATATTGTAGATGCATGGTTGGACATTCCTATGGATTGTTAAATTGTATATTGTAGCTGCATGATCTGACAAAATCCTATGGATGCATTATATGGGTGGGATTTGATGGATACGGATGACCTTTGATAGGCCCTTGTGGCTTTTGTCATCCGTTAAATTATGTTATGTTATGTTATGTTAACTGCGTATATTCCACTGACATATTCTAAAGTTCATTTTCTATATATAATTTAAACTATTAATCACCAAATAATATTCTGTAACCATCCCTTGAATCAATTTTTTTTGTAAAGCCCATTTTATTAAACACTATAGCCATTTTGTTAACTGCCTGTTTAGGGGCAATGTTTGCTTCCATGATTTTCTTATATTCTTTAAGGATAGACCATAGGTATTCATTTGAGACATCTACATTATCAACATTATGAGAGTTTTGTTTATCTTCATTATTAATACTTTTCGCAGGTAGAGATTGTGGTCTAGTAATGGGTAGGTCGCATTGTGTTTCTTTTGTAGCTTTTTCAGTTATAGTTTTTTTCTTGTTATTTGTATATATGTCACTTGCATTTATAGGATGATTTTTGAAATATACCTGTCGAGCTTCCAAGAAGGATAATTTTTTATCAATTTTTAAATGAATAATTTCTTTCTCCCTGATCCACACAGGACATTCCTTAGAATTTCCTAAATGGTTGGGAGAAGAACAGTGAATACATTTAGGAGCCTCCCTTGGAGCGATACAATCCTGAGAATTATGTTGCTCATTACAATAAAGACATCTAGATTTATTTGTACAGGTCCTACTTCCATGTCCAAAATGCCAGCAATTAAAGCACATCAAGGGATTAGGGTAGTGGTTATCAATACTGAACGTAAGGTATCCATAATATAATTTAGAAGGCAAGACATTTCCAGCAAAAGTTAATACTAACAAGGGGGTAGGGATTCGGGAAGGGCCTTTATTGAGGCGTCTAATTTTCATAACGGACTCATTTTGAATTTTTAATTCATTAAGTAGTAATTCTTCCTCAAAGTATAGTAGATCAGGTGCATATATGATACCTTGAATAGTGTTTAAATTTTGTGCAACTGAGCATTCTACATCATATTGTCCATTGATAATGGTTTTTGTATTTAAAAGGGCTGTTGTCTGATCTGAGGATTTTGTATGTATTAAGAGGGATCCTGTTCTGCAATATTTAACCTCTATGACAGGGCCATGACAAATGGATTCAACAACTGTTTTAATTGTTAATGGACTTAATTTTGTCAAATTAACTGTTGGAGAACTTAAATATACCCAAGAAACAAATTTGGGATCAATATTCAATTTGGAGTCATTTTTGTTTATGGAAGTCACATTTATACTACCTGTATCATTGATCTTACTTTGTGATGTTACAGGAGCTTTATTACTGTGCGTTGAACTATGATATATAGCAGGGTAATTCGGGTACTTGTTCGATTTCTCTGAACCAGAAGTTGATGGCTGTGAAGAGAAATGAGAGACAGCTTGGTCAGTCTCTTTGATCACTTTGTGTAGCTGTTTTAGAGTAGGATCAACGTTAGGGGATTCGAGATCAGTATTAGAATTAGGTCGTTTTAGTTTAACTCGAGATTTGTCCTTTTGAGACATCTCGAGAGAAGAATGCCCCCGTGCCCTAGGGCACGGGCGACTTTCGTTAAAGAAAAGGTCTTAGGTTATTAAGGCAGTAGATATAAGGAGATAACCTAGGTTAAGCAAAATTCTCACTAAGGTACCTAACGATTAATCACTTATATCAAGCAAGATTTGGAAAGTGTGGAGCGATACAACCTTTCGGAAGAAAGTCTACAGAGGGAATGCCGATCTTGTGTATGGAATGTCCTCCAAGCCTTGCAAGAGTTTGTAGGTTTCGATCATATCGCCCCTGCTTTCTTCATTCGTTGAGTATCTGCAGGTCTAGGCATTTACACCTTTCCATGTAGGTTACCTATTTGCAATGTAGCTCTTCACTCAATCATCTCTAGGGCTTGAATGTCTTTAGCCAGGTACGGAGACCAGCATTGAACTCCATAATCGAGAATTTGTCTCACCAATGACAGGTACAGTGGTAACAGGATCTTGTCAAGTACTGTAAAGTTTCTCTTGATTATGCCCAGGTGACTGTTTGCCTTAGCAGTGATTTTGGCTATGTTTCTAGCAAGTTTCAGATCAGAAGATATGATGATCCCTAAGTCTTTTTCTGCATTCGACTTCTGAAGAGTTACCCCCACCAGCTGGTAGACTTTTCTTTGATTATTGTGGCCTATGTGCATTGCCTTGCATTTGTTGGTATTGAAAGTCAGAAGCCATCGTCTACTCCACTGATCAAGTCTTTCCCATATCCCTCTGTAGGGTCTCAATATCTGCCTCAGTCTTTATTGTCTTGTAAATCTTTGCATCATCTGTAAAAAGGCTAGCTTTTAATTCCAGATTGGCAACAATGTCATTTATATAAATCAGGAAGAGGAGTGGGCTTAACACTGATTCCTGTGGCACTCCACTTTTGATTGGAAGCCATTCAGAGGCAGATTCTCTTATTATAATAACTCTGTGTAATCCATCTGCAAGAAAATGTCTGGCTTTGTCAGTTGTCTGTCTGGCTTTGTTCTGGAAGGTTGTCTTGCAGGAAGCTCTTGATTCTCATTGTAAGATTGGGATATAATACTGATTTGGGTGTATAGTTTTTCTTGTATTTATTTAATACATCATTCACTGTGTAATAAATACATTAGTGATTAATACTTTTGGGGAAGATAACTGGCAGCAATCCTGAGCAAGAATTTTTTTGGGTGAGTGTTAACTTTTTCCTTAGTAAATTTCTGAGAGTATGGCTGTTTGTATAGATGGTGAGAGCATGCCGTTTGAAAGTAGTGTGTATGTGGTGTGTGATGCATGTGGAGTTGAAAGGAGAGTGAATGTAACTGAATGCCGTGTGTGTTTTCTGGAAGGGGAGGTTAGGAGGTTGAGTGGGGAATGTAAGAGGTTGAATGATTTGGTGTTTGAGGCGAGAAGAGATGCAAGTGTGCGATTGAAGAGTGAGATTAGTGCTAAGAGGGTGGAAGATAGGGCTAGGACTGTGAACAGTGTGGAAGTTGTGAGTGATGATGAATGGTGGGTGAAAATGGATAGGATAGATAAGTTAGGACAGGTTAGGTGTGTGAATGAGAGGGACATAGAACCTGTTAGGTTGACTAACAGATTCAATGTCCTGAGAGAGGAAGAGTGTGAAAGTGATTTGCCTGGTGTGATTGTGGATGAAAGCAGGATGGGTGGTAGTGTGACTGAGAGCAGGAGGGAGGGTAATGTTAGGCCAAGACAGAATAGGAGAATGACTGAGGTGCTAGTGATGGGTGACTCTCAGATTAGGTATTTAGATAGGAAGTTGAGTGATAGCAAGTGGAAGGGAATGAGAGTTTGTCTGCCGGGTGCTGGTGTAAGTGATGTTTGTGAGAGGTATGATAGGCTGGTTTCTGGGTGTGAGAGGGATGCAGTTGTGATTACGCATGTGGGAGTGAATGATGTAAAGAAGGTGGGTACATGTGAGTTACGTGAGCAGTATAAAAGGTTAGTTGAAAGGATGAGTAAAAGCAGGGTAAAAGGTGTTGTTTCTGGTGTGCTTCTGAGATTGGATGTGGGGGTAGAATGGTTGTCGCGTGCAATTGGTTTGAATGAATTTGTGAAAGGACTGTGTGAGGAGTTAGGATTGGTGTTTGTAGATGTCTGGAGAGGGTTTTACGGGAATAGGAGGTTGTATGCGATGGATGGGCTCCATCTTAGTCAGGCAGGTGTTGAGGTTCTATGGGGAGAGCTGGATAGTGTGATTAGGTCCTTACGGGTGGGAAACTAGAAGCTGTTAGAGGTAAGGGAATAACAGGAATAGAGGGCAGGTGTAGGAAATGGAAGGGATGCAGACATAGAGGAATAGCTAAGGGAGAGGGCATACTGATGCGTTATAGGGGGACTAATGCACAAGTGAATGAGCAGATAACTAGGAATAGAAAAGCATGATGCAATGAAGATGGGAATAATAAAAAAACCTTAAAAATATACTACACAAATGGTCGGAGTATAAGGAATAAGATAGATCTCTTAAGAGCGTTAGCGAGTGAAGAGAATTTTGATATAATTGCAATAACAGAGTCATGGCTTGATTTGGCAGGAAATCACTTTAAACCTGAGGTTGAGATTGAGGGCTTTAACATGTTCCATACAGATAGGAATAGGAAGAGAGGAGGAGGGGTTATTATTTATATTAAAGATAATCTCCAGTGTTGTGTAAACAGTACAATTAAATTAGATGATAACACAAAGTCATTATGGCTAAACTAAATCTACATACATTGGAAAGGAGAAGAGTCAGAGGGGAATTGATTGAAGTCTTCAAATGGGTAAAAGGATATAATAAAGGGGATCTGGGTAAGGTTCTTATACTTAGTGAACATGACAGGACACGTAGCAATGGGTTTAAGCTTGATAAGTATAGGTTTAGGAAGGAGATTGGGAGGAATTGGTTTACAAATCGTGTGGTAGATGAATGGAATAGGCTCACTAGGCATGTGATAGAAGCCTCCTCTCTGCGTAGTTTTAAGAATAGATTAGATAAATATATGGATGAAGCTGCTAGATGGGACTGACTTTTTTTTATGTACATATGTATATATTTTTCTAAGGAGTGGGAAGATTATATTTTGCGGTTGCATGAATGGACATAATCCTCTGGATGCATTTTATGTATATTGTAGATTAGATCTGACGAACTCCTGTTAAGGGTGACAATGTTGATGACTTTTCTCTGGTAAGAAATCTTTTGTGTGTTGAATGGAACAGGAGCTGCCAAGTGTAGGCCATGAATGGTCTTTTGCAGTCTCCTTCTTTTCTTATGTTCTTATGTTCTAAATGTAAAGGAAGGTAAAAACAAGCTTGTCATAGGATTATTATACAGACCACCAAATCTTAGTAAGGAAGCTTCAAATCTTCTGTGGCAGGAGATTGAACGGGCATGTAGAAGTAAGCATGTGTGTATAATGGGCGATTTTAATTACAGAAATATAGACTGGGAAGTTCTTGTGGGTGATCAGGAGGCTGAGGAATTTTTTAATGTTGTCCAAGATAATTTTCTGAGGCAGATTATTAACGAACCCACTAGAGGTAATAATATACTGGATTTAGTTCTGACAAATAGGGAAGAAGTTATTAAGGATACTGAGATTGGAGGAAATTTGGGTAATAGGGACCATTGTGAAATTAGATTCAAGATGAAATGGAATGGTATTGATAGTAGCATGAACAATGTTAAAATTCCTGACTTTAGAAGAGCAAATTATAATGGGCTCAGGACTTACCTGGAGGCAGTTGTACAGAAACCAGGCAATGAAATCAATTCAAGAATAGATTCAATGATATCAGTTAGTGGAGACAATAATCACCAGGAGGAAGAGATTACAATTGAAGAGGAGTATGAAAGAATAATTGAGCAATTAATTACAGGTCAGATGATTAACATTCCTTATAAGGAGATTAGGACTATAAATAATGACCCAAAATGGATGACAGATAAAATTAAGCATTATATTGGCATTAAAAAGGGCATTTATAGGAAAATAAAAAATGGAGAGGATCACTTAAGGCAGAGATATAATGAACTAGCAAGAGATGTTAAAAAGTTAGTTAGAGTAGCAAGGAGAAATTATGAAATTAAAGTGGCAAATAGGGCAAAGGAAGATCCTAAAAGTTTTTATCAATTATACAAAACTAAGGTTAGAGATAAAATAGGCCCACTTATAGATTCCAATGGACAATTAGTGAGTGATAGGGACTCAATGGCTGGAATGCTAAATGACTTTTTTCTCTCAGTATTTACACAGGAGGATACTCTAAATATACCCGAGGTGTCAATGATCTTTCGGGGTAATGATGAAGAGAAATTAAAGGATATCTTGATCACAAAGGAGATAGTGACAAAGGAAATTGATAAAATCAAAAGTAGTAAAGCACCCGGTCCTGATGAGGTCTTTCCTAGAATTTTGAAAGAATGTAAGGATGTGTTAAGTAAGCCCCTAGCATGCATCTTTAGAAAATCATTGGAGAGTGGCATTGTGCCAGTGGCATGGAAGAAAGCCAATGTGCTACCTATATTTAAGAAAGGGGATAAAACAAATATGTCTAATTACAGACCAGTAAGTTTGACATCAGTGGTAGGGAAAATGATGGAATCTATTATAGCAAGGAATATTAGGGATCACTTGGATAAGCATAAGTTGATAAAAGAATCACAGCATGGCTTTAGTAAGGGTAAATCCTGCCTGACTAATTTGCTGTCTTTTTATAGTAAGGTCTATGAAGCAGCAGATAAGGATGAAAACTATGATATTTTATACTTGGACTTTAGTAAGGCTTTTGATCGAGTGCCACACTTACGGCTTCTGAGCAAAGTTAAAGCACACGGGATCGATGGCAGTATATTTAGGTGGATTCAGTCATGGCTTGGTGACAGACAGCAAAGAGTTAGTATAGATGGAGTTAAATCCGAGTGGGGGTGTGTTAGCAGTGGAGTTCCGCAAGGATCTGTTTTGGGTCCCTTGCTATTCTTAATTTATATTAATGATCTTGACATAGGTATAAGTAGTGACCTGAGTAAATTTGCTGATGATACTAAGCTAGGTAGGGCCATTAGGGCTGATTCTGATGCTGTTGTAATGCAGGAGGAATTGACCATTCTGTCCAATTGGGCCGAGAAATGGCAAATGAAGTTTAACATAGACAAATGTAGTGTACTTAGTATAGGTAGAAATAATCCATTGAATAGTTATAAATTAAATGGCAGA
The DNA here is from genome assembly GCA_963969495.1 of Ceratothoa steindachneri. NCBI lineage: Eukaryota > Metazoa > Arthropoda > Malacostraca > Isopoda > Cymothoidae > Ceratothoa > Ceratothoa steindachneri. The sequence continues at coordinate 101,493,611 of OZ018325.1, read as the reverse complement.
ATTTTAGGGAGGACTGATTGTGAGAGAGACTTGGGTATTTTGGTAAGTTCAGACCTTCGTCCTAGAAAGCAATGTAAGGTTCTTATACTTAGTGAACATGACAGGACACGTAGCAATGGGTTTAAGCTTGATAAGTATAGGTTTAGGAAGGAGATTGGGAGGAATTGGTTTACAAATCGTGTGGTAGATGAATGGAATAGGCTCACTAGACATGTGATAGAAGCCTCCTCTCTGGGTAGTTTTAAGAATAGATTAGATAAATATATGGATGAAGCTGCTAGATGGGACTGACTTTTTTTTATGTACATATGTATATATTTTTCTAAGGAGTGGGGAGATTATTTTGCGGTTGCATGAATGGACATAATCCTCTGGATGCATTTTATGTATATTGTAGATTAGATCTGACGAACTCCTGTAAAGGGTGACAATGTCATGACTTTTCTCTGGTAAGAAATCTTTTGTGTGTTGACTGGAACAGGAGCTGCCAAGTGTAGGCCATGAATGGTCTTTTGCAGTCTCCTTCTTTTCTTATGTTCTTATGTAGATTAGCGACTCGGCCGGAAAAGTGTTTTTGGGGTAAATATTTTTGTTCACCCCTACCGGAATATTCATGCACGTTTGAGTCGTCTGATGTCAGACCATACCCCCACCCCCATTATAATTCGAAAAATGCTTAAACATAACATAATTTCACGGATGATAAAAGCCACAAGGGCCTATCAAAGGTCATCCGTATCTATCAAATCCCACCCACATAATCCATCCATAGGATTTTGTCAGATCATGCATCTACAATACACAATTTAACAATCCATAGGAATGTCCAACCATGCATCTACAATATATAATTTAAAGCCTCCATAGGAGTATGTCAAAAAAAAAATCAAAGTCCCCCAAAATATACAATAAAAAGAAACTGCATCCACAGGAATGAGTCAAGGAACATATCCACATATCAAAAAGTAAGAAATTAACCCTCCATCCCCATATAATCATCCAATCTGCGCTTGAAAACATTCAAGTTTGGGCTGTCTACAGTCTCAGGTGGCAAACTATTCCAATAATCCACCACTCTGTTAGTAAAAAAATATTTTCTAACATCCAGTCTGCACCTCTGTTTTTTAATCTTTAAGTGGTGGCCTCTAGTTCTATTACTACCTTCTAACTCAAATAACTTGCTGAAATCCAATTTATCCATCCCAGAAAAGATTTTAAAAAGCTCAATCATATCTCCCCTCACACACCTTCTTTCAAATGAAAACATATTTAATACCCTCAGTCTATCTTCATATTCAAGGTGCTTCAGGGATGGTATTATTTTTGTTGCCCTTTTTTGTACTGACTCTAATAAGTTTATATCATATCTAAAATGTGGTGACCATGCCTGTATACAGTACTCTAAATGTGGCCTGACATAATAGTTGTATAGTTTAAGGATGACCTCCTTACTCTTGTAGCTAACATTTCTTTTAATGTAACTTAGCACCCTATTTGCTCTATTTTTTGCCTCAATACACTGCTTTGAAAATTTCAGTGACCTATCTACTACTACGCCTAAGTCCTTCTCATCCTCAACTGAATTCAGCCAATGCCCATCCATTTCATAGCTAAATTCCCTATTATCCCTTGCCATGTTAATAACTTTGCATTTATTAAGGTTAAAAGTCATTGTCACTTCTGAGCCCAAGCTAATAACTTAAATATTTAAGTCACTGCACTTTAAAGCTACCCTCAACTTCTTTGACTACAGCTGCCAATTTAGTGTCATCAGTAAAAATTCACACTGCTATTTACAGCCTCCCAAAGATCATTTTATAAACTATGAATAATAAAAGGCCTAGAACGGATCCCTGAAGTACACCACTGATAACGTCCCTCCACTGTGACCTCACCCCATTCAGCACAACTCTCTGTTTCCTTCCTGTCTTTCAGCCATTCAGCTATCCAATTCCAAACCTTACCACATATCCCATGCAATTTTAATTTGTGAACTAGTCTCCTATGTGGAACCTTATCAAAAGCTTTGCTAAAATCTAAGTAAATTACATCAACATTCTCTCCCTTATCTAATTGTTTAGTAACATAATCCATAAAATCCAGTAAATTTGTTAAACACAATCTACCTCTTCTAAACCCATGTTGAGTATTATTTATTAACATAGATGGTCAGAAATTAGCTTACCGGCCTAAAGTTATTTGTGTCCTCTTTACTTCCCTTTTTAAAAATTGGCACTACATTCGCTAATTTCCAATCATTAGGTATTTCTCCAAACTAGTGATCTAGTATATATCTTCTCAAGAGCTACAGCAATACTATCTACACCTTCTTTGAGTAACTTCAAAGGAATGTTGTCTGGGCCAGATAAGTTACTGGTATTTAACTCCAATATAAGCCCTTTAATTAGTTCCCTGTTCACATTAATGGTATTCAACACCACCTTCCTTGACCTAGAATTATCATCAATTAATCTATCTCGATTCTCTTGTGTAAATACTGAAGAAAAATGATCATTAAGAACCTAGATACTATTTCCTCATCAGATTCTTTCAAAACCCTTTCATATCTAATATGCCCTATTTGATCACTGTTAGATTTGTCATTAATTTTATAATAGCTAAAGAATTTTCTTGGATCTTTATTATTATTTTGAGCTAATTTAATTTCTGCCACCTTTTGCTCTTAATAATCTTATTTAGCTCATTTCTGGTCAACCTATAATGATTTAAATTGTCAAAAGTACTTTCTCACTGTAATCTCTGGTATGCTTTTTTCTTCTCAAAGATTTTTCTAGCTATCTCCTGATTCCACTACAATGGCTTCCTACATTTCTTCCTAATAGCCTTCATTGGAATACACTGCTCTTGGGCTATGTTTAATATAGTCTTAAAATTGTCCCACTTCACATAAGTATTCTTCCCCCTGAATTCTATATCCTACCTAATTCTATTTAGCAAGTTGCATAATTGATCATAATCTCCCCTATAAAAATTTGGAGTTTTTGTGGAGTTTGTTGATGTTCTACCTTTCACTATTCCCAAGTTAAAATGAACCATCAAATGATCACTATTTCCCAATGCTTTCCCGATAGTCAATTCCTGAACCAAGTGATCATCATTTGAAAGAACCAGATCTAATATATTGGCACCCTTTGTTGGTTTATTAACAAATTGAGTAAAAAAATTATCATCAAAGCATTCTATAAACTTACAACTTGCTCTATCCCTTATCATATTTTCCCATTCCACAGAATTTAAATTAAAGTCACTACGAATAACTGTATCTACTTCACATCCTTTACTTATTACCCGGATCATTAGCTCATCAATACAATCAGTTTGTCTGGGTGGTCTGTAAATGGCTCCCAAGTGTATTATCCTATTTTTATTGACCTTAATATTTATCCACAGTGACTCCATTTCTCCTTGCTTTATAGAATTATTTATATTTGAATAAATTCTATTTCTGATATAAATAATCAACCCACCACCAGTCCTATCTCTCCTTTGACTAATGTACTTATCATAACCCTGTATTTCAAATTCGCTCACTCATTAACCCATGATTCTATTACATATATTATATCTATATCTTCATCAATAATATAACTAAATAACTCATCTTTCTTATTTCTAAGACTACGAACATTGTTAGAATGTATACCTTCCGCTCTCTCTCTTCTGCATCCCTTTCCTTTCCCTGACCTACCCTGTACTCTTATATTTCCCTGACCACTATCAGTAACTTAGTTTCCTGCCTGCAAAGACCCAATGACACTATCTAACTCCTGTCCTGCCACAATACGTCAAACCCAGCCCGGCTTAGATGGAGTCCATCCAATGCATACAATGTCTTATTCCCATAAGCCCATTCCAAACATCTACAAACACTAATCCTGACTCCTCACACAGGCCTTTCACTTACTCATTCAGTCCAATTGCACGAGACAACCTTTCCATCCCCACATCTAATCTCGGAAGCACACCTGAAACAATACCTTTCACTCCTTTCAACTAACCTTTTGTACCTCACAACTCACATGAACCCACCTTCTTTTCATCATTTACTCTCACATGCGTAATCACAACTGCATCCCACTTACACCCAGATACCAGACTATCATACCTCTCAGACAAATCATTTACACCAGCACCTGGCAAACAAACTCTCACTCCCTTCCATTTGCCCCCGTAAGGGGCGCGACGATTTGCCATTCTGGCCGCCGTGCTGACGGGACTCAGCACCCCGTCCGGCCCCAGCCTAGCCTCTCTTCCTTCCTTCAAAACACTTGTTTCCTCTCTTTTCACAGAACCTCTCCCACAACTTTCTCTGGTCAGCCTCTAATTTCACAGGGTAGATGCTGACCTTCCTTTCAGCCAACCGTCCCGCATCGGGGCTGAGGGGGTGGGGGACAATGTTCCCTAACCCCTGAGCTCCGGTCTGGGGTGGCTGGTTTTTAACTACCTGCTTCATCCCCACCCATACCTTCCTCACATCCCTTTTCCTCTCGTCTTCAAAATCTATCATTTATACGCCGTGTCCAAGGTGGAGCCGCCATGCCGATGGACTGCCAGGCCACCAGGCGGGAGGGGTGGTCCCAAATGGCGGCGCCTGGCTCTGCTGGGCCTGTAAGCACCTCTCGCAGTGCGGGCTACTACGAGAGGTGTGCGCTATTGCATCCCGTATTAAAAGAAGGGTCACCATGCCCAATGATGAAAATCACACCAAAAAAACCCAACCCCCAACTTCCCCAAGAACAACGGAGCCGTCCTCGGGCAGCTCCAGCAAAAAAATGGAGGTCCCCCCCCCTGTGCTTGCACAGGGGACCCTCCATATTTCTCTAACCGGAGAGGAGGCTTACTCCTCTTTTTCGCCTACGGGTGCAGGGGACTCCCCCTCACCCCCTTCTCTGGAGGTGCTTTCGGGCACCTCCCTTTTCCCAGCGGCAGTCCCCTCTTTTCTTTCCAAGGGGACTGCCAAGAAAGCCAGCAGGCAGCCCTTAGCCAGCCGCTCCCCATCAAAGCGGCTCGGTAGGGCAAACCCCCTTAGGGGGGAGAGGCAAGCCAGGCCCCTTCGGTCGCTTCCCTCAAAAGACCTGCTGGCAAAAATATTAAACCTTGCCGGGGTCAAGGCCTGTGCCTCCCCAAACAAGACTGGCGACACTGCCAAGGGGACCTGCAATGTCCTGGGAGGGGATGGCCAACTGGAGGCCCCTCCCGTGATAGACATGGTCCTTGAGGAGACCCAGCCTCAGACGGTAGGGCCTTCCATGGGGGGGAATTCGGGCTCGGCGCCAAGCACCGAACCCGAGTCCGCCCCTATGCAAGGTCCTCCTCAAATGGCTGAGGGCTCTGAGGCAGTAGAAGGAGGGGAGGGATCTCCTCCGACAGGTGCCCCTACGACAACCAGGACCTTCTCCATTTCGGAGAGGGACCTGGCTGAGGCCGGTCCATCTGGCCTAGGGGCTTCTGCCGGCGGAGGTGAAAAGCGGATTCATTCCCCGCCCTCCTCTCCAAAAAAGAAGAAGACTAAAAGGACGAAAAAGACTCGGGGCTCCTCTCCATCCGCGGGGGCTGCAGGGACGGATGGGTCTGCTGCCACTTTGGTATGCGACCAAGCCAAGATCGGCACATCCGGCCCCTCTACCCCCTCGTGTGCGGAGCCCCTGACTAAGACCAAGAGTGCACAGGGCGGAGCCTCGATGACATCGGGGCCCCTGATTCAGAGGTTACCTGGCGTTTTCGAGCCCGCTGGCTTCAAACGCTTCCTCGTTATTCGCTCCACTGATGGCACCATGTTGTCCAAGGGCAACATGATCCATCAGAGGAGAGGATTAGCTAGTGCAATTGGTAGAGAGCCGAAGGTAACCCGTTTCTCGGACGGGAGCCTTCTGGCGAATGCGGCGAATCCCGCCGAGGCGGCCAAGATAAGTGCTCTTCGGACACTTCATGGCACCCCGGTGAGTGTGACGCCGCACTCTACCATGAACTTTGTAAAAGGAGTAGTTTATGCGAGGGAACTCGTTGACTACTCCATAGAAGACATCACCCTAGAGCTGGCCGACCATGGGGCGGTCAAGGTCGAACGTGTGATGAGAAAACAGGGAGGGGCCTCGAGACCCACCCCTACACTCTTCGTCACGTTCGACTGTGACAAGCTCCCTGAGTCGGTGCGTGCCGGTTGGTACCGCTACCGCGTGAAGGCATTCGTGCCACTGCCGCGGCGGTGCTATTACTGTCACCGCTTCGGCCACACGAATCGATCATGCAGACGTGCAAAATCGGGGTCACCCGAAGTCTGTGTAAATTGCTCCAAGGTCGCACACGATAAGTCCAAATCGTGTGTGGCCAACTGTGTCAATTGCGGAGAGCCGCACCCTGCTTCTTCGAAGCAATGTGGTGCATATCTCCTTGAGAAAGAAATCCTGGCCGTTCAGGCCCAGGATCGACTCTCATTCCGCGAGGCTAAGGACTTGGTCCTGGCGCGCCCGGCTCTGCCTGGGATGTCATATGCCTCAATAGTTAGAAAAGCACCCTCTGCTCCTGGCCCATCCAGGCCAACGAGCACGGTTGTTTCCGCGCCCATTCGGAGCCCTTCTGCGGGCTCTACTACACCCGGGCGCTCCCCTGGTAGAGCTGGCGGCAAAAAGGGTTCACACCCAGCCCCGGCTAATACCAGGGCTCCCCCCTCTTCCCCCAGCGTGACCGTTTCCCGTAAGGCGAAACGGCCACGCGCCTCCACAGAGTCGTTAGACTCAAAGGAGGCAACACCCCTGAAGATGGTCGCTAGGCCATCTTCCGGGGTTCCTAAAGCTGTTCCCCGAAAGGAGGACAGCAACAAAGGAGCTTCGGCCCCTTCGCCCACGCCCCGAGGTGGAGCGAGTGGCTCGGAGACGGTGGTTCCTCGAAAAGAGGGCCCCCCCGCCTCCTAAGCCGCAACGCCCGCCTAAGGTTTCGAGGCGGAGGGAGGAAAAGACTCGCATGGCGAGCCCAACCTCCCCCAATAAGTCCTCGAAGGCGACAGCGCCTTCAGCGCTTTGTCCGGCCAACAGCGCCCGGGGTTCTGCCCCCGGGAAGCGTACGGCCATTCCCGTGAGGGTCTTCAGTTCGAGGAGGGCCCCCGCGTCTCCTCCGAGCTAGGCCTGGAGGGCATATTCCTTCAATGGAATTGCCGTGGACTCCGGGCCAACTGGGAGGAGCTGCGGAGGCTCGTCTCGTCCCGTTCCCCGTTAGCTATTTTTTTGCAGGAGACCATGCTAGGTGCGTGCCCGCTGCCTGCCCTCCCGGGGTATAAGGGTCTTGCGACCCCACCACCGCGGGATGGCCGGGCTGGGGGATGCGCGGTTTACACCCGGCATGATGTCTCCGTTCTTCCTTTCTCTTTAGATACCTCCTTTCAGGCAGTGGCTGTGCAGCTGCACCTGGATAGGAGGTATACTATCATTTCTGCGTACATTCCACCGTCAGCTGACTTCGACGCGGGGGACTTCCGCCGCGTCGTGGCACGGTTGCCGAGGCCCTATCTCTTGCTTGGAGATCTGAACGGCAGGCATCCTCTCTGGGGAGATTACTCCATAAATCCCAGGGGACAAGTCCTTGCCGATCTGATCGAAGAGCTTGAGATGGGTGTCCTAAACGTGGATGAGTTTACGCATCACTGTCCGAGAACCGCTTCATTTTCTTGCCTTGACCTATCTTTGTGCTCTTTGGATGCACAGCCTGATTTTGATTGGGGGGTGGTCGATGACCTCCATGGTAGTGATCACTTTCCCATTCAAATATCATTTTCAGGGCAACTGCCGCCTGAGAGACCACCTCGGTGGTGCTTGGCGCGGGCGCGGTGGCCTGCATTTCAGGAAATGACTGAATTCTCTATCTCAGTCGAGGAGTTTAGGTCGGTAGATGAGGCCGTTGAGTTCTCCGGCAACCTCATCGCCGTAGGCCTGACTACTATTCCTAGGACGTCTGGCCGTTTTGCACGCCGACCACTCCCATGGTGGTCGTCAGAGTGTGAGACGGCCCTCAAACAGAAGCGTTATGCCTACATGCGCTATAAGCGCCGCCCGAACGATTTCACTGTCGCTGAATTTCGTCGGGCTAGGGCTAGGTTCCGGTATATTTCGAAGCACGCCCGCCGCTCTTCTTGGCGGGCATACGTGTCTTCACTTAACGGGAAGACCCCTTTAGCTGAGGTGTGGAAGCGAGTCAAAAGGATTCGGGGCAAGTTCTCGCAGGACCCCCCTCCCGTTCTCCAGGAGAATGGGACCGCAATCTCGGACCCCGCGTCCGTGGCGGAATCCTTAGCGACCGCTTTTTCCGCATTCTCTAGCCGTGATGCTGCTCCGCCAGCATTCAATGCACGTCGTGATGTCGCGGAAGGCCGCCGGCTGGACTTTACCTCCAGAGGCGGAGAACCCTTCAACGACAAGTTTACTGTGAGTGAGTTGCGTTCCGCTCTCGCTTCGTGCGCGGACACCGCCCATGGTCCGGACGATGTCCCGTACGCCATGCTTCGACACCTGGGTGAGCGAGGCATGGCCTTTCTGTTAGATTTGTTCAACAGGATCTGGGTGGAAGGTCTTCTCCCAGACTCCTGGCGAATCGCTACTGTGCTCGCCTTTCGCAAGCCGGGGAGAGATCACTCTACTCCGACCGGTTTCCGCCCAATCTCTCTAACCTCTTGCGTGTGCAAGTTGATGGAGAAATTGGTAAATGTTAGATTAGCCTATTTCCTGGACAGCGGAGGCCATCTGTCTTCTGCACAGTGCGGCTTCCGTAAGTTCCACTCTACGTCGGATGCTCTGCTCCGACTGGAAAGTGCCGTCTGCGAGGCTTTCCTTCGTAGACAGCACTACGCCACGGTGTTTTTTGATCTGGAGAAGGCCTATGATACCGCATGGCGATACGGTATCATGGAGACTCTCCACACGATGGGGGCGAGGGGACGCCTCCCAATTTTTATATCTGAATTTTTGCGAGATCGTCGATTCCGCGTACGGGTGGGGGGAGCCCTCTCCGGCCCAAAGGAGCAGGAAGAGGGTGTCCCGCAGGGAAGTGTCCTCAGTGTCACACTCTTTGCCCTGAGCATCAACGGCATCACCTCGGTGCTGCCGGAAGATGTTCTCGCTACGCTCTACGTGGACGACCTTTCGATCTCTTTTGGCGCGGCCCAGATGCCAACTCTGGAGCGTCGACTCCAACAGGCATTGAACTGCGTCTCTCGCTATGCCGAAGCGCACAGGTTTCGGTTTTCTTTGGCCAAGACTAAGGTGGTGCACTTCTGCCGCCATCCACGGCTTCACCCCGACCCAGATTTGTTTCTTAATGGGGTGCGCCTGGATGTGGTTGAGTCGCACTGTTTCCTTGGTCTTGTATTCGACCGACGCCTCACCTGGGAGGCTCATATTCGCAGCCTTAGGGTCTCTTGTACCCGCGCCATGGACATTCTCCGTTCCGTGACGTTCAGCGCTTGGGGCGCTGATAGGGCTACCGCCTTACTTTTTTATCGATCCTTTGTTCGCTCGAAGCTCGACTACGGATGCGAGTTTTATGCATCCGCAGCCGAGCGTTTATTGCGGAAGGTGGATTCGATCCACCACACCGGCCTTCGCCTTGCGACCGGTGCCTTCCGCACTTCCCCCATTGAGAGCCTGTTGGTCGATGCTGGGGAGATGCCACTCGCTCTGCGCCGCGTGCAGTGCATCACTCGCCTGTACGCGCGAGCCCGGCGCCTCCCTCAGTCGCCAACAGCTCTCACTGCATCCGCAGCTGATCTCGATGGTGCCTATGCCGCCGAGAGACGCCAGTCATACCCTAAGCCCTTTGGGTTTAGGGCCAGGAAACTCCTTCGAGAGGTAGATATAGCTCTCGGGCCGGTGGCGCCCCTGGTTCTGCCCAGGACGCCACCCTGGAGGGTACCACATTTGGCTATTTGTCGCCACGCCTCTGCTCCCAAAGCTTGTACTGCGCCGGGAGTATTGCGTTCGACCTTTTTGGAGCACACATCGTGTCACGCTGGTACCGTGCCAGTGTATACGGATGGCTCCAAGTCCCAAGAGGGGGTCGGCTTCCACGATGTATCCCCTCTGTTTGAAGTCAGCGGGGCTCTACCAGGCGCTGCGTCTGTCTTCACGGCCGAGCTGGTGGCAATACACCACTCGGTACGGGAGATTACGCGACGTGCCCGGTTCGGAGACCGGATTGTGATCTATAGCGACTCACAAAGCGCCCTGAGTGCTCTCGGGGCATTGGAATCTCCGCATCCCCTGGTTCGCGATATCCGTGACGCCACGGTTTTGGCGAGCCGGGCAGATGTCGAGATTATCTTCTGCTGGGTTCCTGGACATGTAGGAATTGCGGGGAATGAGCGCGCCGATGAGGGCGCCAAAGAGTCCGCGAGGACTCTGCGACCGGACCAGCGTTTCGCTCTTCCTCACACCGACTACATGGCAGGAATACGGGCAGCTCTTCGGACTGCTTGGCAAAGAAGATGGGAGACGGTCGAAGGGAACTTAAAGTTGCGTGCCATTGCGCCGCGACTGTTCCCATGGACCTATCCCCCAATGCCGCGGCGGCTTCAGGTTGCTTTCTGTCGTCTCCGAATCGGACACACTCGTGTGACGCATCGCTATCTGATGGAGCGCTCGCCTGCGCCCTATTGCAACGACTGCGTCGTCCCCCAGACTGTTCGGCACATTCTTGTCGAATGTCCCAGTCTGGGTGATCTTCGCGCACGATACCTGTCCCAGTACCGGGATGGGCGGGGTCGCTACCGCCTGTCCCTTGTGCTTGGGACAGAATCGTGCACACTGACTTGTGGACTTGTTGACTTCTTGGGGGAGGCCGGCCTTCTCCCTATTATTTAAGCAAGGTTTGTTTGTTTTTTTTTGTTGTTTTTTTGCATTTGTTTTGTTTTTTGTTTGTTTTTTTTTCTTTAGTTGCACGCTCCTGCGCCGGGGGTATCTCTCCCCGACGCACCAGCTTGCTTCCTTTCCCCCTTTTGGGGTATTGTTTTTTTTTTTCTCTTTAATTTCATTTTAAAGTAGCCTAGAACTAGGCCAGTTTTAATACGGCGACTAATGCCCAAGTAGGCAGTCGCCAGATAAGCTCTTAAAAAAAAAAAAAAAATCCCTTCCATTTGCTTGCACTCAACTTCCTATCTAAATATTTAATCTGAGAGTCACCCATCACAAGCACCTCAGTCATCCTCCTAGTTTCCTTAGGCCTGGCATGACCCTCCCCCCTGTTCTCATTCAAACTACCACTTATTTCACTTTCTGCTACAACCACATCAGACAAATCACTTTCAATCTCTTCCTCTCTCAGGGCATCAAATCTGTTAGTCAACCTAACAGGTTCTATGTCCCTCTTACTCACAGACCTAAGCTGTCCTAACCTATCTATTCTATCCATATTCGCCCACCATTTATCTTCACTCACATCAGTCACTTCTTCCTCTCCAGTCCCTAGTCTAGGCCTATCTTCCACCCTCCTGGTCCCAGCCACATTCTTCATGCATACACTCACTTCCCTTCTCACTTTATGCACCAACTCACTTAATCTCTTGCACTCATCACGCAACCTACTCACCTCCTCTACCAAAGCCACATTTGCACTAGTCACATAACACACCGGGCATTCAGATACATTTGCTCTTCGCTCAACACCACAAAAATCACAAACTACATACACACTGCTTACATCAAAAGGCATACTCACTTCATCCAAAACAACAGCCATACTGAGAAACTTTTCAAAACTCTTTAATTAAGCAATCAAGAAAAGTAAACAAAAATGGGGAGAAATTAGGCCACCTGAAACATAAACAAACTGGAGCTATTTCAAGATTTAATTAAAAATATAATTAAAAATTCCTTTAGTATTATGTCTAACACTCAAAGTTAACTATCTTCCCGAACTTAAATATATTACACTGAAAAAGCCAAAATGAAAAATTATCACTGAATAGAGAGCTCGCTGAGAACACTTCTGATCGCTACTGTCGGTTCATCATATTCTCTCCATATTCTCATCTAACTTGCACTTGAAAACATTTAAATTTGAACTGCTTATTATCTCTTGTGGTAAACCATTCCAGTAATCTATCACTCTGCTGGTGAAAAAATACTTTCTTACATCGATCCACCTGTTTTTTAATTTTTAAGTGGTGTTAGCTACATGATTTAGTTTTTGACAAGCCATGATGGTTTACAATGGACTTTGACTCAGCAAAGGACCATAGATTTAAAAAAGATTTGCAGGATTGGATGTGTTCTCAGGAGCTCTCAGTAAATTTTAGTTTTAAGACATCTTTTCTAAGGAATTTAAAAATGTGTTTTCTTATGCAGTTTTATGTGTACTTAGATCTGAACCTTGTTTTCCCTAGAAATGCATGCTTTTACCATAATTGACTGAAGTTCCATAATAAGAAAAGTATGGATTTCCAGCAAAAATGAGTTTCAGATCTGAAAAGTACACATATAACTGCAAAGAAAAATACATTGTGAAGACAGTGGTATCTATCCATATAAAAGCTTCAGAAGAGCACATATATTCTTTAGAACCATTGGCCAAGTGAGAATTTGTGAATTATGGCCGAAAGAGAGAAAAATAAAGGTAACTCGTCAACATGACCAGGGATGGCCACCAGAACACCAAAACAACAACCAGCAGAACATGAAACAAAATCAACAAAGAGAAGGAAGAAAAGGTATGGACTTGTGTTGAGTGCAGTAAGCAGATAAGTGATGAAAATGATAAAGCTATGGGGTGTGAGGTGTGTGAAAGCCATGCATATGAGCTATGAGCTCTGCAACAATAACCCATTGGTATTGTAGTGATTGTGATCCCAAAGTAACCAGGTGTGTAAATGTTGAAAAGGTAATCAATGAGATGGTTTTGGAAATAAAGGAAAAAATTTAATGAAAAATGAACTCTATGCAAAATCAGATAGATAATAAAACCAAGTCATGAAAATGTCAAAAACATGATAGAGAAACATTCCAAAAACAAACCAAGCAGTGAAGAAATAAAGTAAATTATTGACAAAAAGTGGAAGAGTGTACAGCAAGGCATTGTCCGTCAGTTGTAACATTTAGGGATGGTGAGAGTGAAGTCACTGAATCAAACCAGACAGATATTGTAATTTGGAAAGAAGAGATAAGAGAACTTGTGAGAGAAAAATGCTCCAGGAAAAAGCACAAGGAGAGGAATCTGAGGGAAGAAAGGGTAATCTAATTATCTTCAATTTGCTGGAAGCCAGTGCACAGATCCTAGGCAAGGACAGAGTTAATTGGGATCGTGAGATTATATTAAGGCTATTTAATAGTGCTCTTGGCATTCAAGAACTAATTGATGAACAAGAAATTTTGATGCTAGGCCCACATTGGTGTAGCATTGCAAGATCACTAATGGAAGAAACAGATATTCAGCAACTTGCACAAAATTGAGAGACATCTTCAAGAATATAAGGATCAAGAGAGCAGGAAATTAATGTAAGCAAGTTGAACCAATTAGTTTGTTTTAGTACCAATGTAGATTTATTAACAAACAAAATGTCAGAATTGATAAGTGTGATAAACTGAGAAGTAGCGAAACCATCCATATTGACATTACTGAAACTATTTTTGCCTTGGATGGATATAATTTTAGTTGCAATGTTGGAGACACTGGTAGAGGAATGTACTCTATATTGACAAGAACCTTAAGGCATCAAGTATTACAATTGACACAGACTTTCAAGAGGTGGTACTTGATGAAATTAGACTTAGTAAGAAGGATAGAATACAAGTAGGGAACTTTTACTGGTCTTAACTTGGTATGGGAAAACAACAATGAATCAACCAAATCAGCTAATTGATAAATTATCCATTTTAAACTATTCATATTTGTTACTCATGGGAGATTTCAATTATAGGAACATTGACTGGAATAATATGCAAACAGGGGGAGCATCTTCAGATCAGGATGAATATAGATTTCTGTAAAAATTAAATAACTAATTGTTTCACCATGTGATGCAACCAACACATCTCAAAGGCAACTACCGGGCATCAGTCTTGGACCTTATATTCACAAATGAGGAAGAAATGGTGGAGGGTGTAGAAATAAGGAGTCCACTGGGAAACGGTAATCATTCAAAAATATTTTTCAAATTTAAGTGTGATACAGAAAACAATGACAAAGATAGGGAGATTTGGTTATTTAACAAATGAAAATACAGGGAGATCAAAGAGATACTTAATATTGACTAGGAGGAGGAGTTTGCCGGTTATGAAAATGATGTGCAACATCCGTATGACTTATTTGTTGACAAAGTGCAAGAGGCCAAAGCAAGATGCATATTGGTAAAGTCTGCATCAGAATTAGCTAATCAATAGAAACACACTATACCTTTTGACAAGAAAACTAATTAAAAAGGACTGGCTGTACAGAAGATGGAGAAGGAATAGAAATGAAGAAACTAAATTGGAGTACAATCGCATAAAAAAGCAAGTGAGAAATTTAACCAGAAAAGCCAAGAAACGATATAAGTATTGCAATGATGGTAAAACAAAATCAAAAGAAAGTTGGCCTTATATCAGACAGAAAACTAAGGCAAAAAGAAATGTTGCAGAGTTGGAAATGATAGGTGGTACCACAAGGAGGTGGTAAATGATAAGGATAAGCCCGAATTACTTTCACCATTCTTCTCAGAGGTAGGAACTGTGGAACCTGCAGGACTAATCCCACAAATTGAGGAGCATTCACTACAAGAATTCATTACAAATATTAATATAACTGAATATAAGGTCTGGAAGTTGCTAAAAGATTTGGACATCACTAAATCACCAGGAGTAGAATGTAGATGAAATGCATCCAAAGATACTGAAGAACTTTCAGTGTTTAGCATGGCCACTAACTCTAATTTATTAAGCTTCCCTTTGGATTGGTTACCTCCCTGAACAATGGAAGGAGGCCTATATAACAGCAATATTCAAAATGGGGTAAAAGAAGTAATCCAGCCAATTATAGGCCAGTAAGTTTAACATCCTTACCATGTAAAATCCTGAAAAGCTTGTGAGAGAGGGAATATTTCAGCACATAAATTCAAATAATTTGTTCACTATTCAGCAATACTTTGTCTAGAAGCGATCCACCATGCTGCAGCTATTGGAAGTCATGGATACCTGGACTCAAGCTCTGGACAATGGCCTCAAAATTGATATGGTGTACATGGATTTTATGAAAGCATTCAAGAATGTTCCGCACAGGAAACTCATCGGGAAGGTCAAGAGTTTTGGAATAAAAGGTGATATTCTCAAATGGATAACATCATTTTTAAACAACAGAAAACAGAGAGTAAATGTAAATAAGGAGTACTCAGAGTGAAAGGATGTTATTAGTGTTATACCGCAGGGCAGTTTCCTAGGTCCTCTATATAAATGACTTCCTGGATATGGTATCATCAGAGATATATCTATTTGCTGATGACTCAAAGATCTTTAGAAAAATCATGTGCACAGATGATAAGAGTACTTCAAACTGACTTGGATGCAATGATGACCTGGTCTGAGAAATGGCTCCTCAAATTTCATCCTGATAAGTATAAAGCCATGACAGTATGTAGTAATAGGAAAGCCACGCTGAACTATAAATTAAATGGAGTAGACCATCAATGTGATATATCCACTACAACCTCTGAAAAGGATATCAGTGTCATCATAGACCAGAATGTTACATTTAGAGATCATTTAGCAGAAAAATTCAAGACTGCAAATAAAATCACAGGCATCCTGAGGAGAACCTTTGATCACATGGACTGCGAAATGTTCAAAATGCTATACAAGTCAATGGTGAGAACTCATCTAGAATATGGAAATGCAGTCTGGCACCCTTATAAGGTTAAAGATGTTGGGGAGATAGAGAGCGTCCATAGGAAGCTACGAGGATGATACTGGGTATGGCAGGATTGGGCTATGAGGAAAGGTTAAAAAAATTGAACCTACCACATTAAAGTACAGAAGAATGCGAGGGGACATTATCGAAGCCTTTAAGATCATCCATCAGATCTATGATAGCAAAGTAGCACAGATTATCCCCATGCAACGACAAGAAGGGCAGTCAAGAGGGAACACAATAAGGATACAACACCAGTACTCAAGACAATCGGAGAGTGACCTCCCTGATCCTGTTGTGACTTCACCTAATGTTAATTTTTCAGAGCTGACTGGACAAGTTTTGGGAAAACAGAGTAATCAAATTCTCATATAGAGAGGCACCCCTCTCGGAAAGTCCAGTTGCCATTGAGAACATAAGTAATCAGGCTTAACAAAATGACATGGCCCAAGAGATCTAAGGCTAGAATGTCGCTCCTGTAAGCAAATTCATTTAAAAGATCCAGGCATTACCTAAACTAAACTTTGGAAGACCTACTCCATGTTTTTAGTATTAAAAATGGTACTAATGATGTTTTTAGGCATTGTAGTCATCATATATGGTTTCAGTTTGGCGCAAAAAGTACATATTTTTAACCCTTGAAGTGCTAAAGGAATTAGCTCAAAATCGCTGTGGGTAAACTTACCCTTGGTACATCGTTAGGAAAAAAAAAAAATATTTAAATCCATTTTTATAAATCAAATACTGTATTATATCACTTTAATTGAAAATAATTCTCTCTATCTAACTTAAAAAATTATTAATAACCATCTACATGTTAGAATTTTGATTGGATTATTCTCCATTCATCCTCAAACTACTATTTTATAGAAAACTGCTTCAAGTTATGGAAAACATTTCTATGATATTTTTAGGCATTGTAGTTATCATATATGGTTTTGGTTTGGGGCAGAAAGCACATATTTTTAACCCTGGAAGCGCCAAAGAAATTAGCTTGAAATCGCTGTTGGTCAACTTACCCTTGCTACATTGTTAGAAAAAATATATATATATTTAAATCCATTTTGATAAATCAAATAGTATATCATTTTAATTGAAAAGAATTCTTCTATAGATTTAACTTAAAAATTATTAATAACCATCTACATTTTAGAATAATGATTGGAATTATTCTCCATTGGTCCTCAAACATTCGTATCCCCCCCCCCCTCTTGAAACTTTATTTTTGCTTAAAACTACTATTTTATAGAAAATTGCTTCAATTCCTGGAAAACATTTCTATTATTTGAAAATATCTTGTTTCTTGATATTTATTGGTTAAAATTATTGCCCCCACCCTGCACGCTACAATTCAATTTTACAATTTTGTCGCTCTCTGGGCTGTTGAATGATATGCCAACTTAAGGCATTTCTGTATTTTAATTGAATGAAAAACCACAAACATAAGTGTTTTGGCCCCCAAAATGAAATAGTGAGAAAAACACGTGCTATACAAATGTCTGAATCATAAATCAATGTGTGGTTTGATCTCTGTCAAACAAAACCTGCGTCATGTTACTCTCATTCATAAATCTCTGTTTACAAACAAAGAAGGACTGATCTAAGACATTTCTGTATTTCAATTGAATGAGCAAAATGGAGAAATAATCATAAAACCAAGTGTTAAAATAAGTCTAATTTCAAATGTCACAAAAGGCTATCTGGCGATTATGCAGCACTAGAGTGGGAGGCCTCAAATGGCCCTGAAGCTACAAATGGGTGAAGATACTCCACCTTGATGTGATCAAATTGAAATTAAAATAACTCAACCTTGCCTTCTCTTGATGCGTAAAGAAACCCTAATTTCAATCTAATGCTAGGCTTTTGAATTGTTAATACTACTAAGTGATTAAAAATACTGGGAGGGTGGAGGTGCAAGGGGATAAAAGGGCGCATGGGGTGTGAAGCCCCCCCCCCATTTTTAAATAATTGCATTGAATTTGAACCATAAAGTAATTATTTCAAAATAGGCGGCTTTGCCCCCTTACCCCTTTAATTGTAGGGATTGCACCCCCACCATTTTTAATTACCTAGTAGTATTTACAATTCAAAAGCTTAGCATGAGGCTCAAATCAGGATTGCCAATGTTTGAAATAAGGGTTTCTTTAGACATAAATGACTTTTGCCCTAGTAGGCAGTCAACAGATCGGACATCTGGAAACATGATACTTTAATTACCATCCAGCAAAGACTCCATCCTGCCCTCCTCACCCAGACGAATTACACTACTCTGTATCCCCTCTAAAGTTACAGAATGACCCATACTAAAACTGATCACAACGTACATCTCACTCTCCAGAAAACAAAATGGTTTCAGACCCTTACATTCCATAAACACCCTTCTGACAAACATCACACAAAGAACATTCAATGCTCGGATCTCAAATTGGTCAGCACATAGATGACTTAGTAACACTAGATATTAGTGAAGCCTTTGATGCCATCCCCAGACACAAACTCACAAATAAGATATATAGCATAAACATATGCAACAACATAAAATGATGGCTGGCCAAACTACTTATCTGGCAGATGTGCACATGTAACATTTATTGATGAATCATCAAGTACCAGAAACTTTACAAATACAGTACCCTAAGGTTCCATTCTATCACCCACCCTTTTTAATCTATACATACATGACATACCCTCACCCCAGACAACCACAAATGCACATAATCTTATGCAGATGACATAACTCACATGCAAGCACCAAAATTTACCATTCACTCAATGACTGATTTACCTCTAACATACTTACAATTGTACCAACCAAAGCCAAAACCACCCTACTTACCAGCCACAGTGCATAACACTGCCTTAGACCACATATACACAATGCCAAAATTCACCACTACAAATACATACATAACTACCAAAAATTCTTGGTGTAATATACAACACATCAATGTCACTCAAACCACATATCAAACTTAAAAAAATAAACCAACACAAGACTTAACACATTAAGAACACTCAGACATACAATATTTGGATATAACAAAGAAACCACTAGCTACTATACTCAAATGATGTCAACTATCCCTCCAATCCTGTCCCAACCCAACATTCAGAATTATACACACATAAATCATTTGCTGTTCAATTTATGTGCTTGCCAAAAACACAACTACACACTCACCTCCTTGACATACATCTGAAGCACCTTACATTGCAAAACAGGGTGCACCTGGCTAGAAAGAGATATGGTCACCAGCATGGATGTCTGGTGCTAGCTATGGCCTTCCTCAGGAGATTGAGGCTGTTTGGTCAGACAGTCTAGAGCTAAGTAACAGCAACAAATAATAATGAACCCAGAATTGATCCCTCTGAGGTAAAGTAAAAAAATAAAAACAACCAGCACTTGTATGCAATATGCTTTAAATGAGTAATCTTTTGTTTTACAGAATAATGGAAGAACCAGGTAAAAAAGCTTTGAAAAAGGCCCAGAAGGCAGCTGAAAAGGCTGCTAAGAAAGAAATATATAAAAATGAAAATCTGGCAGGAGAAGAAAAAGCAAGTTATTTTTCCTTGTTGGCCCAACTATCCCTTATAAATTTTAATGTTTATCTGCATTATAATGAATTACTAATATAAAACTACCCCAAAAAAAATTCATGGTTTTGGAACACTTAAATTGTATACTATATTAATGTAGGACACCACAAATACAATATGGTTCCATATTTCATATTTAAGAATGCAAGTCTGAATTTTTTGGAACTAAATTGCTTTGAGTAAATTTGTCATTTATTTAGTTCTGGAGTAGTAATTATGCATGAAGTTTCATGCACCTTTTTTTACATTCCCTGCCCAAATTAAGGGTGAGTTCTATTTTCTCTTTGAAATTAAAGCATTATTGACTTGAATTCCCACTTATACCTAACTTGGAAACATGTTCTTGACCATTGTTTTATAGTTTGGTAATATTCAAGTTTCTTTTTCATATAATTTTAATAATATATTTTTAGTTAAATTGCAATATATTATTTGCTTCCAATGTTTTTTCTCAAATAGTATATTTTACAAGATAGTATAGTTTAACTATTAAGGGTACCCAAAAGTAACTTCATACTTTCATGTGACATTTAAGATAAATAAAAAAATTCCAAAAATAAATTTATGAATCAAAACACAAATTTGTATAATTAACAATGATATTTGTCCATCATGAAACAAGTTATTTGATATCATGGTTAAGTAATTAATTAGAACACAAAATGCATTTAATTAGTGTGTCAACATCTTCATTGGTTCTGACTGTTTTTCCGCTGGTAAAGTATGTTTGCAACCAAATGGAAAGGATTTTTTTACCATTCATGATTAATATTGCAAATTGATAGACACAGCTTTATTCTCTGGAGACAACTCATGAGACATAAATTCTTTCTCTAGATCTTTTCGATTGTTTTGATATGCTCTTGAATACCAGATATCAAGGTGGATTAAATTGTTAGGATGTTTTAGCATGGATCCTCTTCAATTGCAGCTTTTCCTGTGTCCTTCATTATCAAGAACATTAGAACTTTCTAATCTATGCCAATTGGAGAGATCAAAATCACCTTTCTTTAATTTAGTAAACCGCATCTGACATTTTCAAACACACTTCATCAGGATACACTGACTAGGTTCTTCATTGCATGCTGCATTGTTGTCTTTACAAAATTCATAGAACATGCAATGGCAAATATGACATCCATGGGTTATTTGATACAACAAAAAAGATAATAAACCAACCAGAATAACAAACTGATATATGAGCATACACTTCAACCATTGAACCTAATATCCTCTCTGTACTATGACTATAAACTCTTAACTTGAAAATGGGACATTACTTTCCACTACACACACTATAATTTTTTTAAATTACTTCAAATGGATGTGTTTTGAAATCTACTAATATTAACTTAGATTAATTTTATATTTTTGCCAATTTAGATTATAAGTTCTTTAGGTATTTAAAGAGGTATTATTCTCTGTATATATGTATAATTGCAGTTTCTTATTTAAAATATGACATTTATACAGTCATTATTTATTTAGACAGCCTACTCCCCGTAAGGGGCGCGGCAATTTGCCATCCTGGCCGCCGTGCTGACGGGATCCAGCGCTCCGTCCGGCCCCAGCTTAGCCTCTCTTCCTTCCTTCAGATAGCCCGATTTCTTCCCTACCTCGTCGCTTTTCATACAACCTCTCCCACAACTTTCTCTGGTCAGCCTCTAATTTCACAGGGTAGATGCTGACCTTCTTCTCAAGCCAACCACCCCGGATCGGGGCTGGGGGGGGAGGGGACATTGTTCCCTAACCCCTGAGCTCCGGTTCGGGATGGGTTTTTTTTAACAACCTGCTTCATCCCCACCCATACCTTCCTCACATCCCTTTTCCTCTCCTCTTCAAAATCTATCTTTTTTACGCCGTGTCCAAGGTGGAGCCGCCATGCCGATGGACTGCCAGGCCACCAGGCGGGAGGGGTGGTCCCGAATGGCGGCGCCTGGTTCTGCCGGGCTTGTAAGCACCTCTCGCAGTGCGGGCTACTGCGAGGGGTGATGAGCTATTGCGTCCCGTGGCAAAAATAGGGTCACCATGCCCATAGATGAACAACCAAAAAAAACCCAAACCCCTTTAACTCCCCCTTGCTCATCGACGGAGCCGCCCTTGGGCAGCTCCACCGAAAAAATGGAGGTCCCCCCCCCCTGTGCTTGCACAGGGGACCCTCCATATTTCTCTAACCGGAGAGGAGGCTTACTCCTCTCCTTCGCCTACGGGTGCAGGGGACTCCCCCTCACCCCCTTCTCTGGAGGTGCTTTCGGGCACCTCCCTTTTCCCAGCGGCAGTCCCATCTTTTCTTTTCAAGGGGACTGCCAAGAAAGCCAGCAGGCAGCCCTTAGCCAGCCGCTCCCCATCAAAGCGGCTCGGTAGGGCAAACCCCCTTAGGGGTGAGAGGGAAGCCAGGCCCCTTCGGTCGCTTCCCTCAAAAGACCTGCTGGCAAGAATATTAAACCTTGCCGGGGTCAAGGCCTGTGCCTCCCCATACAAGACTGGCGACACTGCCAAGGGGACCTGCGATGTCCTGGGAGGGGATGGCCAACTGGAGGCCCCTCCTGTGATAGACATGGTCCTTGAGGAGACCCAGCCCCAGACGGTAGGGCCTTCCATGGGGGGGAATTCGGGCTCGGCGCCAAGCACCGAACCCGAATCCGCCCCTATGCAAGGTCCTCCTCAAATGGCTGAGGGCTCTGAGGCAGTAGAAGGAGGGGAGGGATCTCCTCCGACAGGTGCCCCTACGACAACCAGGACCTTCTCCATTTCGGAGAGGGACCTGGCTGAGGCTGGTCCATCTGGCCTGGAGACTTCTGCCGGCGGAGGTGAAAAGCGGGTTCATTCCCCGCCCTCCTCTCCTCTCCGAAAAAGAAAAAGACAAAAAAGACTCGGGGCTCCTCTCCATCCGCGGGGGCTGCGGGGACGGATGGGTCTGCTGCCACTCTGGCAAGCCACCAAGCCAAGATCGGCACATCCGCCCCCTCTGCCCCCCCGGTTGCGGAGCCCCTGACAAAGAAGACTAATACCAAGAGTGCACAGGGCGGAGCCTCGATGACATCGGGGCCCCTGATTCAGAGGTTACCTGGCGTTTTCGAGCCCGCTGGCTTCAAACGCTTCCTCGTTATTCGCTCCACTGATGGCACCATGTTGTCCAAGGGCAACATGATCCATCAGAGGAGAGGATTAGCTAGTGCAATTGGTAGAGAGCCGAAGGTAACCCGTTTCTCGGACGGGAGCCTTCTGGCGAATGCGGCGAATCCCGCCAAGGCGGCTAAGATTAGTGCTCTTCGGACACTTCATGGCACCCCGGTGAGTGTGACACCGCACTCTACCATGAACTTTGTGAAAGGAGTAGTTTATGCGAGGGAACTCGTTGACTACTCCATTGAGGACATCACCTTAGAGCTGGCCGACCATGGGGCGGTCAAGGTCGAACGTGTGATGAGAAAACAGGGAGGGGCCTCGAGACCCACCCCTACACTCTTCGTCACGTTCGACTGTGACAAGCTCCCTGAGTCGGTGCGTGCCGGTTGGTACCGCTACCGCGTGAAGGCATTCGTGCCACTTCCGCGGCGGTGCTATTACTGTCACCGCTTCGGCCATACGAATCGCTCATGTAGACGTGCAAAGTCGGGGTCACCCGAAGTCTGTGTAAATTGCTCCAAGGTCGCACACGATAAGTCCAAATCGTGTGTGGCCAAGTGTGTCAATTGCGGAGAGCCGCACCCTGCTTCTTCGAAGCAATGTGGTGCGTATCTCCTTGAGAAAGAAATCCTGGCCGTTCAGGCCCAGGATCGACTCTCATTCCGCGAGGCTAAGGACTTGGTCCTGGCACGCCTGGCTCTGCCTGGGACGTCATATGCCTCAATAGTTAGGAAGGCACCCTCTGCTCCCGGCCCATCCAGGCCAACGAGCACGGTTGTTTCCGCGCCCATTCGGAGCCCTTCTGCAGGCTCTACCCAACCCGGGCGCTCCCCTGGTAAAGCTGGCGGCAAAAAGGGCTCATACCCTGCCCCGGCTAAAACCAGGGCTCCCCCCTCTTCCCCCAGCGTGACCGTTTCCCGTAAGGCGAAACGGCCATGCGCCTCCACCGAGTCGTTAGACTCACAGGAGGCAACACCCCTGAAGATGGTCGCTAGGCCATCTTCCGGGGTTCCTAAAGCTGCCCCCCGAAAGGAGGACAGCAACAAAGGAGCTTCGGCTCCTTCGCCCACACCCCGAGGTGGAGCGAGTGGCTCGGAGACGGTGGTTCCTCGAAAAGAGGGCCCCCCGCCTCCGAAGCCGCAACGCCCGCCTAAGGTTTCGAGGCGGAGGGAGGAAAAGACTCGCATGGCGAGCCCAACCTCCCCCAATAAGTCCTCGAAGGCGACAGCGCCTTCAGCGCTTTGTCCGGCCAACAGCGCCCGGGGTTCTGCCCCCGGGAAGCGTACGGCCATTCCCGTGAGGGTCTTCAATTCGAGGAGGGCCCCCGCGTCTCCTCCGAGCTAGGCCTGGAGGGCATATTCCTTCAATGGAATTGCCGTGGACTCCGGGCCAGCTGGGAGGAGCTGCGGAGGCTCGTCTCGTCCCGTTCCCCGTTAGCTATTTTTTTGCAGGAGACCATGCTAGGTGCGTGCCCCCTCCCTGCCCTCCCGGGGTATAAGGGTCTTGCGACCCCCCCACCGCGTGATGGCCGGGCTGCGGGATGCGCAGTTTACACCCGGCATGATGTCTCCGTTCTTCCTTTCTCTTTAGATACCTCCTTTCAGGCAGTGGCTGTGCAGCTGCACCTGGATAGGAGGTATACTATCATTTCTGCGTACATTCCACCGTCAGCTGACTTCGACGCGGGGGACTTCCGCCGCGTCGTTGCACGGTTGCCGAGGCCCTATCTCTTGCTTGGAGATCTGAACGGCAGGCATCCTCTCTGGGGAGATTACTCCATAAATCCCAGGGGACAAGTCCTTGCCGATCTGATCGAAGAGCTTGAGATGGGTGTCCTAAACGTGGATGAGTTTACGCATCACTGTCCGAGAACCGCTTCATTTTCTTGCCTTGACCTATCTTTGTGCTCTTCGGATGCACAGCCTGATCTTGATTGGGGGGTGGTCGATGACCTCCATGGTAGTGATCACTTTCCCATTCAAATATCATTTTCAGAGCAACTGCCGCCTGAGAGACCACCTCGGTGGTGCTTGGCGCGGGCGCGGTGGCCTGCATTTCAGGAAATGACTGAATTCTCTATCTCAGTCGAGGAGTTTAGGTCGGTAGATGAGGCCGTTGAGTTCTTCTCCGGCAACCTCATCGCCGTGGGCCTGACTACTATTCCTAGGACGTCTGGCCGTTTTGCACGCCGACCACTCCCATGGTGGTCGGCCGAGTGTGAGACGGCCCTCAAACAGAAGCGTTATGCCTACATGCGCTATAAGCGCCGCCCGAACGATTTCACTGTCGCTGAATTTCGTCGGGCTAGGGCTAGGTTCCGGTATATTTCGAAGCACGCCCGCCGCTCTTCTTGGCGGGCATACGTGTCTTCACTTAACGGGAAGACCCCTTTAGCTGAGGTGTGGAAGCGAGTCAAAAGGATTCGGGGCAAGTTCTCGCAGGACCCCCCTCCCGTTCTCCAGGAGAATGGGACCGCAATCTCAGACCCCGCGTCCGTGGCGGAATCCTTAGCGACCGCTTTTTCCGCATTCTCTAGCCGTGATGCTGCTCCGCCAGCATTCAATGCACGTCGTCATGTCGCGGAAGGCCGCCGGCTGGACTTTACCTCCAGTGGCGGAGCGCGGACACCGCCCATGGTCCGGACGATGTCCCGTACGCCATGCTTCGACACCTGGGTGAGCGAGGCATGGCCTTTCTGTTAGATCTGTTCAACAGGATCTGGGTGGAAGGTCTTCTCCCAGACTCCTGGCGAATCGCTACTGTGCTCGCCTTTCGCAAACCGGGGAGAGATCACTCTACTCCGACCGGTTTCCGCCCAATCTCTCTAACCTCTTGCGTGTGCAAGTTGATGGAGAAATTGGTAAACGTTAGATTAGCTTTTTTCCTGGACAGTGGAGGCCATCTGTCTTCCGCACAGTGCGGCTTCCGCAAGTTCCACTCCACGTCGGATGCTCTGCTCCGACTGGAAAATGCCGTCTGCGAGGCTTTCCTTCGTAGACAGCACTACGCCACGGTGTTTTTCGATCTGGAGAAGGCCTATGATACCGCATGGCGATACGGTATCATGGAGACTCTCTACACGATGGGGGCGAGGGGACGCCTCCCAATGTTTATATCTGAATTTTTGCGAGATCGTCGATTCCGCGTACGGGTGGGGGGAGCTCTCTCCGGCCCAAAGGAGCAGGAAGAGGGTGTCCCGCAGGGAAGTGTCCTCAGTGTCACACTCTTTGCCCTGAGCATCAACGGCATCACCTCGGTGCTGCCGGAAGATGTTCTCGCTACGCTCTACGTGGACGACCTTTCGATCTCTTTTGGCGCGGCCCAGATGCCAACTCTGGAGCGTCGACTCCAACAGGCATTGAACCGCGTCTCTCTCTATGCCGAAGCGCACAGGTTTCGGTTTTCTTTGGCCAAGACTAAGGTGGTGCACTTCTGCCGCCATCCACGGCTTCACCCCGACCCAGATTTGTTTCTTAATGGGGTGCGCCTGGATGTGGTTGAGTCGCACCGTTTCCTTGGTCTTGTATTCGACCGACGCCTCACCTGGGAGGCTCATATTCGCAGCCTTAGGGTCTCTTGTACCCGCGCCATGGACATTCTCCGTTCCGTGACGTTCAGCGCTTGGGGCGCTGATAGGGCTACCGCCTTACTTTTTTATCGATCCTTTGTTCGCTCGAAGCTCGACTACGGATGCGAGTTTTATGCATCCGCAGCCGAGCGTTTATTGCGGAAGGTGGATTCGATCCACCACACCGGCCTTCGCCTTTCGACCGGTGCCTTCCGCACTTTCCCCATTGAGAGCCTGTTGGTCGATGCTGGGGAGATGCCACTCGCTCTGCGCCGCGTGCAGTGCATCACTCGCCTGTACGCGCGAGCCCGGCGCCTCCCTCAGTCGCCAACAGCTCTCACTGCATCCGCAGCTGATCTCGATGGTGCCTATGCCGCCGAGAGACGCCAGTCATGCCCTAAGCCCTTTGGGTTTAGGGCCAGGAAACTCCTTCGAGAGGTAGATATAGCTCTCGGGCCGGTGGTGCCCCTGGTTCTGCCCAGGACGCCACCCTGGAGGGTACCACATTTGGCTATTTGTCGCCACGCCTCTGCTCCCAAAGCTTGTACTGCGCCGGGAGTATTGTGTTCGACCTTTTTGGAGCACACATCGTGTCACGCTGGAACCGTGCCAGTGTATACGGATGGCTCCAAGTCCCAAGAGGGGGTCGGCTTCCACGCCGTATCCCCTCTGTTTGAAGTCAGCGGGGCTCTACCAGGCGCTGCGTCTGTCTTCACGGCCGAGCTGGTGGCAATACACCACTCGGTACGGGAGATTACGCGACGTGCCCGGTTCGGAGACCGGATTGTGATCTATAGCGACTCACAAAGCGCCCTGAGTGCTCTCGGGGCATT
The DNA here is from genome assembly GCA_963969495.1 of Ceratothoa steindachneri. NCBI lineage: Eukaryota > Metazoa > Arthropoda > Malacostraca > Isopoda > Cymothoidae > Ceratothoa > Ceratothoa steindachneri. The sequence goes on along the minus strand of OZ018325.1, from coordinate 101,466,608 downwards.
GGAATCTCCGCATCCCCTGGTTCGCGATATCCGTGACGCCACGGTTTTGGCGAGCCGGGCAGATGTCGAGATTATCTTCTGCTGGGTTCCTGGACATGTGGGAATTGCGGGGAATGAGCGCGCCGATGAGGGCGCCAAAGAGTCCGCGAGGACTCTGCGACCGGACCAGCGTTTCGCTCTTCCTCACACCGACTACATGGCAGGAATACGGGCAGCTCTTCGGACTGCTTGGCAAAGAAGATGGGAGACGGTCGAAGGGAACTTAAAGTTGCGTGCCATTGCGCCGCGACTGTTCCCATGGACCTATCCCCCAATGCCGCGGCGGCTTCAGGTTGCTTTCTGTCGTCTCCGAATCGGACACACTCGTGTGACGCATCGCTATCTGGTGGAGCGCTCGCCTGCGCCCTATTGCAACGACTGCGTCGTCCCCCAGACTGTTCGGCACATTCTTGTCGAATGTCCCAGTCTGGGTGATCTTCGCGCACGACACCTGTCCCGGTACCGGGATGGGCGGGGTCGCTACCGCCTGTCCCTTGTACTCGGGACGAGTGCGTGCACTTTGACTGGTGGACTTGCTGACTTTTTGGGGGAGGCCGGCCTTCTCCCTATTATTTAAGCAAGGTTTGTGTTTTGTTTTGTTTTGTTTTTTGTTTGTTTTTTTCCTTTAGTTGCACGCTCCTGCGCCGGGGGGACCTCTCCCCGACGCACCAGCTTGCTTCCTTTCCCCATTTTGGGGTGTTTTGTTTTGTTTTTTTCTTTAATTTTATTTTAAAGTAGCCTAGAACTAGGCCAGTTTTAATACGGCGACTAATGCCCAAGTAGGCAGTCGCCAGATGAGCCCTTAAAAAATAAAATAAAAAAATAGACAGCCTACTGAGATGATTCAATACTTTAAAATAGTTGAGTTCTATTAGGGTGGCTAATGAATGAATTGATTTCTCTTTGCACCATGTACATACCAATGTGTTTATATTTTATCTTATATGTCAAAGAAAGGCAACACAGATAAGTAGGAAATTAAAAGGGAAACTGGTTTTGTTTTCTGTATTTTTGCCTCTATAAATAAAGGAGTTGCCTTAAATATACAGGATATTTAGGCTAAATTTCACTGTTCGCATAAAAGATCCTCCCTCCTACAATATCTCATCCCAAAATAAATGTGTTTTAAAAAATATAGCTGGGAGATGAAAGTTTACTCAAAGTAGCTGCCCTCAGCTTCCACTATGGCTCTGGAACCTAGTGCATGCAGTCCTCTCTCTGTCCCAGGGAAGATCTTTGAATACCAGCTTGGCTTTGGGATTGTAGGCAGAGCAGACACTTGGTGTCTTTCTCAACCACGTCACAGTTATCAATGGTATTACAATCTGGGATCTAGGAGGCCAGAGTGTGTGGCTGGTGAAGTCTCAGAAATTTTCCAACAACCATTCCTCTTTCCATAGGTATGGCTTTCCAGCAGCAACCTTCTGCAGCCATAGTTTAACCACAATCTCCAGTAGCTCCACATAGCTGCTTGTATTGAGCCTAAAACCCTCCTCAAACACGTGGGGTAGCATGTCATCACCCTCACAGTTTGGTAAACTTGGTCTTCATGATACATGGAACGTTGCATGGATTATAGGCAAGCCACTTGTTTTGGGAGTTGGGCAACTGTTCCTGGCAAAAAAAAATTCATCTGATAAGAAACAGATCATCCCCAACTTAACAAGATGCTTCAGCTTGTTTAAGATCTTCTTTGCTTTCATCAAACTGTTCTCTTTGGCTTTGGGTGTCAGAATTTGTCCCATGCTCCTCTTCTACAAGTGGTTGTGAAGGTCCTCATTCATGGCCATCTTCATGCTGGTGACTTCAACACCCATCTCTCTCGCCAAAGCACCCTGTCTGCACCCAACTTAACCTCTTCCCCTTCCACTAACCCTTCCTCATCTTTATGTAACAACTCTCCCTCTCCTTCCATCTACCTTTTCTACTCCCACTTTGTCCTCCCTTTTGTTGGTGCCCTCTTCAACTTGCCTGTCTCTACTTATCTTGCCACAGAGAGGTTCTGGTTACCCGGTGCACTTTCGTCCTACTATGATTCCTTAGTGGAGTGGCCGTATATACCTTGAGATCACTACCTACTGCATGGCAGGTGTTTGGCTGTTGACTCTGCTCACCTTCTTCCAGTCCACATATAAGGTGACAACACTGGCACCATCCATTATGGTTAAAGGTCCAGGACAAATTTGCTTGAATGGCGGCCATGTTTGACAAGGCACATCTTAGTTTGTACCTGGAATTTTCTAATACTATGCCTTGGGAGGTCATAGTATCTACTTTCCATGCAACTTTGTTTCTTTTTATTACTGTAATCATGATGACAACTTTACAAAATAGAGGGTGAATTGAAATGCATGGAGAGCCACCTCCAAGCATACCCTCTCCCTCCCTAGGTCTTGGGGAGGATGAGGTAATACAGCACACATGTTCAACAGGTGGAAAGGTTCCTCTCCCACTATTTTCACCGTAGCAAATGGACTTAGCCTTTGCCATCTATGGAGCCATCCTCAAACAACTCTGCCTCAAAACAAAAAGTAGGTGCACCCCCCCTATGTTTTTCAAGAATACCTCAATCTTCTTTTAGTGAAGAGGAGGTTTACTACTCTCCTATCTACAGATGAGGTTGTTTCTTCCTCACCCCCTTCTCTGGAGTTACCCTTGGACAACTCCATCTCAGCACCAACAGCAGTCTATCCTCTTCCTCTTACAGGGGACTGCCTAAAAAAAACAGGCAGGATCTTACATGGTGGTGAACTTGAGTTCAGGTCCAAATACTGAACATGGGTCCACCCCTCAGCAAGCTTCTCAGACAACTTTGGCTGCTGAAGACTCAAGGAGAGAAGGAACCTCATCTTCCGAATGGTGCCCCTTCAACAGCCAAGATCTCCATTTCAGAGAAGGATCTTTCTGAGGCCTTGAGATCTCCATTTCAGAGAAGGATCTTTCTGAGGCCTTGGGGTCCCTTACAGGGGGGGGGGGTGAGAAGCAGGCTCATTCCATGACCTTTCCTAAAATGAAAAAGAGCAAGAAACCAAAGAGGAATAGGGGTTCTCCTTCAGCCAGTGCTCAGGGATGACTGGGTCTGTTGCCATTTTGTCAGACGGACTAGGCTATGACCAGCATTTCACCCTAAGGCACCTTCCAGTAAGGGGGTCCAAAGTCGCAAGTGCACTGAGCAGGGCCTCAATTAAATATGGGTCCTCATTCAAAGACTAGCTGTAGAGCAGAGCATTAGCTAGTTTGATTAGTAGAGAGACGAATGTGAGTGGTTTCTAGGACAAGAGGCTTCTGGCAAATGCATCTGACCCTTCCAAAACAGCCAAGATTAGTTCCTTTGGACACTCAATGGCTTGTTAGCGTAATGCCGCATGACCATGAACTTTGTGAAATGGATGGTATATGCCAAAGAACTTGTTGACTACTCATAAGAAAACCACTTTAGAGCTGGTCTGTAATAATAAAACAGGGAGGGGCCTCTCAAGATCCACCCCTACACTCTTCTTCAAGTTTGACCATAACATGCTCTGTTGTGGTATGACATTACATTATATCACTACCATATTATATCTATGGGAGAGGACCAATAACTTGAAAGCGAACCAACAAAAGGGACGGAAAACCACATGTTCAGACGGGCTGAGTAATGAGAGAGTGCAATGAGGTCAGGTAAATTATGGACAATGGCAAAGTTCAAGGTTATTTAAAGAGACATGTACAAAAATAGAATTTTATTTACACAAAAAAATTAATAAGAGAATTGAAGGGTAAAATTACCTCAGAGAATTAATGGGCAAAAATCACATCAATAAACGAAGGGGGGGGGGGCTTACGGATGTCTTCTGTATGTGAGGTGAGAACGCTCGGACTTCAGAGCGGGAGGTTGGAGTGATGACGGTTCTCCAAAAGCAAGGGGGGGGGGGTAACTTCTGGTCCAGGGGAGAGTATTTCGGCTACCTGAAATAAGGAGGGCTTCGACAGGAGTTGATGAAAGAAGTCGGAGAAATCACTTGGGGCGATCGTTCAGTGGAATTACCTCCTGGCTGGGGCTAATTCCAAATACACAAAATAGTCCAGCTGTCACTTTGCTTTGTTGCTAGCACTTGACTTGGAACCATGGGGAGATCTTCTGGGTTCTGGCGAGACTTCTCAACTCTGTGTCTCTTCTGGGGAGTCGAGCGTTATTTATGTCCGAGTCTCTCCCTGGAGTTGGGGGTTAGCGGGAAACAGCTCTACTCTCGAAGGGCCTCAAATCTTCTTGCAGAGCTATTTTAGCCCGCATAAAGGTGAATCATGGGGGACTCGATTTGAGGCTACCACTTGTGGAAGGGGGGGGGGGTAGGCTTACCACTTTAGGCCTAGCCAGGCCTTCTGCTGCACATGGGAGTTCCTTTCTGCTAAAGATCTCCCATGTGGGGATTCCCTCAAATGCTCACTGAATTGGTGCATGCTGTTTAGTATCACTAGAGAGTAAATGCATTCCTGCCACTGCTGCAGAGGTGCTACTATTCACACTACTTCGGCCATACAAATCTCTTGTGTAGATGTGCAAAGGTGGGTTTACCTAAATCTGTGTAAATTGCTCTAAGACCATACAGGAAAAGTCCTTTTTGTGTATGGCCAAGTGTGTCATTTGTGTAGCGCTGCACCCTGCATTCTCAAAGCAATGTGGTGTATATATCCTGGAGAAGGAAATCCTTGTTAATGGTGCTGATTCTCTTCTGCAAAGTTAAGGACTTACACGCCTGGGGCTGCCTGGTACATCTTATATGCCTCTTCTAAAAAAGCTACCCTTTGCTTGTAGTCCTTCCATGCCTATGAGCCCAGCTATTTTTGAGCCTATTTGGAACCCTTCTGTGGGTTCTCCCCTAGCAGAGCTGGAAGCACCTAGAGTCCACACCCAGCCTTAGCTAAACCCAATAGTCCCCTCTCTGTCCCCACCCCCAATGTCACGGTTTTCCATAAAGTGAAACTGTGGTGCAGCCTTGACCAAGACTCACAGTAGGACCACCCCCTTCCTGAAGGTGGTCATGAGGCTTTTGGGGGGCTAATAAATTTGCTACCCTAAAGGAGAACAGCACCAAATGAGCTTTGGCTTTTACCCCCTCATCCAAGGCTGGACTGAATGCCTCAAAGGCAGGATCCTCCAAAATAGGGCCCCCACCTCCAAAAATGAGGAAATAGTCAAAGAACTCTTATAAAACCTCCCCCAATAATTCCTGAAAGGCGACAGTCCCTTGTTCAGCTAACAGAACCCAGAGTTGTACCTCTGCGAAGCATACAGCCATTCCCATGAGGGTCTTCTTATCAACGAGGGGCCCAGCATCTTGAAGCATGTCCTGCAGGGCATATTCCTTCAATTGAATTGCTGCAGGCTGTAGCCCAATTGTGATTAGCTGAGCAATCTTTTCTCATCCTCCTGGGGTATATGGGTTTAGCTTCCTTCCTCCAGGATGGGGGTTGACAGGAGGATGTGCCATTTGCACCCATCTTAGTCTCCTTTCTTTTATTTGCTATAAACAATCTTTTCAGGCAGTAGCAGTGCACCTACACCTGGATAGGAGATATACTGTAACTTCTGCGTACATTTCACCAACAGCTGACTTTGATGCATGGAGTATTTCAACTGCATTGTGGCTCAGTTGCCAAGGCTCTTCTGTCGATAGGACTAGAGTGCCAATCTTAGCAGTCCGGCCCTTGTAAACAAGCTAGAGATGGGTGTCCAAAATGTGTAGTTTGTGCTTCACTGCCCCACAAGGGGATGCCGGTTGAGGGATGGATACGATGGCCATCCTGCAGCTGCATCTGGAGGCATTTGCATGCCTTCCCAGTCCCAGCGCACCCCTTTCTACTAAAAACATCCACTGTCCCTCTTCCTTTTCTACCTCTCTTTTCAAACTCCCTTACTCTACTTTCTCTCATTTTCCTTTAGGGAGACCAGTGGGCGACTATTTTTGCAGGCTAGTCGCCTAACCCCTTCATATCCACTCGTCCCTGGTCGGGGCAGGGGGGTGGGGTGCATCCCCGAATACCCCGGCTTTGGTGGCTTTTAATCTGCCTGCACCTATAGTACCCTCCCCATTTTCTTCCCATTCACCTGGCTAGACTTTTTCATCACTATCATTTTTACGCTCAAGTCCTGGTTCCGCGACGTGCTGTGGATGTTTGGCCACCAGGCAAACAAGGTGGTCTTAGTGCTCGCAATTCCTTAACTGGTACCTTACGTGCCCAGCAGGGACAGGCTCTCCTGTTCGGTGTTTAGCATTTGCTTCCCATTTATAAAACATGGCTCACCATGCTCAATAATGACAACTTAAAAAAAGAGTGGTTGCCTCAATCATGGCCACAGGAGCGGCTGCCACCCAGCCAGCATCTATGTGGGAGTTAGCCCCCATAATACTCCGACACTGACAAATACCAAGGCATTAGGTCGCAAAAAGAAGCCTAGTCGCCGAGTACTCGATCCCGAGGAGCTCCGAAGCAAACTCCCTTACTCTCTGTCCTTTTAACAGGTTTTTGGTTCTTAAACCAGAACCCTACTTCTCTTCCAGTTAATCAGGAGCACCTATTTAAGGAGCTCCATGTGAAAACCAGAATCAAGAGGTTCAACCTGAGGCCCCAGGCTGATGGGACTTTGGTTATAAAGTCCCATTCAGCTGGGTCCACGGAATGTTGGTAGCTCTCCGTGAGGTTCAGGGCTGCCTAGTCTGTGTCATGGAGCACCCGCGCTTAAACATCTGCCAGGGAACTATACAGTGAAGACTCGATATTCAAACTTCTTGGAAGTCTAACTTTTTGATACTCGAACATCTGCACACATGGTTGTACAACAACAACAACATTCTCCTGCATTCTGTTTGTGGTTTTTCATTTAGAAACTTACAATGGCTCCAAAGAGGCTTATTAGTGGTGAAAATAAGCCTAAAAGGAAGAATGTAGGGATGACCATTAAATGGAAAAAGGAGATTATTGATAAATACGAGAAAGGAGCAAGAATCACCGATCTTGCAGGTGAGTATTGTATGGCGAAATCTACGGTAGCCACCATACTGAAGAACAAGGAGGCCATTAAGGGAGCTGATGTGGCGATGGGTGTGAAAAAGCAACTTAAGCGACCTGCGGCAGTGGAAGGAATGGAAAAATTCTTGATGGTGTAGATAAACGAATGGCTGGTGATTCTATGTCAGAGGGCATAATTTGTGCGAAGGCTAGGCGGCTCCATGGTGATCTTATTTGTGATACTACCTTTGACTCCAGTGAAGATTTTAAAGCTAGTAAGGGGTGGTTTGGGAATTTCAAGAAGAGAACTGGAATTCATTCTGTTGTGAGGCACGGCGAGGCCTCAAGTGTTGACAAAGTTGCTGCCAAGAAGCTTGTGCCTGAATTTAAGAAATTTGGGGATAAGGAGCGCTTAAGCCCACAACAGGTCTTTAATTGTGATGAGACAGGCCTGTTTTGAAAAAAAACTACCAAACAGGACCTATATAACAAAGGAAGAAAAGTGTTTGCCAGGACACAAGCCCATGAAAGACAGGCTAACCTTGCTTCTGTGCACCAATGCTAGCAGCAACTGCAAAATTAAACCGTTGCTGGTGTACTATTTGGAAAACCCCAGGCCATTTAAGAAGAACGGTGTGAAAAAAAGCAAACTCAGTATGATGTGGAGGGCAAACAAGAAAGCCTGGACAACCAGGCAGTTCTTCACGGAGTGGTTTGTGGAGGTATTTGCACCTGCAGTGAAGACATACCTAATAGAGAAGAATCTGCCACTCAAGGCCCTACTGTTGATGGACATTGCCCCTTCACACCCTCCAGGCATAGAAGAAGAATTGGGTAAGGGGTATAAATTCGTCGAAGTGATGTTCCTCCTCCCCCAACGCCATGCCACCGATCCAACCCATGGACCAGAATGTTATCACCAGCTTTAAGAAGCTGTACACAAAAGCACTTTTTGAGAGGTGATTTCTGAAACAGAGCTCACTCTGAGGGAGTTTTGGAAGAATCACTTCAATATTCTCCACTGCCTAAGGCTTATAGATAAAGCCTGGGGTCAAGTTTCTGTGAGGTCCTTGCAGTCTGCCTGGAAAAATCTGTGGCTGACTTTTGTGACAGCCAAGGATTTTGAGGGATTCAAGCCTTCAGTCCAGGAGTCTGATGTGGTGGAGGAAATTGTGTTTCTGGGAAGGGCCATAGGCATTGAGGTGGACAGTGATGATGTGGAGGATCTGGTGCATGCACACTCTGAAGACTTCACCACTGACAAGCTGCAGGAGGTAACTGAGGAGTTGTCTTCAGGGGAGGAGGAGGGGAACAGTAAGGAACGAGTCTCTGTGGGGGAGCGGTGTGTGTGTGTGTCTGTAGGGCCATTCTCCCACCCCCTTTTACATATATCTTTTCCTACCCCTGTGTGAGTGTGTGGGTATAATTTTCCTTCCGATTTTTTTTAGGAATAATGTTACCAATTGTATTCTCTTTTCAGAGATATTACTTTGCCATAATTTAACGATAGATATATTTTGTTAAATCAGTTATAAAGCATAACAGTAAATATCTAGAATTATAAAAGTTATAAACAGGAATTTGTCGTGTGCACGTGGATGTTCACTTAGAGAGTGGAAGCTTTTACGCACTGTAAGAAGAATCCTCAAAATTTGAGGCCGAGATTCAGTCTCTAAGATACACTGTCTTCCTTAGTGTCCGCAGAGCTCAGGGCCGAATATTAAAAAAGACTAGGCCGCAAGGAGCGACCTATGCTGATGTCGCCCACTTGAAGACCACAAGGTCTTCACTAGATACCACACGCCTAAACATGTCCAACAGGTTTGGGTAGTCTCAGAAAGCGGCAGCTTTGCTAACCACACCATCACAGCGATGGAAGTGGTTCCCACCCCCATCACTCCGAGGTTACCTCAGACACATAAGAGGTCCCGGCGTAGGCTAAATGCCTCCCCCACATGAGGCTATGCATTCAGCCCCCCCCCCTCCTGTTACTCCCCCTCCGAAGTGTGTCTCTCGAATCGAGGTATCATCGCCCAAATGGGTGAAAAGGCCTCCGCAGTCCACAGAAATGACTGTGGTCATGGAGGTCCATCCCCATCCTATTCCTCCTTCCCAAGAGAGGGAGGCTCTCGAGCCTGAGGAAGCCCTTGAAAGGCTCTTCAGCTTGACCCCCCACCACCACTCTTCCACATAAAACCCACCAATCCCTCCTTTCATTTCCCCTTCCCCCTAACTCCATTTTCACTACACCTTCTTCTCCACTGTTATCCAACAGTTCCTCTCCTATCAAAAAATCCAGCCCCAAACTAAAAAAGAAAATGCCTAAGGAATCCGAGTCCCAGGCTTCTCTTGCTGGGAAGCCCGGATCCTCAACCCCATCGAGTGGGTAGATCCCCGCTATGGCCTTCCCCACGTGTCCTTTTGTCTCTTCCACAGTAGTCCACTGGAACTGCCGTGGTCTGCTGGCTAACTGGGAGAGCATCATCCGCCTTTTATCCCATAAACCTTCCTTTCTTTGTTTACAGGAATTAATCCTACGAGGTCCCAGGTCCCTCAGATCTCAGGCTACCTCCCTTTTGTTTTTTCAGCCACGCCTTGATTCCGACAGAGGTGGAGTTGCCATTCTGGTACTCGACTCAGTCCCATGTCACCTCCTCACTACATACGGACCTTCATGCGGTAGCTGTCCGGCTTTGCTTAAGATGGTAATACACTGTGTGCTCAGTCTACATTCCTCCTCACGACTGTCCTACTCTTGATTCTCTTTGTGAACTAATCTTTCAACTTCCTTGCCCTTTTCTCATCCTGGGGAACTTCAATAGTAGGGATCCTGCCTGGGGGGACTGCTACATGATGTTCCTAGCACCTACTTTGCTGTCACTTATGGATCAGCTATTTTTCTCTCCATTAAACTCTGGCTCACCCACATACCTTCACCCTTTCACTGGCACCTTTACTTGCCTTGATCTTTCCCTTATATCAGATAAGGCGCTGTTTGACTTCTCCTGGGCAGTTTCCCAGGATGACTTAGGCAGTGACCACTTCCCGGTCTCTCTCTCTCTATCCCCTTACCTTTCAAATCTGTCCATGGGCAGAGATGGCACTTCCGTAGGTCTGATTAGAGTAGCTTTCAAGCTATGATTTCCATACATTTGATGAGGCTTTGTCCTTCCTCAACACTAATAATTTCTGCAGCTACTTCTTCAATTCCTAGGTTGTCAGGTGCGATCCACCCCAGGACTGTTCCATGGTGGTCTCCGGTGTGTGGCAAGGTGGTTTGTAGAAATAAGGGCGCAGCATGCTGGTACTACCAAACCTGTCTTCCCAACATAAAGAAGAAATGAACCGGGTACAGGCCCTCATGTGCCGATGCCTCAAATAGGCACCTCAGTCATTGTGGAAATCTTATGTGTCCGGATTTTCCTCCTCATCTACCACCAAAATGTGGTGCCGTGTTCGCTGTGTAGCTGGCAAGTCATCATCACTGCACCAGCCCGTTATTAGGGAAGGCAATGCCTACCTCTATGATGGATATGAGGTGACTGACAGGCTCACCAGGCACTTCTCGTCGATATCTAACCAGACCGCACCTCACTGTTATCCTCTAACTTTCCCTCTCAGATCAGACAAGGACTATAACCGGTTATTTTCAATACCATAGTTAAAAAACTCCCTTGCCTCATGTCACCCAACTATCCCTGGTCCTAACAGAATTCCAGCCTGTCTGCTCAAACACCTACATGTTTCTGCTCTCCACTTTCCCCTCGATCTATACAACTGCATCTGGATTGAGGGCACCTTCCTTTCCCACTGTGGTGGAGCGAATGTGAGTGTGTGTGAAGGGCCATTCTCCCACCCCTTTTTCCAATACCCTCTCCCTCCCTCTGTAAGGATGTCTGTATAAATGGGAATGGGTTTTTTTTATATTTTTTATTTATAATATAAAATTGATTTTCCTATTTGTCTAAAATGTTTTTTCTCTCCCCCACCTATTCACAATTTGTAATATACCAGGCCACTTTAATCAAATTTACAAGATAGTTTCTTTGCTAAAATTATTTTAACAAACAAATTGTTGATTATTGTTGTTTCGAGGGGCCACTCTGTTAAATTCCAAAAATAGATAAACATTACCCGACTTTTGTAAAGTGGCTGGCGTTCTAGATTTGGAAGGTACAGTTTGGAGATATTGTGAGTCCCATTTGTAACGAGGGGGGCTTCTATATAGCCCCTTAACATTATTTCAAGCTCGGAGGGGCCATCTTGTTATAAGTTATAGGCATCTTGCCCCTCGAGTGGCAGCTGGCAGGACTTTCCCCCTTTGTACCATGTGAGGCTTTTTTTTTGTATTGTTTTTTAAGTACAAGTGTGGTTATTAGGCCTCTTTGTACGATTGTATTGTGGTTGAATTTTGCCATCAGTAGGGTTATTAGGCCTCATTGTATCATTTATATATTCTCTCTAGTTTATATATAAATTATTGGTTAGTGATAGGATTGTCTGTTTTTTTTGTATGTATATCTATACTCGAGATCTCAAATATAATTACCCCCATATTTGTGTAAATATTATTGTATTTTTTTGTAAGTATATACAATGTTTAATTCTCCTTTGATTTCTCATGTCCAAATTAGTGTAGGAAGCGGGTTGGATCGATTGGGATTAGAGCATAGATTTTTCAGCCCGCTACACCATGACATGGTGTACAGCCACCGTCATGCCAGTCCTCAAACCGGATTCGGACCCTGCAGATGTTTCGTCATATCGTCCCATAGCCATAACTTGCTATTCCTACAAGGTCCTGGCTTTTGCCAGTTTCACAGCGTATTAGATCCACTCCTGCGCCTCAGCCACGATGTGCAGGAGGCTTTCTCACAATGTAGTGCCTTGTTGGCTGTCTTCTTTGACATTCGCAAGGCATACGACACTTTCACTAGATCCTCCATACACTGGAATCTCCATTCTCTTAACTTCTGCGGCTATATGCCAACTTTCCTCTCAGGATTCCTTCACGATCTGTCCTTTCAGGTTTGCATTGGTTCCTCTACATCTATTCCTTATCCACAGGAGGAGGGAATCCCTCAGGGATCTGTCCTGAGTGTCCTCATCTTCTTTTTCTTCATGAATACTGTTACCACTTCATTCCCTCCAACTATCAATAGCTTGCTCTATGCTGATGAACTGGTGATTTACTTTATAAGTAAATCACTATCTCTGGTCACCTGACAGGTCTAACTTGCGGTCACTGCAGTTGTGGATTGGACATCTTCCAAGGGTCTATCCTTTTCTCCTTCTAAGTCTTGTTCGGTTCTTTTCCGCCGCCGTCGAGGTAGACAGGCCCTTGAGTGTCCGCTGCTTATGTCTGAGACTCCGATTCCAACTAAGTAGTCAGTGAAGTTCCTTGGCCTGGTACTTGATGAGAAGTTGTCTTGGGGGGCCTCACATGGAACACCTTGTGACTGCCACCCGCCTGACACTCAACCTTCTATGCCTTCTCTCCCACACTAACTGGGGCTCTGGCCGCTGCACCTTTATGGTGCCTTTCTTCTCCCCAAACTCGACTTTGGGTGTGAGGTGTATGCCTCAGCATCCCCTTCTACCCTCCCACATCTCGAACCCCTACAAAACTCCGCTCTGCGGATGGCTTCTGGAGCCTTCTGCTCCTCACCTGTTGCAAGCCTTCGGGCAGATTGTAATGTCCCTCCGCTAAGGGAGTGATGGAACTTTTTAGCCATGAAGGCTCTCATACACTCCTGGAGACTCACCTCTACCCCTACTTTTCCAATAGTTACAGGTGACCCCTCACCTGAGGCCCATTGGCACCTCCCTAAAATTGCCTCCCCTCTCTTCACTGCCCTTCCCTTCCCCATTCCTCAAATCTGCCGGATATCCTTCACATGGATCGCACCCTGGAGGATATGCAACCACTTGCTGTCTCCTGGCAAATCCTTTACACCAGCTGAGGTTCTTGGTGGAAAGTTCCTTAGCTATACCTTTGTTCACTCTCAGAGCACGGCCATCCTTACGGATGGTTCCTGCTCTCAACTTAACTCATTGGGTGCCATCATCGTAGAGACGGTGCCCTGATACTACACCTCCTTTTGCCTCCCCTTTGGGTGCTCATCTTATACTGCGGAGCTCTATGCCCTGAGGGAGGGCCTTCTAATTACCCGTCTTCAAGCCTCCAACTCTCGGAGTGCAATTTCCACACTGTCCCTCTACTATTTTCCTCACCCTATTGTCCGTAAGATCCGTCAACTCTTCAAGTCTTGCACAAGGCCACTGTTTCCTCGCAAAAGCTGATCACCTTTTGCTGGGTTCCCTCACACATAGGAGTTCCTGGCAATGAGGCAGCCAATTGAGCTGCGCGGTCGGCATCTGATCTATCTTGTCCTGTTCCTATTCCTCATACTGACCTCTTTCCTCACTTCAAAAACTTAATGTCAACACAGTGGCTTGCCATAAAGAAGTCGTTTTGACCCATCTCCGTCTTGGTCATACAGGCCTAACTCACACGAACCTTATGTCCCGTGAGCCTCAACTCCCCCAGATTAAACCCACCCTATGGTACTGGGCATCCTCCTTCCATTGCTCCCGCCATAAAGTCATTTTGACTCATCTCCGTCTTGGTCATACACACCTAACTCATGAGTACCATATGTCCTGTGAGCCTCAACTCATTTGCAATACATGCTGAATCAGGCTTACAGTCTCCCACTTTCTGGTAGACTGTACCCGGTACTCCACCATCCATCGCCGCTTCTTCCCTTACTTATCTCTTTACCCTCGCAGTGAACACCTAAAGATGATCCTGCCGAAAGCCCCCATTTCTCGATAGATGCCATATACTCATTCCTGTCCGATGCCAGTCTCAAATCCATGATCTAGCCCTCCACAAATCCTTTCCATCACCTGTACACACCTCATCCATCAGTAACCTACTCCCTTAAACTTTTGGCTGAGATGGACGCCTTAGCATCGATCATAATCCTCTACCATAATAATAATATGTGCTTCACTGTTTGAGGAACACTTTATTTTCCTACCTTGATCTATCCCTGTGCTCTGTAATGCCACAGCTGCTGCAAGCTGAGCACATATCAAAATTATCTTCTACTGGGTTCATGGACATGTGTGAATTGCAGGGAATCAGCATGTCAAAGAGTCATTGAGTACTTGGCAACCAGACTGCAGTTTCCCTCTTCCTCACACTGTTTACTTGGCATGTATCAGAGCAGCCCTCTGGGCTCGGCTGGTCTACCTTGGAAAGAAGATAGAAGATGGCTGAGGGGGCTTAGAGTTGTATGACATTGTGTTATGACTGTTCCCATGAATCTACCCCCCAATGCTGCGATGGCTTTGGGTCGCTTTCTGTCAATTTCAAATTGGATACACTTGCATCAAGCCTATTTTGCTTCCATAGATTATTACTGCCATCCACCTTTCTCTCTACAAACCTCTTTTCTGAAATCTTTCAAGGGGAGATTTCTCATTGGTTTTTGCATTTTAAATAAAAGGTTACCATTCAAAAGTCCACTTAATAATTTTTACATGTGAGTCTTAGTTTATCATTCCTGACTGAAGAAGAAAATGAACTAGGTGTAACTAGATTCTTAAATTGTCTTCAAATGAAGGGCATTTTCCTATATTTGAGATTAGGATTACTACATTTATATTTATCATTATACAAATATAAATCAGCATATTAGTGATTAGTTTATTGCTCCTGCAGTCTCCCTGAAGAACAAATTCTTTGTCATTATATAGTTTCATTTCATGAAATTTAGTCTTTAATACACTCATCATTCATTTGGATTAGATTGATCAACTCAGATTCATAATGATCTTCCTTTTTCAGGAAAATGATTCAGAAGATTATGCAAAGCACAAGTATGGGAATTTACCTTTGATTAAAAGTGAAAACCTTAAAGCAGTTTCTCATGTCAGTATCAATACTTTGAAAACAGATGGAGCAGGCAAAGATATTTTAATTAGAGCCAGACTTCATATTAGTCGGGCAAAAGGTAGTATTTACAAATTTATGAAGTTAAATAGTATCAAAATTCTGTTTCCTTTGTTTCAAAAGTACAATCATTTCTATATTATTTCAGGCAAACAATGTTTCTTCACCTTAAGAAGTCAGGCACAAACTATACAGTGTGTCCTTGCAGTTAATGAAAATATTTCAAAACAAATGATAAAATTTGTAGGTGCAATACCCAAGGAAAGTCTGATTGATGTGGAGGGCAAGGTTTGTTGATTAGCAGCTTTCGTTCATCATGGATGTTGTGTTTCTCGGTATAATTCTGTACTTTAATTCATTCTTCTTTTTTTCAATTAGGTTGTAGCAACTGGACAAAAAATTGAATCTTGTACTTTGCAAGATATTGAAATACAGGTCCACAAGGTGTTTGTAGTGTCAGCATCTACAAGTAGGCTGCCTCTTCAGGTTAGTTTTATGAATGGATGCCCACCGAAAGAGTTAAAACATCTTTTCAATGTTCACTTTCTTGATTTATTTATTGAGACTATGGTTGAGATGCTTTGTTATGGTCCTCCATTTTAGTCTGACTTGTTTGCAATATATTTTTTTTCAAGCACTTTTGTGACTATTTTTTTTCCTCATTGCATTACACATTACCTTTTCATTATCAATCTGGGATGAATAATATTTTTCTAAAATAGGAATTATTATGAAATAGCCTGCTTGAGAACAGTGACATTGGTGAAAAAGGATTAATGAAGAAGTGTATGTTGGTGGTAATTTAAGAGTTCTTAAAGTAGTACTATATTTACCCCATTACTACACTACACTCCAACATATCAGAATTAGTGACCAAAAACAACCATCACTAATGGCAATAGAACTTCATTGATGAAAAAGACACCAATGGTATTCTTGCTTATACTTTTGAGTACCTTCACTCTTTGTTCTTGGAGATTTATGTAATGCTCTTCCATCACCAGTACTTAGGAGTTTTTAGGCATACTGTTGCAATCTCTTGTCATTCATAACATTTTTCTCTTCCCCTCAATCCCATACCACACTCATCCCTTCATCCCAGATGACTCAGTTCATCTGACAAATCACAGCAATCTATGCACTTCTAAGTTACATCAATCTTTTGACTTGAAATAAACTTGTGAAGAGAGCATTTTCTATATACATTTAAGTATATACCAAAGAGAAGAAATATATGCATGAATCAGACTGATTGGAAAGACCTCCTGTTTCTGATTCGCGGGGAATCACCCCAAAGCAGTGATCTTAAATTTTTCCTATCTCATACTATACCTTTTTATATCTGAAACTCGCCTACTTTATTTCCATCTAGCACAGTATAACCTGACCACCAGCAAGGTCTCAGAAGCAGTCAGTAGTAGGGTGTATTGAACTCCCGAAGAAGACCCTGTTAGGGGGCCAGAGAAGGAGCCCGGTTATCGGTGACAAGCCCGAATCTGAATGCAGAACTGCTTATAGGGCTAGGCCTAATTACGTAGGATGGTCAGGGAGTATGCGCTTCAGAGCAGGCAGGCGAGATATTATTAGGAACAGATAGGGGTGCTTCTCCCACTAGTGGAGTGAGGTAAATAATCTACTACCTTATTTTCCAGAGAACCTATCCCCCCCCCCCTTGGGGGGGAGGGCATGAAAAATTGAACATGGACCCACAGGACTTCACCAAAAGGCGAACACTTCGGCTAATTCAGAACGGGATAAAATAGAGACCACAGGATGCAGCACAAAGCATTTTCAAGGATTTAGAATTCGTGCTGATCAAATGGATTTGTGGAAAACAATGATGTTGAACTGCTACTTTTATCGTCAGGAACCATCACTTTAAGGAAAATCAACTTAGCAGCTAAAGTACCACCCCAGATTATTGCCAACTGAAGCATCATATGCTGTAAGGTAGAATCAGGGGTGGGGGAACATTCCCCAGATGAAATAAAACATGAAATAATGGAACAACAACCCTGGATGAAGATACACGACATAATCAAATTTAAGGAATACACACATGTGTTCAAAATGGTCTGCGAGTCAACTGAGATTGCAACAAAGGCACTACAGAAGGGAATCCTCGTATACAGTATGAGAATCCTAGCTTGTAACATTCAAAGGGAACAGTATCACAATATACAAATCTGTTTTAGATGTTACAAAATGGAAGACGACATCACCGCAAACTGCCCAAGAAAGGAAGGAGAAATATGTTCAGAATGCAGTGGCCCACATTCTTGGAAGAGCTGCACAAACTCCACGAAAAAGTGTATTAATTGCAGAGGGGAGCCACAGAACAATGGCAATGACATGTCCGAAGAGAAAAGAAGGAACAAAAAACATCTCATATGCGGCGGCAGCTGCAATGAAAAACAATGGAACAACTACTCAAATGATGCTTGATGGAACTCTGAATGTAAAAATACTGACATGCATTCTACACTCACAAGTCTTAAACATTGCCAAACCAGGAACATATGCCACCACATTGAACTCCATCCTCAAGGAAAATGAGCTCGAGCCAATGAAATACCCATAAAATATTGATTCATCGACAATATTTAACATAAAAATTTCAGAAGATACAAAAAAGAAGCTCTTGGAAGAAACACAAAGAAAGGAAAGAGAATCTGAAGAGGAAGACACAGAAAGCAAGGAAACAGAATCTGAGAGCAGCACCAACGAGAATAATAAGAAAAACGTAAAAAGAAACACGCAAAAACAAAAAAGAAAATCGACTAGGGACACATCGCCATGCGACCAAAGACCAGAAATACCAACCACGAACTGAGAAATGGATAGGAGTCAGAAATTAGCAAGGACAGAGATGAACAGCAGAAATACCAGGAAAAGATACAAATAAATTTACGTAATACCACCACTCTCCCAAAAGGAAGAACCGCTTAAGAACATACAAACAAGATGGATAATAATAAATTAAGAATTCTACAGATAAATACGAATGCCTGGAAGGATAAAGAAAACACTTACGGAAATATCTTTAGAGAAATAGACCCCGGCATCATTTTAATTTCAGGTCACAGGATTAACCTTGAGACTCATAAACTAAAAATATGGAACTACAAGGTAATAGCGACTAATCACACAAACAAAGCACATGACGGAGCAGCAGTAGCAATAAAGAAAGGAATAGAGTACAAAACAAAGCAAGAATTAACCGTATCTTACCTCGCAAGATGTACGTACACAGGATATAGAAACAGAAACCAAACAGGAAAAGACCTACAAGCTCTAATAGACAGACGAATGATAAGAAGACTAGGACCAGAGTACCCATTGCTAATTAAAGACAGAACAGCGACAACTCCAGACATTTGCCTAGCAAACAATAACATTCCTTTTAACTACCACATGGAACCTGTAGATGTTATCTGCAGTGACCACATAGCAACACTACTCACCATGAATCAGCAAATACAAATACCTGTTAAAAAATGGAAGGCATACCATAGAGCAGACTGGGAAAAATACAAACTAGAATTGAATGACTATGTACCAAACAGACTAAATGAAACTACTTTAGAAGAAACTGACGGTGAGCTGGAAAAAATAAGGATGCAAATACAAACAGCTGATGAGATTGCAATACCCAGAAACACATACAAAACAGTTAAATACTTTATATGGACAGACGAAATGAAAACTAAGAATGCAGAAATAAAAGCAATAAACACGGACATACAAGGGGCAGTCAATAAGTTTTGCAAATCAGTAGGACAAAACAGAGGAAGGGGGATGACTGTTTGTGGGGGTGTTAGGACAAGTTATGACAAATCAGGACCTGCAGCCGCACCCTCCTGCCTCGTCTATTTAAGAAGCAGTAGCTGATCGCAGATCGTCAGTCACAAATTTTTCAACAATGGAGAAGGTTGAGCACCGCGCAGTGATCAAATTTTTGACCAAGGAAGGCAAGAATGCAAAAGAGATCCATAAACGCATGGTTGCTATGTACACCGACACCGCCCCTTCCTATGCAACCATTGCTCGCTGGAATAGGAAGTTCCGCCATGGTCGTGAGTCCCTTGAAGATGACCGCCGTCCAGGACGAACGTCAGACGTGACCAACGAGAACAATGTGGCCCCGTGTGGAGAGGATGATCCTCGAAAATTGACGGGTGAAGGTTGAAGAAATCGAGTGAGAACTTGGAATATCACATGGAAGTGTTATCAACATCACCCACGACAATTTGGCCATGACCAAGGTCTCTGCCCGTTGGGTCCCTAGAAACCTCACGAAACCTCACGCCCCATGATCGACTTCAACGTTGTTAAAGTTCGGAGGAGCTGCTGCTCCTGTACAATCAAGACCCTGCGGGATTCGAGTCACGCATAGTGACAGGTGATGAAACGTGGGTCCATCACTGGGATCCTGAGACCAAGCTTGAAAGCATGGCCTGGAAGCACAGGGGCTCTCCGACCCCCATCAAGTTCCGGACCCAACCATCAGCCGGGAATATCATGGCCACTATCTTCTGGGATTCTGAGGGATTGTTGATGGTGGACTATGCGCCTCGTGGAAGGACCATCACAGGCCAATATTACGCAGAGGAACTGGCTGAGTTGAAGAAGTGCATCTGTCAGAAGCGGCGCGGCAAGTTGACACGTGGTGTCCTGCTCCTCCATGACAATGCCCCTGTCCACAAGGCCAAAGTTGCACAAGCTGCCCTGCGCGAGTACGGATTCGAGGAGCTCAACCATCCTCCCTACAGTCCAGATCTGGCCCCTAGCGACTACTTTTTATTCCGCCAGCTCAATGCTGCACTGCGTGGATGCCGGTTTGGAGACGATGAAGATGTCCAGCTCGCCGTCCAGGAGTAGATTAAACAGCAGTCGGGAATTCGTAGCCTCAGGGACAAGTGGCACAAGTGCATTGAAGTCGAGGGTAGTTATATTGAAAAATAATAAAAAAACTTTTCCTCATATCTCATTTCCTTATATCCGAATTTCAAAACTTATTGACTGCCCCTCATAATAATAAATGGAACGTCAAGGGAAAACTGCAATCTGAGAATGAAGAAGAGAGAACTACTAAGTGCAATAACGGACAAACAAACGAGAATACTGGGACATAGCCATTCAAAATATTGGCCGAGTTATTTGCCCTGAGAATTTTGGAAAAAGATAAAAAGAATGGGAAATGCTAAAGGTAAGGAAAAAATAAAGATTAAGGACAGAAAAGGGGAAATTAATCGAAGATGAACTCGAGATTGAAAAATTGTTCAGGGAAAACTGCAAAGGAGTGTTCAACATCGGCGAACAGGAAAATGAAAACTACGATATAAACTTCGAAAACCAAATAATTGACAAACTAAATGAACGGATTGAGAGGACTTTCCCATATCACTACGTAGAAGAGGAGCGGTATGTGAACAATGGATTTAACACCAAAATCACAATCGAGGAATTAAAGAATACCATTTCAGATTTTAAACAAAAGGACCCTGAGAAATCGGGCCTCACCAGAAAAAACTATCTAGAAGCACCGGATAATATACTTGAAGTGATGCTGACTGGACTCAGCACCCCGTCTGACTCCACCTTAGCCTCTTCTCCTTCATTCAGACATTTGTGTTTCCCCCCTATTTCCTCACTTTTCATACAACCTCCCACAACTTTCTCTGGTCAGCCTCTAATTTCACAGGTTAGATACTGACCTTCTCAGTAACTATCCTGGATCGGGGCTGAGGGGGGAGGAGACAATGATCTCTCACCCCTGAACTCCATTTTGGGATGGTGGGTTTTTTAATAACCTGCTTTATCCCCAACCACATCTTCCTCACCTCCTCTTCCTTTCTATCTTCAGACACTATCCATTTTACGCCATGTCCAAGGTGGAGCCACCATGCTGAGGGACTGCCAGGCCATCAGGTGGGAGGGGTGGTCCAAAATGGTGGCACCTAGCCCTGCCAGGCCTGTACTCACCCTTCGCAGAGTGGGCCACTGTGGGGAGTGATTAGAGTTTGCATCCCGTAAAAAAAAAGGGTCACTATGCCCAATGATGAAAACTCAAACAAAATCTCTCCCCATTTTTTCCCCTTTAAGAACGATGGAGCTGCCCTCAGGCAGCTCCACAGATAAAATGGAGGTCCCCCGCCTGTGGTTTTCCAGGGGACCCTCTATAACTCTTCAACCAGAGAGGAGGCTTACTCCTCTCCGGTGCCTATGGGTACAGGGGGCTCCCCCTCACCCCCTTCCTTGGAGTCACCACGTGACTCCAGCTCAAATCTGGCAGTCCCTCCTTTGCTTTCACAGGGGACTGCCAGGAAAGCCAGCAGGCAGCCCATAACTGGCCGCTTCCCTCTAAAGACCCGCTGGCCTAAATATTAAATCTAGTGGGGGTGAAGCTCTATGCCCCCCCCAAAGAACATGGAGGAGATTGACATGTCCTGGGGGGAGATGGCCAAATGGAGGCACCCCCTGAGATAGACATGCTCTCTGATGCAGCCCAGCTTCAGAAGGTGGGGCCTTCTATGGGGGCAGATTCGGGCTCAGCATCAAACACCGAGCCGAGTCTGCTCCTGTACGGGGCCCTCGCCAGAAGGGTTGGGCTGCTAAGACAGCACAAGGAGGGGAGGGATCTCCTCCTCCGGCCGGTGCCCCCACGACTGCTGGGACCTTCACTATCTCGGGTAAGGACCTTGCAGAGGCTGGCCCATCTGGCCTGGGGGCTCCTGATAGAGAAGGGGAGAAGCGGGTCCATTCCCCGCCCTCCTCTCCTAAAAAAAAGGACTAATAAAAAGAAGACAAAAAAAAAAGACTCGAGGCTCTTCTTCCTCCACGGGGGCCGCGGGGACGGACGAGGCCGCTACCATCCTTGAACGCGTCCAAGCCAAGATCGGCACGTCGGGCCCCGGTGCTCACCTGGGCTGGGAATCCGAAAATAAGACCAAAGTGGATTACATCGGGGCCACTCATTCAAAGATTACCCCGCGTTTTCAAGCCTGCTGGCTTCAAACGCTTCCTCGTTATTCGCTCCACGGATGGCAACATGATCCATCAGAGGAGAGCTTTAGCTAGTGTGATTGGTAGAGAGCCGAAGGTGACCCGTTTCTCGGACGGGAGTCTTCTGGCGAATGCAGTGGATTCCTCTGAGGCAGCCAAGATAAGTGCTTTTCGGACACTTCATGGCACCCCGGTGAGTGTGACGCCGCACTCTACCATGAACTTTGTGAAAGGAATAGTTTATGCAAGGGAACTCGTGGAGTACTTCATAGAAGATATCTCTCTAGAGCTGGCCGACCACGGGACAGTCAAGGGTCGAGCGTGTGATGGGAAAACAGGGAGGGGCCTCGAGACCCACCCCTACACTCTTCGTCACGCGCCTCCACTGAGTCGTTAGACTCACAGGAGGCAACACCCCTGAAGTTGGTGGCCAGGCCATCTTCCGGGGTTCCTAAAGCTGCCCCCCGAAAGGACGACAGCAACAAAGGAGTTTCGGCTCCTTCGCCCACGCCTAGTGGTGGGCTGGGTGGCTCGGAGACGGTGGTTTCTGGAAAAGAGGGTCCCCCGCCTCCAAAGTCGCAACGCCCGCCTAAGGTTTCGAGGCGGAGGGAGGAAAAGACTCGCATGGCGAGCCCAACCTCCCCCAATAAGTCCTCGAAGGCGACAGCACTCTGGGAAGCGTACGGCCATTCCCATGAGGGTCTTCTCTTCGAAGAGGGCCCCCGCGTCTCCTCCGAGCTAGGCTGGGAGGGCATATTCCTTCAATGGAATTGCCGTGGACACCGGGCCAACTGGGAGGAGCTGCGCAGGCTCGTCTCGTCCCGTTCCTTGTTAGCTATCTTTTTGCCGGAGACCATTCTGGGCGCATGCTCCCTGCCCACCCTCCCGGGGTATAAGGGTCTTGCGCCCCCACCACCGCGAGATGGCCGGGCGGGAGGATTTGCGATTTACACCCGGCATGATGTCTCCATTCTTCTCTTTGCTTTAGATACCTCCCTTCAGGCAGTAACTGTGCAGCTGCACCTTGATAGGAGGTATACTGTTATTTCCGCACACATTCCACCGTCAGGCGACTTCCGCCGCATTGTGGCACGGTTGCCGAGGCCTTTTCTCTTGCTCGGAGATCTAAACGGTAGACACCCCCTCTGGGGAGACTACTCTATCAATCCCCGGGGTCAAGTCTTTGCCGACATGATCGACGACCTTGAGATGGGTGTCTTAAATATGGCTGAGTTTACGCATCACTGCCCGAGAACCGCTTCCTTTTCCTGCCTCGATCTATCTTTGTGCTCTCCGGATGCACAGCCTGATTTTGATTGGGGAGTGGTCGATGACCTCCATGGTAGTGATCACTTTCCCATTCAAATATCATTTTCTGGGCCGCTGCCGCCTGAGAGCCCGCCCCGATGGTGCTTGGCGCGGGCGCGGTGGTCTGCATTTCAGGAGACGGTGCCTATGCCGCCTAGAGACGCTAGTCATACCCTAAGCCCTTTGAGTTTAGGCCTAGGAAACTCCTTCGAGTGCTAGGTATAGCTCGCGGTCCGGTGGCGCCCTTTGTTCTGCCCAGGATGCCACCCTGTAGGGTACCACATTTGTCGATCTGTCGCCACGCCTCTGCTTCCAAAGCTTCTACAGCGCCGGGATTATTGCGTTTGACCTTTTTGGAGCACACCTCGTGTCTCGCTGGAACCGTGCCAGTGTATACGGATGGCTCCAAGTCCCAAGAGGGGGTCGGCTTCCACGCTGTGTACACCCTCTGTTTGAAGTCAGCGTGGCTCTGCCAGGCGCTGCGTCTGTCTTCACGGCCGAGCTGCTGGCAATACACCACTCGTTACGGGAGATTACGCGACGTGCCAGGTTCGGAGACCGGATTGTGATCTATAGCGACTCACAAAGCGCCCTGAGTGCTCTCGGGGCATTGGAATCTTCGCATCCTCTGCTTCGCGATATCCGTGACGCCACGGTTTTGGCAAGTCGGGTGGATGTCGAGATTATCTTGTGCTGGGTTCCTGGACATGTAGGAATTGCGGGGAATGAGCGCGCCAAAGAGTCCGCGTGGACTCTGCGACCCGACCAGCGTTTCGCTCTTCCTCCCACCGATTACATGGCAGGAATAGGGGCAGCTCTTCGCACTGCTTGGCAAAGAAGATGGTAGACGGTTGAAGGGAACTTAAAGTTGCGTGCCATTGCGCCGCGACTGTTCCCATGGTCTACCCCCCAATGCCGTGAAGGCTTCAGGTTGCTTTCTGTCGTCTCCGAATCGGGCACACTCGTGTCACGCAACGCCATTTGACGGACCGCTCGCCTGCGCTCTATTGTGACGACTGCGTCGTCCCGCAGACTGTTCGGCACATTCTTGTCGTATGTCCCAGTCTGGGTGATCCTCGCGCACGTTACCTGTCCCGGTACCGGAATGGGCGGGGTCGCTACCGCCTTTCCCTTTTAATCTGGATGGGTTCTTGCACACCCACCGACCTGTGAACTTTTAGACTTTTTGGAGGAGCCAGCCTTCTCCCCGTTATTTAATATTTGACTATGGATCGCGTTCTTCTTCGCCGAGGGAGGGCGGGCCTTCTCCTGTCGACGGAGCTCGCTTTATATTTTTTCAATTTGCTTGTTTTTCTTTTATTTATTTTTTTTCCTGTTTGTATTTTTTTTTTCTTTTTTTGATTTGACTTTTAATATAGCCTAGATTTAGGCTAGGTTGAGTACGGCGACTTATGCCCTAGAAGGCAGTTGCCAGATGGGATATTAAAATTAAAAAAATAATGCCTGTATAATTCCCGATGAGTTAAAGATAGCCAAAATGATATTCATACCGAAGCAGAGAAAACCACCTTCGAAGGTCGAAAACTTCCGACCTATATCCCTTTTCGACCTCATCGGAAAGGTGTTTGAAAAAATTCTGAACACAAGATTAAATGAATATCTCACAGAAACCAATCTCTGGAACAATCAACACTTCGGTTTCAGAAAGAACAGGAATACGGAGATGGCCCTCAGCGTGATTACAGAAAAAATAAGCAAAGTGAAAGGAGAGAAATGCAGTATGGACATTACATATATGCCGGGATGTATCGAAAGCATTCGATAAACTCTGGCAAAGAGGCATACAACATAAAATTCTAAATCTGGAAATGAACAACTATTTGGAAAGAATTTTATGCGACTACGTCATGGAAAGATATGCATACATAGATACGGGGAATTACCAAGGGGAAAGATTCAAGCTTAATGCGGGCCTCACTCAGAGGGGGTGTTTAAGTGTATACCTCGGACATTCCCCCACCCAGGAACCAGGGCTGTGTGAACATACAATACACAGATGATTTCACTCATTTAATTCCCTGTGTTTATCGGAACCCTCAGATGCAATCTAAACGAGTATGAACGCAAACGAATAAAGATAAATTTAAAATTATACCTATATATTTTGTTTTAACCATCAAGTTTTTATGCCCAAGTAAGAAGGCGCGTTTTTTCGTGTTCTTCTAAATGATGTTTTTTTTTCAGATTGAGGATGCTATGCGCCCTGAAACGGACGATCCTGAAGGGCTTCAGATCCGTGTCAGCCAAGATACTCGCCTCGACAACCGTATTTTGGACCTTCGAACTCCGACCAACCAGGCTATTTATCGACTGGAAGGAGGCGTGTGCAGACTCTTTCGAGAATCTTTGAGTTCCAAAGGGTTCGTCGAAATCATGTGCCCGAAGCTCATCTCGGCGGCGTCGGAAGGTGGTGCCAATGTGTTCGGTCTCAGCTACTTTGAGAAAATGGCTTTTCTCGCCCAGAGTCCCCAGCTCTATAAACAAATGGCGATCGCATCAGATTTCGACAGGGTGTTCACCATTGGCCCCGTGTTTCGTGCCGAGAACTCCAACACTCATCGCCACTTGACGGAGTTTGTGGGCTTGGACTTGGAGATGACATTTTACCACCATTATCACGAGGTGGTTAACGTCATCGGAGATATGTTTACCGAGATCTTTCGCGGACTCCAGCGTCACTACCGAGAGGAGATCGATATAATTCGAAAACAATTCCCTAGCGAAGATTTCAAGTTCCTGGATCCCCCTCTTCGACTCGAGTTTCTTGAAGGTGTCGCTATGTTGCGGGAGGCCGGGATAGAGATGGGTGACGAAGAGGATCTTAGTACACCAAATGAGAAGCTCCTCGGACGGTTGGTTAAAGCCAAATATGACACAGATTTCTATATCTTAGATAAATACCCCCTGGCTGTCCGCCCCTTCTACACGATGCCCGACCCTAAAAATTCAAAGTTTAGCAACTCCTATGACATGTTTATGCGAGGGGAGGAGATCCTCTCTGGAGCTCAGAGAATTCACGATCCAGAGTTACTAACCACACGAGCGACAGCGCACGGCATCGCCATCGATACTATCCGCGCTTATATAGACTCCTTCAAATTTGGATGTGCCCCACATGCCGGAGGTGGTATTGGGTTGGAGAGAGTGACCATGCTTTTCCTGGGGCTTGACAACATCAGAAAGACATCCATGTTCCCTAGAGACCCTAAAAGACTCACCCCATGAAGTTTTCCTATCAGTTGGTTTTCTATCTGGGTTTCGGGATTACTTGATTGATCCCCCGACGATTCATGTCATTCGTCTACCCACCTTGGAAATTATTTTGGATTCCTTTTCAGAGCATTTTGTAAAGGACTGAAAATAAACAAAAAATATAAAGGTTTATTTGCTGGTGAAAGCATCATTATCATCATCGATTCAGTCTTCAAGTTATGTCGATTTTTTTAACCATGTAAGTAAGGGGAAGTTGTAATTTCTGGACAATTTCCTCCTGGTGGCAAGAACAGACAACCCAGAGATTGGAGAGTATTTCAATCCCTTGGAAAAAAAGTTTATGAAAACCCCCTCCCTCTCGGGGACCTTTTCTTTCTTCAGGCTCTGGCCTTCTCATGGTTAGGAGGGCCAGCCTGGGGCTCTTAGGGGTCCCATGGTGCTGTGAACTAGACATTTAATACACCCTTCTCCCCCCCCATCCCATTACCTTCTTTTATTGCCCTTTATTTCGCCCTCTTCTTTCTCCTATCTAGTGGCCCTGAAGGTTACCTGACCTCTGCTTGTTTTGTTTTTTTGACTGATTCTGAATTGTTCTTTTATGAACGTCGGAGGAGGTTGGGCATCTCCACCGCCTTCCTCTATAAAGATGGTGTGGTGGATCCGTATCCATTCTCCAACCCCGTAAGGGGCGCGGCGATTTGCCATCCTGGCCGCCGTGCTGACGGGATTCAGCGCTCCGTCCGGCCCCAGCTTGGCCTCTCTTCCTTCATTCTGAAAGCCTGCTTTCTTACCCTACATCCTCACTTTCCACGCAATCTCTTCCACAATTTTCTCTGGTTGGCCTCTAATTTCACAGGGTGGATGCCGACCAGCTTCCTCAGTCAACTATTCCGGATCGGGGCTGAGAGGGGGTTGGACAACGCCCTCTCACCCCTCAGCTCCGGTTTGGGGTGGTTGGTTTTTAAAAACTTGCTCCTTTCCCACCCTCATCCTCTTCGCACCACCTTTCTTTATCTCAACGAACTATCAATTTTACGCCGAGCCCAAGGTGGAGCCGCCATGCTGATGGGCTGCCTGGCCACTGGGCGGGAGGTGTGGCCCCGTATTCACCCCTCGCAGCGCGGGCTACTGCGTGAGGTGATTAGCGTGTGCATCCCGCAATAAGAACAGGGTCCCCATGCCCAATGATGGAAATTTATAAAAAAAACTCCCGATCACCCGACCCCTGCTCCTCCACCGGATATGCTCATGGACCATTCTTCGGACCAGGCGAGTTCGAGGCCTACGCGACAGCCTCTATCTCCCTCAAACGGAAAGGGTAGCAGCAACCACTTCGAAGTCGGCCCCCTCGTCCTCAACAGCATCCTAACCTCCGCCGAAAACCGACGACAAACCTAGCTCCCTCTGCTTGGTCTCGCTATATATCATTACGTGTTCCAGAAGAACAAAAGGTCTGGTTTACACACGTACCACGCTTTAAAAGAAATTTTCCCTAAGGCCACCCCTGACTTCTCAATCGCTGACTCACGCGCGGGAGTAATAGTCCGCGCTACCACAGAGTCATTTTCCGAACGCCTGCTCAGCCTACAATCTCTCGGCTCTAAAAATATCTGCCAGTGACAAAAATTAATTTAATGTCAGGAATTGCACAATCCTAGTAGATAACTTCTTCCCAGGACCTGATGCTACAGATGAATTCATCTCTTCCGTCATTAAAGGTTTAACAGACCAACACCATAATGTTGAGTCGATTAGTATTTTCTAAAGCCATCTCGTGCCTCCACCCCATTTAGGGTTGCTAAGATAACCCTAAAACAGCTAACGATACCACTGTTTATAAAATTTGCAGGAACACGTATACGAGTCCAAGGAGAACACCCTACCCAACTCCAATGCCGTAACTGCAACCGATTTGCCCACTCGGCAAAATATTGGTAAGAGCACCGAGAACCCGTGCTTCCGATGTGGAAAATTGGGACGCAATGCCTCGACTGTGGCGGTCCACATCATGCCCACTACAAGAACTGCCCTCACTACCTCTACCATCAGAAGATCTGCGTTCACTCCCTACTATCTGGCATATCTAGACGTCAAGCGAAAATAGAGATGCGTGAAGAAGGCATCACGCACTTTTTCCGCTGTGACGTGTGGTTCTCCTAGCATTCTCGTCGCTCAACCCAAAGCTAGTACATCGGCACTCCGTGCCGACTATCTAACCACACCCTCTCTAGCTCCAACGGTTATCATTGCCTTGAAGCAGCGCACGCATCAAGCTACACCTTTGCAGCAAGGCGAAGTAATGGAAGAGGCAATGTTGTCTCCCAGTCTTGATGGAGCACGGACCACCTCTCCCCGTCGAAGAGTGCCACTGTCTCCCGAAGTACATGTGGTACAACTATCTTCAAGATTCGAGTCACCTCCCAATCGCCAAGAATGACATCGAAGGAAAAGATTCCTAACTTAATCACCTCACTCCTCTTTATATGCATCAAATAGTGAACTTGCCCTTGCGTCACCAGCAACTGAACCCTCAGCGATTCCAGTCGATGATGACCATGGCGATCGCCCAACTACTGAGGGCCCGATAAATCCGGAAACTGTCCTTACTCAGAGTAAGCCGCTGCCCGCCCCCCTTCACCGCAGATTATCGCTGCCCAATGTCACTCCTGTTAGTGAAATTCTTAGCCCCCCGCGGATCAATCGTGAGGGAGGTGGAGGCTGTAAGCGCGCTCTACCTTCTCTCTCCGACTCTTCCTCTCTGAGCCCCTGCAACGACAAACGCACCCGACTCGAGGACGATGTCCCACGCTTGCCCGGGAGCAATGAGCTCTTCAGATGAAACGTGGCTTTACGACATTAAATCATATACCTCGTGTAGCCCCTCACAAATTATGTCCCCAAAAATACCTTCACTCGACGAGAGAGATCTTGTAGAGCTCTCGCTCGCTAAGCTATATGGAATCGGTCCGCCAGACCATCCTCACTGTATAGACAAGAACACTGATATTACCATGCATAAATAAACCCCCAGAAACCACCCCAACTACTGACCCTGATCAATCGTGTGATTACTTGACCGACTCATCACCTTGTCTTATGCCCCTCGTCCTACCTAACCGCCACTCCCTGATTACAGAATATGATCTACCTCCCGGGTGTACAGCTGCCAATATAGCTTCCTACGACCCGACATCATCTCCAAATTCTTCTATGACCACCAAGGAAACTACCCAACAATCACAAGCAAACCCTTTAACCAACTCATGATGTACCCACAGATAACGTACCGCCCCCTCTCTGAATACGCCCGGACCAAAACGATTGAACCATACTCTCGCTCCTTTGTGCAACTCACCCTTTAACGCTCTAACGCCATCAACCTTCTGCCTAACATGGAATATCCGCGGACTACGAGCCAATTACGGCTCGCTGCAGGCCCTCTTAAAACAATTTCTCCCCGAAGTGATTTGCTTCAGTGAAACGAAGCTCCAAGATCCCTCTTACTTTTCTCCTGCCGGCTACACCCAGGTCAGCCTTCTACATCCCCAATTTTATGGCAACCTCATCTTGGTCCGCACAGATATACCATTTACCACCATCTCTCCCCGCACAAACCTTAATGCCCTCGCTTTCCACCTTCACTGATCTACGCTCTTAACTGTGTTCAATATACCTCCCACCTTTGCCCTCCCATCCCACTTGCAAAAGTCGATATGTTTGACGTCAATGAATCTTTTGAGTCCCGCTGTGGTGAACCCCGCCGGATGTGGTCAAGAGGAAGTGGTGATGTCGTAGTCGAGGTGTCATCCCACTCTCAACACAACCTTGTGCGAAATCTATCTTTGATAGCTATAATTCCAATAACTGTCTCGCCCCATCTTCGTCTGAATTTCGTCAAAGGTGTCGTCCGTTCAAACGAACTAAAGGACTACGACCCCACCCGCCTTCAGAGTAAGCTCAGTACCCAACGTGTCACACACGTACACAGGGTAACTAAAACATTAGGCTCCACTAAAGTCCCAACCGCCACACTGATTTTAACATTTGAACGACAAGAACTGCCGTAGTATATTAAAGCTGGGTACCTTCGTGTTCCGGTAAGTCCCTACATCGAACTACCCAGACGCTGCTTCAATTGCAATCAATTTGGACATGGCCGTGCCTGTCGGCACCCTCGCTCCTGCGTGAATTGTAGCTCTGACTACAATGGCCCCCGAATGCACCAAAACACCCCACTGTGCCAACTGCGGAGGTACCCACAGTGCTGCGTCAAAACTCTGCTCATATTTTTATATGAAAAGGAAGTTCTCGCTTTGCGCGACTCCCTACGTCTAGATATAAGAGAGACCCGCCAGCGTGCCCGAGCACAAACCTCGCCACTCGGCCGGCTCTTTCCTGACGTTTTACGTGACGCTGGACGAAACCGACCATCACGCGCGAGTTCCGACCAGACTGAATCACTTCACCCTAGATCTACTCGCAGCGTTGAAAACATTCAGAATATGCAGTCGAAGCATAGCTCTCACACCGAGATAACCAATGTAGCACCCTTCTCCCCAGCAGCTCTAGCTGGGAGAGACGCTTGAAGACAGACGCTATTTGAAAGAATCCTCAACATCGACCAGTGAAGGTTCATCCACCCGCCCCCGAAACCCAAAGCCCAGTGGTAAGAGGAAGGATTCCTCACCTGGGTCATCGACCACTAATAAACGGGCAGCCTCTGGAGCTGACTCGGCCGAACCCCGAGAATCTTCAATGGACTCCTCCTCTATGGTTGAACATTCTATGCCCTTAAGTCCGTCTCGCCCTTCACAGGACTTAGGCCCCATCCTGATTCCAAACCATGGCAGTTATACACCCAGCTCCGTACACCTCGCTCAGATCACCTGTTCGTTTCGCTCACCCTTCAACCCAAGATCCGATGGAAGCAGTTGATACTCCAACATCACCAATTTGCGGCGGTTGGACCAACTCTTCAGACACCGAAAATACCCTCGACCCATGAATCCGGATCTACCGGCCGAAAATCCCTTCTTGATCTTCCTTTTCCGCCAGGTTGCGAGCCCGAATTACAATCAAGGGCCTCGGTCGGTTCTCCAAAATCCACAAAAAAAAACCCACTTACTACTCCATCTAGGATCTTCCCCTGCGAAAACAGGCTCCTCAAAATCAGCTCTCCGTCTCCCAAGCTCTTTGGGACGAACCTCAAATACAATATCGGCCTCAAAAGAGAAAAAGATATCCACAGTGGTATCTAATCGTCACACATAATATCTTCCATTTTACAATGGAATTGTCAAGGAGTTCTTCCAAAGTGGGAAGAACTCAAAATTCTTTTGACGACTATCCACCCCGCTGTTATTTGTCTTCAGGAAAATAAACTGGGTATACGGCCCTTTCCGCCGGTACCCGGCTTTCTCACTTTCAACTCTATTGCTCCTGCTGGAAGCCCCTCTCATGGAGGGGCGTCAATCATGATATCTTCATCCTACCATGTTTCTCCCATCTCCCTACATAGTACCCTCCAAGCTGTTGCCGTGAGGGTTTTTCTTACCAAGCTTTTTACCGTTTGCTCTATTTACCTACCCCCTTGTTTATCATTGTGAAGACCCACCTTTTAGAACTTATAGACCAGTTGCCCTCCCCAATTTTATTACTAGGAGATTTTAACGCTCGTCACCCATACTGGGGTGACATCACTCGAAATGCCAAAGGCAGTGTTTTAGTCTTCTCTTTTATTATCTGACTTTCTTTGTGTCTTAAATACTGGCGATTTTACCTCTTATCATGTCCAGACAGACTTTTAGCTGTGTTGACCTGTCTGTTTGTTCCCCTGATTTCTTCACGGAATTTCGATGGTCAATCCTTGACGATCTCCATGGGAGTGACCACTTCCCTATTGTCTTGTCGGCCCTTCAAGTTAGCCCTCATACAACCATGCCCCTTAAGTGGAACTTAGGTTATGCAGATTGGGAAGGTTTCCAAGAGGCGTCCTTCACAAATGCATCCTTGGGGATCTTCAATGGAGTGGACGCGGCAGTAGAATACTTTACATCGACTATATACAATGCAGCAACACAGAAGGCGACCTGCGACGGGCCGCTCAACCGTGCCTTGTTGGACCTCGACGTGTGCGCAGCTATCAAAAATTACAAGTTAGCCCATGCCCGATTCCGAAAAAAAACAACTTTGTGCAACAAGGTCGACCGAAACCGAGCTCGTGCGCTTCGTCAGGCTCGCCGAAATTCATGGCGCCGTTACGTTTCAACAATTTCCTCTATGACACCTACTGCTAATATCTGGAAGAGGATTAATAAGATCAGGGGCCGTTATGCTTATCATCATACCCCCACACTCAACTTAGACGGTTCCTTGGAGAATGATGGCCTGGCGGTCAGCAATGCTTTTGCTGACCATTTCCGCGCAGTGTCAGCCGTTACGATAAGGCTTTTCAATAGAGCACTACCGCCCTATAGCTCTCACAAGCTGTTTGAGTAAGTTGCTGGAAAAAATTATATTGGAGCGCCTAAACTGGTTCCTAGAAACCAATCACCTTCTCTCTCCATTTCAATGTGACTTCCGCAAAGGTCATAGTACCCTTGACCTACTAGTACGTTTCGAGGGATCGGTCCGGAAAGCTTTCTCATTAAAACACCGAGTCCTGGCTATATTTTTTGATATTGAGAAAGCCTACGACACAACATGTAGATACAGCATCTTGAAGCAGCTATACGTCTGGGGGATGAGAGGCCTTTTTACCTTCACTTATTCAAAGTTTTTTAGCATCTCTATCCTTCAAGGTACGTGTTGGAGACGCATACTCTGATCTGCAACCCCAAGAGGAGGGAGCTCCTCAGGGCAGTGTTTTAAGTGTCTTATGTTTTATAATTGCCATCAATGATATTATTTCGTCTCTCCCAGAGGGTGTATCGGTAACTCTGTTTGTCGATGATTTAGCACTATACTGATCCTCACCTCGCCTTCCATCAGCAGCTCGTCGGCTACAACTGGCGGTCGATGCTGTATCCAAAAGAGCATAACTTAAGGGATTCCGCTTTTCCACGAACAAAACCGAAGCAATGTATTTCCACCGAGGCAGAGGGGTTCTTGTTCCGTCATCTATCTCCCTACATGGCGAAGATATAGAGTTTGCTCTGAGTTTCGATTCCTTGGCGTAACTCTCGATCCAAAGTTATCCTGGTTACCACACCTACGCCGACTTTGAACAGGCTGTCTGCGGGCTCTTAGACATTTTGAAAGTCCTCTCACACACTTCGTGGGGCAATGACCGACAAACATTGTGGGCATTATACACAGCCCTCGTCCAATCCAAATTGGATTATGGCTGTCAAAATTACTAATCGGCTTCAACTTCAGCCCTTAAAATGATGAACCCCATTCGAAACCTCGGAGTTCGCCTTTCTAGTGGAGCCTTCGGTACTTCTCCTGTCAACAGCCTTTACTGCGAGAGTGGGGTACTCCCTTTGCCCTACCATAGACTTCAAATCTGAATGCGATACCTCTGCCGAGTACAGCAAGCCCTGTATCCGAGGTCTACAGATGCCTGTATGCTGCCGAATCAACGGCGACATATGATATGTTGTCATCTTTACCCCGCCCTTTGAACCTTCGCATAGGAGATCATCTCTCTAACCTGGGTGGTCCAAGGGTCCTTACCCTCCCATCCTTACCTACCCGTAGTTGGCGTTCTCCTCTCCCCACAGTATGTACCAACATGTGGAGCCTGGAGAAGTCCTCCATGGACCCTCGCATCATTAAAAGCCTGTTCTTGGAGCATTCGATCTCCCCAAAACAATGCTGCCCACTATACACGGATGGCTCTAAGTCGGACGGTGGCGTGGGCGCCGCAGCCATCTACCCAGGAGGAGAATTCCTAACTCTATCTTTGCCGTCAGCAGCATCCATTTTTACCGCTGAACTTTCAGCAATCCTTTTAGCCTTTAGACTCATCCAATTTTTACCTTTTATTGATTTTGTCATTTTTTCCGACTCAAGGAGTGTCTTACAGTCAATTAGATCTTTTAATGCGTCCCATCCCCTAGTCACAGAAATTTGCAACAGGCTGATCCAAAATGCATCCCGATCTAGAATTATTTTTTGCTGGGTCCCTGGGCATGTGGGGGTCCTGGGCAACGAGAAGGCTGATCGGCTGGCCCGCTCAGCACATTATGTGTCCCCTGAGAACTCGGCTCTGCCTTTTAGGGACTACTTTCCTTCAATAAGAGAGTATATTTTTCAACTGTGGCAGAATGAATGGGATGACTGTTCAACATCCAAACTATACAAAATTAAAAATTCTATTCTCTCTTTTCTCTCGAGTCGCCAGAGAGTGTGGTCGTGGGAGGTGGCCCTTTGCCGGGACCGCATTGGCCACACGAGACTTACTCGCGGCCATCTTGTTCCGGGTGATGCTCATATCAGTGCTTGCTGTCGTTTTTTGCGGTGGGGACCAATCGGTTTTATTGGATTGTATCCATTTTGCCATTCTCCGGTTGTCCTGTTTCCCGACCCTTCTAACTATTCCTCAACACACCCGTCTTCGATTCATATTGGCGGAGGAATCTTTTAACCGGTCGTTTTTTAAATTTTTTATCACAGTGGTCTCCTCCAACTTTTATAGATAATTCGCCTCGTTTTATCCTAGCCACCATATAGATTGGGCAGCAACCCACTGGTAACTTCCCTTAAACCCCTTTGCAAACCTGAGTGAACTTGTCTCCTAACTCCCAAAACTATTTCTTTTAACTGGAGACTTTAATGCTCGTAACCAGTACTGGTCCGACACCATAAACAACAGCAAAGGACATGTCGTACTAGACGTAGCCTTACAACAAGACCTACAAGTCATCAACGACGAAGTCCCCACCCATTATCATCCTCAGAGACTCCTTTACCCACATAGATCTCTGTCTGTGCTCAACTGACTTCCCGCCTGATCACTTCTTCAGAGTATTTGATGATCTGTGTGGAAGTGACCATTATCCCTTGCTTCTATATTTATTCCCTCTCTCTCCCATCTCCCCAAGACCGTATTGAGTTTATCAGAAGGCTGACTGGGAATCCTTCTTAACATCATCATCTTCCATAACTGTGTCTGATGATACAACGCAAGGCACATCCTGCTTAAAAAAGTTTGTGGAGCTTTTTTCAGCAACGGCTCACAAACATGTTCCACTACGCAATGTTCAACTCAAACCTTCGGTCACCCGGTGGAATAAAGACTGTAGAACCGCTAAGCGTGCACGAAATAGGCTGTATCAGACCTTCCGAGATAATCCCAGCACATCTTCATATAACTAAAAAAGACAATGCGCCCTCGCCCGCCGGACTTTACGTCAGGCAAAGCGCCACTCGTGGATCCAATACGCATCCTCTATTTCTTCCCGCATCCCCAGGACGTTGCACAGCTTATTGCGAATAGTCTCAGGTTAATCTCCCATGGACCCCTCCTCTCCGAATGCAATCGTCACAAAGCATTAATGGAATCGCAACCACTAATGTTTAAGACCTCTAGGAAACTGCTACAATGAACCCTTCTCGATGAAAGAACTCCAGGAGGCACTCTCATCGTGTAAGAACTCTACCCCTTCAGAAGATTTAATATCACACCCTCACCCAACATGCCCATGTAAATGCCCTCCAGTGCCTCAACATTTTTTAATAATATTTTCCTCTCTGGAACTTTTCCCCAAGAATGGCGCCACAGCATCCTCCTCCCTTTTCTCAAGCCAGGAAAAGACCCTTCCAACCCAACAAATTATCGGCCAATTGCCCTTACCTCATGTCTATGCAAGTTGCTTGAACGCATGGTGAACACCCGCCTGATGTGGTACCTTGAAGAACAGGAGCTTCTCTCTCCGTCCCAATTTGGGTTTCGCCCAAATCGTTCCACACTCGACCCTCTTACCCTACTTGACCTGGACATTGGCCTTGCTTTCTCTAGGAAAGTTTGTCACTGCAATCTTCTTCGATTTAGAAAAAAAAGCATATCGACACATTCTGGCGGCGCTTGATTCTACAGCAGCTATACGACATGAGAGTTCGCGGACCCTTGGCTCTGTTTATACAAAACTTCTTAAAAGACCGCTCTTTCTTTGTCGATCTCAGAGGCGCTCGCTCTACAAAGTTTGTACAATATGAGGAAGTCCCCCAAGGAAGCGTGCTTAGCACTTCTCTTTGTAATTGCGATCAATGCTTTCTCAAAACATATATTATCACCTGTACACTGCTCACTTTATGTAGACGACATTGCCATCTGGGTGACGAGCTCGTCCGAGGCGATGGCTACCAACTTGCTCCAGCAAGCCGTGGATTCAATAGCGGCTCATGCCTCATCGACCGGATTCACCATCTCCCACCCCAAAACAACGGCAGTTATATTTACCCCACGCAAATCGATTCCTAGGATAAGCCTTAAAATTTCTGGCTCGCCGATCAAATTTACCACCTATACTAAATTCCTAGGGCTTACATTCGACCAGCGTATGACATTGCGATATTATATTGGAGACCTCATGAGAAGATGTGCTCCTGTACTTGCCATTATGGCCTCTTTATCAAAACTATACTGGGGAGCTGACCGCCGCACCCTCCTCGAGATCCACAGGTCGCTATTACTTTCAAAGCTCGAATGCGGCTGCCACCTGTATGGTTCTGCTTCCAAAAGCATGCTAAATAAACTAAACCCGCTGCATCACGGAGGCCTGCGCCTTTCTACAGGGGCATTTGTCTCCCCTTGTTCTATCTCTAGGGTGAAACAGGATTCTTCCCTCTTACATCTCGCCGTAATGAATACTGCCTCCGATTCTACATCAGATCTCTCCGTATGCGATCTAAACTCGCTCGAATTCTCTGCTCCACATCCCCTCCACCAGAGACTCGCTCGCGTACCTTCTATCCAAATACACTGCGTATAGCACAGCTTTTGGAAAAAAAACTCGAGCTTAGACACCTCTCAGTTGCGGTGGAAAGACTACCAACGCTATCCCCCAAGGACCCGCAGGAGTGCTATGTTCTGTAAACCTTTCTTGAGAAGCACCAAGGATCAAATGCCAACTGCAGCTCAACGCGCCATGTTTCAAGAACATGCAGAAACTCACACCGGTGAAACTCCTATTTACGGGTCGAAAACTGATACAGGGACTGGATGCGCTGCTGTCCTTTCCTCTCATACCTTACGCTCCACCTTACAACTTCTGTCTTCTCAGCAAAGCTCCTGGCCATAAAAATTACCTTGCGCGTGCCCTCGGTCTCCATTTCCCAGGGTTATATACAATATTTTGGGATTCTATGAGTGCGTTG
This sequence comes from Ceratothoa steindachneri, assembly GCA_963969495.1. Taxonomy (NCBI): domain Eukaryota; kingdom Metazoa; phylum Arthropoda; class Malacostraca; order Isopoda; family Cymothoidae; genus Ceratothoa; species Ceratothoa steindachneri. Next base: position 101,428,744 of record OZ018325.1, on the reverse strand, counting down.
ACTTCCTTTCAGCGATTATCCGCCCCGACACCCTGTAGCCATAGAAATATTAAGAAACCCTATATCTTTTGATCGGACACTCGTACTCCATATCATTCTCCTGGCTCCCTGGAGACTCAAACAGTTTTCCAGGGAAATGAAACGGCTGACCTAAAAGCAAACAAGGCCGCCCTCCATACTGCATCGTCCATACCTCAATCATCGATCTTTCACAGAGACTACATCCCTCATACGTAAATTGGTTAGAGAAGAATGGGAGCGATATTGGAACTTGTATGGTCATCCTCACCTACTCCAACTCAAGGAAAACGCTTCCCCGTGGCCATCGTCATACTCTCCCACCAGATGGCATGAAGTTGTGCTGTGCCGCCTGCGAACCGGTTACTGTCGCCTCACCCATGGCCATTTAATGGCTAACGAAGAACCACCATCTTGCCCGACGTTTTACACTCGCATCTCAGTGCAACATATTCTGCTCGCCTGCCGGTGATACTCTGCCCATCGAAAGAAGTATTTCGGCCTTCACCCCACCTTTGCTTCTATTCTCGGAGAGTCTCCCCATGTTGTGCTAAACTTATTGGGGTTTCTGGAAGATGCCAACCTTTCTTCAAAAATTTGATACCTTCGTATATTTCAATATTTTAGCCCCTTTTTATTTATTTTTAACTTATAATATTTGTCCACATACCCGATACTTTAGCCGTTTCTTTGCTGTCCTGTTTTTTAACTATAGTTTATTCTAGTCTTGTATTTCCATATTTTTATGGGAAAGCTACCAATCCCATGTTGTTGCTCTTTTTATTGTATTTAATTATATGGGGTTTTTTAAACTCATTTGTGCGTTCAGGTTTGGTTTTTATAACTTTTATGACCACTTAAGCCAGATGAGCCTAAATGGCAAAACAGGCTATAAATTCTTAAAATAAAAAATAAAATCCATTCTCCAAGAGGACACACTGGACGAAACTGAATCTAGAGTTGCAGTAGCGGGAGGGATGGTGCCGAATGGCGGCACCTGGCTCTGCCAGGCCTGTACGCATCCCCTTGCAGTGCGGGCTACTGCGAGGGGTGATGAGCTGTTGCATCCCGTAATAAATAGAGGGTCACCATTTTCAATGATGAGTCCCCCCAAAAAAACCTTTAATTCCCCTTGTACCATCGACGGAGCCGCCCTTGGGCAGCTCCAACGAAAAAATGGAGCCACCCTCCTCCCCTATGCTTGGGCAGGGGACCCTCCATACTTCTCTAACCGGAGAGGAGGCTTACTCCTCTCCTATGACTACGGGTGTAGGGGATTCCCCCTCATCCCATTCTGTGGAGGTGCTTTCGGGCACCTCCCTATTCCCAGCGGAAGTCCCTCCTTTTCTTTCCAAGGGGACTGCCAAGAAAGCCAGCAGGCAGCCCATTGCCGACCGTTTTCCATTGAAGCGGCTCGGTAGGGCAAACCCTCTAAGGGGGGAGAGGGAAGCCAGGCCCCTTCGGTCGCTTGCCTCAAAAGAACTGCTGCCTCCCCACACCACCTGACTAGTGACAATACTGCCATGGGACATGCGATGTCTTGTGAGAGGGAGGCAACTGGAGCCCCTCCCCCCGAGGTAGACATGGTCCTTGGGGCAACCCATCCTCAGACGGTAGGGCCTTCCATGGGGGGGAATCCAGGCTCGGCGCCAAGCACCGAATCCGCCCTTATGCAAAGTACTCCTCAAACGCCTAGGGTTTCCGAGGCAGTACAAGGAGGGGAGGGATCTCCTCCGACTGGTGCCTCTACGACGGCCAGGAGCTTCTCCATTTCGGAGATGGACCTAGCTGAGGCCGGTCCATCTGGCCTGGGGGCTCCTGCCGGCGGAGGGGAGAAGCGGGTTCATTCCCCACCCTCTCCTAAAAAGAAGAAAAAGACGGGGGGGGGGGCTGTGGGTACGGATGGGTCTGCTGCCACTTTGGCAAGCGACCAAGCCAAGATCGGCACATCCGGCCCCTCTACCTCCCCCGGTTGCGGAGCTCCTGACTATGAATGACGACCAAAAGTGCACAGGACGGAGCCTTGATAACATCGCGGCCCCTGATTCAGAGATTACCTGGCGTTTTAGAGCCCGCTGGCTTCAAACGCTTCGTCGTTATTCGCTCCAATGATGGCACCATGTTGGCCAAGGGCAACATGATCCATCTGAGGAGAGGATTAGCTAGTGCAATTGGTAGAGAGCCGAAGGTGACCCATTTCTCGGACGGCAGCCTTCTGGCGAATGCGGCGAATCCCGCCGAGGCGGCCAAGATAAGTGCTTTTCGGACACTTCATGGCACCCCGGTGAGTGTGACGCCGCACTCTACCTTGAACTTTGTGAAAGGAGTAGTTTATGCTAGAGAACTCGTTGACTACTCCATAGAGGACATCACCTTCGAGCTGGCCGACCATGGGGCGGTCAAAGTGAAACGTGTGATGAGACAACAGGGAGGGGACTCGAGACCCACCCCTACACTCTTCGTCACGTTCGATTGTGACAAGCTCCCTGAGTCGGTGCATGCCGGTTCGTACCGCTACCGCGTGAAGGCATTCGTGCCACTGTCGCGGCGGTGCTATTACTGTCACCGCTTCGGCTATACGAATCGTTGTTGTAGACGTGCAAAGTTGGGGTCACCCAATGTCTGTGTAAATTGCTCCAAGGCCGCACACGATAAGTCTAAATGGTGTGTGGGCAAGTGTGTCAATTTCGGATAGCCCCAACACGCTTCGAAGAATATCTCCTTGAGAAAGAAATCCTGGCCGTTCAGGCCCAGGATCGACTCTCATTTCGCCTCAATAGTTAGAAAGGCACCCTCTGCTCGTGGTCCATCCAGACCAACGAGCACGGTTGTTTCCGCGCCCATTCGGAGCCGTTCTGCCGCCTATACTCAACCCGGGCGTTTCCCTGTTAAAGCTGGCGACAAAAAGGGTTCATAACTAGCACGGGCTAAAACCAGGGCTCCCCAAATCTTCCCCCAGCGGGGCCGTTTCCCGTAAGTCGAAACGGGCACGCGCCTCCACCGAGTCGTTAGACTCACCGGAGGCAACACCCCTGAAGTTGGTCGCCAGGCCATCTTCAGGGGTTCCTAAAGCTGTCCCCCGAAAGGAGGACAGCAACAAAGGAGCTTCGGCTCCTTCGCCCATGCCTAGTGATGGGCTGAGTGGCTCGGAGACGGTGGTTCCTCGAAAAGAGGGCCCCCCGCCTCCGAAGCCGCAATGCCCTCCTAAGGTTTCGAGGCGGAGGGAGGAAAAGACTCGCATGGCGAGCCCAACCTCCACCAATAAGTCCTCGAAGGCGACAGTGCCCATGGTTCTGCCTCCGGGAAGCGTACGGCCATTCCTGTGAGAGTCTTCTGTTCGAAGAAGGCCACCGCGGCTCCGCCGAGCTAGGCCTAGAAGGCATATTCCTTCAATGGAATTGCCGTGGACTCTCGGCCACCTGGGAGGCGCTGCGCAGGCTCGTCTCATCCCGTTCCCCGTTAGCTATTTTTCTGCAGGAGTCCATGCTAGGCGCGTGCCCCCTGCCCACCACCCTCCCGGGGTATAAGGGTCTTGCGACCCCACCACCATGGGATGGCCGGGCTGTGGGATGCGCGGCTTACACCCGGTATGATGTCTCCGTTCTTTCTTTCTCTTTAGATACCTCCTTTCAGGCAGTGGCTGTGCAGCTTCACCTGGATAGGAGGTATACTATCATTTCTGCGTACATTCCACTGTCAGCTGACTTCGAAGCGGGGGACTTCCGCCGCGTCGTGGCACGGTTGCCGAAGCCCTTTCTCTTGCTTGGAGGTCTGAACGCCAGGCATCCTCTCTGTGGAGATTACTCAATAAACCCCAGGGGACAAGTCCTTGCCGATCTGATCAAAAAGCTTAAGATGAGTGCCCTAAATGTGGATGAGTTTATGCCCGAGAACTGTTTCATTTTCTTGACTTGACCTATCTTTGTGCTCTTCGGATGCACAGCCTGATTTTGCTTGGGGGGTGGTCGATGACCTCCATGGTAGTGATCCCGTTCTCCAGTAGAATGGGACCGCAATCTTGGACCCCGCGTTCGTCGCGTAACCCTTCGCGACCGATTTCCCCGCCTTCTCTAGCCGGGATGCTGTTCCGCCAGCATTCAATGCACGTCGTGATGTCGCGGAAAGCCGCCGGCTGGACTTTACCTCCAGAGGCGGAGAACCCTTCAACAACAGGTTTACTGTGAGTGAGTTGCGCTCCGCTCTTGCTTCGTGCGCGGACACCGTTTATGGTCCGGATGATGGCCCGTACGCCAAGCTTCGACACCAGGGTGAGCGAGGCATGGCCTTTCTGTTAGATTTGTTAAACAGGATCAGGGTGGAGGGTCTTCTCCCAGATTCCTGGCAAATCGCTACTGTGCTCGCCTTTCGTAAACCTGGGAGAAATCACTCTACTCCGGCCGGTTTCCGCCCAATCTCTCTAACCTCTTGCGTGTGCAAGTTGATGGAGAAATTGGTAAATGTTAGATTAGCCTTTTTCTTGGACAGCGGAGGCCATCTGTCTTCTGCACAGTGCGTTTCCGCAAGTTCCTCTCCACGTCGGATGCTCTGCTCCGACTGGAAAATGCCGTCTGCGAGCCCTTCCTTCGTAGACAGCACTACGCCACGGTGTTTTTCGATCTTGAGAAGGCTTATGATACCGCATGGCGATACGGTATCATGGAGACTCTCCACACGATGGGGGCGAGGGGACGCCTCCCATTCTATATATCTGAATTTTTAGCGAGATCTTCGATTTTGCGTACAGGTGGGGGGAGCCCTCTCCGGCCCAAAGTAGCAGGAAGAGGGTGTCCCGCAGGGAAGTGTCCTCAGTTTCACACTCTTTGCCCTGAGCATCAACGGCATCACCTCGGTGCTGCCGGAAGATGTTCTCGCTATGCTCTACGTGGACGACCTTTCGATATCTTTTGGCGCGGCCCAGATGCCAACTCTGGAGCGTCGACTCCAACAGGCATTGAACTGCGTCTCTCGCTATGCCGAAGCGCACAGGTTTCGGTTTTCTTTGGCCAAGACTAAGGTGGTGCACTTCTGCAGTCATCCACGGCTCCACCCCGACCCGGATTTGTTTCTTGTATTTGACCGACGCCTCACCTGAGAGGCTCATATTCGCAGCCTTATGGTCTCTTGTACCCGCGCTATGGAGATTCTTCATTCCGTGACGTTCAGCACTTGGGGCGCTGATGGGCTACTGCCCAACCTTTTTATCGATCCTTTCTTCGTTGGAAGCTCGACTACGGATGCGAGTTTTATGCATTTGCAGCCGAGCGTTAATTGCGGAAAGTCGACTCGATCCACCACACTGGCCTTCGCCTTGCCTCCAGTGCCTTCCGCACTTTCCCCATTGAGATGCCACTCGCCTGTACGCGCGTCACCGGCGCCTCCCTCAGTCGCCAACAGCTCTCACTGCATCTGCAGCTGATCTCTAAGCCCTTTGGGTTTAGGGCCAGGAAACTCCTTCGAGAGCTAGGTATAGCTCTCGGGCTGGTGCCGCCCCTGGTTCTGCCCAGGACGCAACCCTGGAGGGTATTTCATTTGGCTATTTGTCTCTCGGGGCATTGGAATCTCCGCATCCCCTGGTTCGCGTTATCCGTGACGCCACGGTTTTGGCAAGCCGGGCGGATGTCTAGATTATCTTCTACTGGGTTCCTGGACATGTAGGAATTGCGGGGAATGAGCATGCCGATGATGGCGCCAAAGAGTCCGCGAGGACTCTACGACCGGACCAGCGTTTCGCTCTTCCTCACACCAACTACATGTCAGGAATACGGGCAGCTCATCGGACTGCTTGGCAAAGAAGATGGGAGACGGTCGAAGGGAACTTAAAGTTACGTGCAATTGCGCCGCGAATGTTCCCATGGGCCTATCCCCCAATGCCACGATGGCTCCAGGTCGCTTTCTGTCGTCTCCGAATCGGACACACTCGTGTGACGCATAGCTATCTGATGGAGCGCTCGACTGCGTCGTCCCCCAGACTGTTCGGCACATTCTTGTTGAATGTCCCAGTCTGGGTGATCTTCGCGCACGTTACCTGCCCCGGTACCGGGATATGCGGGGTCGCTACCACCTGTCCCTTGTACTCGGGACGAGTGTGTGCACATGGACTTGTTGACTTTTGGCGGGAGGCCGGCCTTCTCCCTATTATTTAAGCAGTTTTTTTGTTTTGTTTTGTTTTTTTCCCTTATAGGTCGCATGCTCCTGCGCCGGGGGACCGTTTCCCCGACGCAGGAGCTTGCTTACTGCTCGCTTCCCTTGCCCTTTTTTTTTGGGGGGGGGGGGGGGTTATCTTTTTGAATTTTATTTTATATTAGCCTAGTACTAGGCCAGTTTTTAATACGGCCACTAATCCCCAAGTAGGCAGTCGCCAGAGTAGCTCTTAAAAAAAAAAAAAATTATGGTCATGAGTTCGTTAATGAAGCATTTGGCCCCGCTCTGGTGAATCCTCCTGGATGTGGTCAAGAGGTCGTGGTGATATCGTAGTCGATGTGTCATCTCACTCTAAACAGAAGCTTGTTGGAAAGTTCCCGTAACTGTTTCGCCCCATGCAACTCTGAATTGTGTCAAAGATGTTTTCCTTTCAAACAAATTAAGGGACTACAACCTCATCCGTCTTCAGAGCAAGCTTATTGCCCAACGCATCGCACATGTCCACAGGATGACTAAAACTGTAGGCTCTCCTAGAGTCCCAACTGCCACATTGATTTTAGCGTTCGAACGTCAGGAACTACCGCAGTTTATCAAAGCTGGGTACCTTCTTGTCCCGGTAAGACTACGTCGAACTACCCAGACATTGCTTCAATTGTAAGCAATTTGGATATGTTGGTTGTGCCTGTCAGCACTCCCGTTCCTGCCTTAATTGTAGTTCTGATTACTATGGCCCTGAATGAACCAAAACACCATGCTGCGCGAACTGCGGTAGTGTTCACAGTGCCGCGTCAATAATGTGCCCAATATTCTTATATATTATAGCATTTGGTTATTAATGGGATTTATTTTTGGTTAATAAATCAGTCTAAATAGCGTTTGGAAACCATTACCATAAATTTTGAGTTTAGATGAAATCGTCGTTTGCTACTATTTAGGCCTACGGCTAAAGTGAAATAAATTTTGAATTTCTGAACTAGGTTATTAAGAAAAGAAATTAAACCAATATAAATATATTCACAGAATTAACGAATGCAAAATAAGAATTGAATTAGGAATACAATGCAATATGCAGTAAAGTAAATATAATAAAGTAACTTATTTAAAGTAACAAGATTTAAATTAAGATGTGAAGTGAAATTGAAGTAAGAATGAAATATAGGTGAAATAAATTTTGACTATGATGAACTGTGAATTGGGGTCCGCAATACGAGAAGTAAATATAATTAGGACCTACTCTCGTATGGCAGTTTGCAGAGAATAATTGTGAGAGGATGAGGAATTAAACTAAGCATGATTTGTTTGGAGTTAATTGACTAAATGTAGAAGGAATGATTACCGACCTTTATGCTGCGAATGGCGAGAGACGAAGTGTTCAATTTGGTTGAGCTGAAAGGGTGTGTTTGTGGGTGCGTGAAATTTTAAGACATGTTGTTTGAACCAGTAATACGTTAAATGAATTCAGTTTTTCGTCACAGGATATTTGAATTATTAAAGGTTACATAAATTAAATGAATTGCAAAAAGTTATGGATAAATTAATTGAATGATTGTATTGGTAAAAGTTAATTAAAATAAATGAATGAATTATTAAGTTGTACATAATTTTCATAAATGATTTAATTTACAAAAGTTAAGTAGAATAAATGAATGAATTATTAAGTTGTACATAAATTTGCATGAATTATTTAATTGACAAAAGTTAAGTAAAAAAAATTGAATTTTATACATAATAAATGATGATATATATATATTTTAAGTTTCCCAGGAGGATTTTATTATAGGAATGTCCAGAGGGCATTGCTATATTGGAAAAGAGTTCAACGTGCTCTAGCACAAACCTTACCTCTTGCCGTCTCTTCCCAGACGTTTTGCGTGACGCTGGACGAAACCGACCATCACGTTCGAGTTCCGACACGCCTGGAGTGTCATGAGCATTCACGCTATACCGTCGAAGCATCGATGTCACACCAAGATACCTAATGTTGCCTTCCTCTCTCCGGCAACTCTAAACGGGTTGACGTTCAGGGTGACACACTTGAAGACATCAGACGTTATCTGAAAGAATCTTCTATATCGACCAGTAAAGGTTTTTCTTCCTGTCCCCGTGGTAAGAGGAAGGACTCCTTACCTGGGTCATCGGGTTGACTCGGCCGAGCCTAGTCAACCCGACTCAAGAATCTTCAATGGACTCTTCTGTGGCTCAATATTCTCTGCCTTCAAGCCCGTCCCGCCATTCACAGGACTTAGGCCCCTTACAGGTCCAAACGGTAGCAGAAATCCACCCAATTGCTTGTACTTTGTCCAGATCGCTTGCCTCATCCACTCAACCTCCTACTCATGATCCGATGGAAGCAGATGATATTCCAACATCACCAGCCGTGGTTGTGGGATCAATTCCTCAGACATCGAAAGCGCCCTCGGCCCATCAATTCGGATATACCGTCTGAAAATCTTTTCGATCTTCCGTTTACGCCTGGCTGTGCGCCCCAATTACAGGCTCGGCCCGTTCCTCGAAACCACGGGCGCACCCCCTGTCACTGCTCCTTCCAGGATCTCTTTCCCTGCAGTAACAGGCTCCTAGTCCCCTAAGCTCTTTGGGACGCACTTCAAACTTCGGCCACAAAGGAGAAAAGGATATCTACTGTCATATCTAACCGTCCCACATAATATCCTCCATTTTACAATGGAATTAGTTGTTCTTTTGACGACTCCACCCCGCTGTTATGTGTCTTCAGGAGAACAAACTGGGTACATGGCCTTTTCCGATGGTACCCGGTTTTCGTATTTTCAACTCTATTGAACCTGTCGTGGGCTCGTCTCGTGCGGGGGTGTCAGTTATGGTTTCGTTATCCCCTCCACCATCACACTATCCTCCAAGCTGTTGCCGTGAGTGTTTTTACTGTTTGATCTTTTACCTCCCTCCTTCTTTGCCATTATCAAAACCCAACCTTATGAACTTTGACCAGTTGCCCTCCCCGTTTTTATTACTCAGAATGCCAAAGGCAGTGTTTTAGAGTCTCTTTTTATTATCTGACTTTCTTTGCGTTTTAAACACCAGCTATTTTACCTCTTATCATGTACAGACGGATTCTTTTAGTTGTGTTGACCTGCCTCTCTGTTTTCCGGATTGCTTCATTGATTCTCGATGGTCAGCACTTGATGACCTCCATGAGAGTGACCACTTCCCTATTGTCTTGTCGGCCGTTCATCTTAGCCCTCATACAACCATGCCTCTCAAGTGGGACTTAGGCCATGCCGATTGAAAAGGCTTCCGAGGGGCGTCTTTCTCAAGTGTTCCCTTGGAGACCTTCAATAGTGTCGACGTGGCATTAGTACACTTCATATCGATTATCCACAACCCGGCCACACAGACCATTCCACGGAGGTTCAACCGTTCCTTGGTGGACCTCAGAGTGTGAACAGCCGTCAAAAACTACAAGTTAACTCATACCCGGTTCCGCCAAGGAACCCTTTATCAGGTTTTCCGAACCTCATGGTGCCACTACTTGTTATCAATTTCCTCTATGATCCCTACCGCAAAGATATGGAAGAGGATTAAAAAGATCTGTGGTTGTTATGCCAGCCATAATACCCCCGCATTCAATCTACATGGATCGTTAGTGAATGACAGCCTGGTGGTCAGCAATGCCTTGGTCGACCATTTCCGTGCCGTCAGACGTTATAATTAGGCTTTTATAGCCTATACATCAAACGAGGCGTCTCATCATCTCTATTTTACAACAAAATCTAACTATCCAAATAATAGCTTGTTCTCCATCCACAAGCTGCGTGCTGCATTGTCCCTTTTATGTAGATCCACTTCTAGCCTTGACAGGATCCATTTTGATATGATTCGGCACCTCTATCCACACTATTGTCATTTTCTTACTTGACTTGCACAACCTTATATGGGTAAAGGGTTTTTACCCATCATCAGGCAGTGTTGGGATTGACAAACCGGGCAGGGACGAGTTGGATCCAGATCACTAACGCCCTATAGCTCTTACTAGCTGTCCGAGTAAGTTGTTAGAGAAGACGGTGTTGGTGCTCCTGAACTGGTAACTAGAAACCAATCACTTACTGTTTCCATTTCAGTTCGGTGTTCGCAATGGTCATAGTACCCTTGACCTCTTAGTACGTTTCGAAGGATCGGTCTGGAAAGCTTTCTCGTTAAAGCACCGAGTCTTGGCTATATTTTTTTGACATTGAGAAAGGTTACGATGCAACAGGGAGATAAGGCGTTTTAAAGCAGCTATACGTTTGGGGTATAAGAGGTCCTTACCGTCTTTTATTCAAAGTTTCTTAACATCCTGATACTTAATGGTGCGTGTTGGAAAGACACACTGACCTGCAACCCCAATGGATGGAGTTCCTCAGGGCAGCGCTCTAAGTGTTTTATGTTTCGTAATTACGATCAATGATATCATTTCCTCTCTCCCACAGGGTGTATCAGCGACCATGTTCGCATATGACTTGGCACTATACTGTTCCTTGCCTAGCCTTCCATCAACGCCGCGTCGGCTGCAACTGGCAGTCGATGCGGTTTCTAAAAGTACACAACTTAAGGGATTCCGCTTTTCCACAAGCAAAACTAAGGCAATGTATTTCCACAGGGGTATAGGGGCTCTTTTTCCGCCACCTATCTCCCTAGAAGGTTTAGAGTTCGTCTCTGAGTTTCGGTTTATGGGCGTAACTCTTGATCTCAAGCTATCCTGGTTACTACACCTACGCTGTCTTTGAACGGGCTGTCTGTTGGCTCTAAACATTTTGAAAGTCCTCTCTCACACGTTGTGGGGGGCAGTGATCGTCAAACTGGTCAATATAGACATCACTCGTCTCATCCAAATTGGACTATGGATGCCAAATTTACTCGGATTACCCCCACACCCTTTGAATTCCGGAACTCGATTCACAACCTCGGAGTAAGTCTCTCCAGTGGAGCCTTTCGCACTTTTCCCGCCAACAGCCTTTACTGTTAGAGTGTGGTGCTCCCTTTGCCCTATCTTCGACACCAGATCTGCATGCGATACCTCTGTCGTGTACAGCAGGCCCCTGTATCAGAGGTTTACAGATGCCTGGGCAGCATTAGAACCTCGGGATAAATCATCTCTCCAACCTGCTTACTCTAAGGGTCTTTGCACTTCCGTCGTCGCTGACCCTTTTTGGCGCAGTCCACTCCCCACAGTTTGTACCAGCATTTGGAGCCTGGACAAATCCTCCGCGGAGCCTTGCTCCCTTAAGAGCCTATTCCTACAGCATGCAACCTCATATACACTGCCCGATATACAAGGATGGTTCCAGGTTTAGCCTCCTTTTACCACACCAAAAAACGGTGTGGGTGTTCTTCCTGTCCCACATACAGGCAGAGTGGAAAAACTGCGAAAAACCTAGACCAGAACCATAAGGAGCTTAAATTATTTGGTCTCACAAACAAATGTCACAATCTGAAGAAGAAAATCTACACCGTCTTCCGGGTCGTGTCGTGAATAAACCCGTATAGGGAGGGGCCTGCAAATTGGTCCGTTCATTCGAGCGATATAAACATCTGTGATAATGGTCCGTCGCGCGTCTTGTCCTGTTCATTTTGTGTACTGAGAGGCTTTAGGGGATGTGACAGGAAAAGGAGTAAATGTTTGTGTGAAAGATTCAGGTCCACAGTCTGTATAGATTCAACGAAAGAAATTGGAAAGCTGCCCACAAGTGGGTTCTAAAGAGCAGCAGGAACACATGGGGCAAATTAATTATAATAGAGAGAGAAGACCACAATGAGATCAAACTTCTAAAAAAAATATATCAGGGTTTAAAAAGATTCCTCTGCTAGAAAAAAATAGCGGGACAGGCGAGGGACTCTTGAAAGAGTCGGGGGAAACAGGACCACGGAGAATGGCGAAATTACATTCCAATAGAAGATGGCGACCGATTGGTCCCTATTACAAAAAACGGCAGCAAGTGGGTAAGTCTCGTGTACCCGATGCGAATGCGGCAAAGGGCCATATCTAGCGACCGTCAATAACTAAATTTTTAAAAGGCAAAATTTGGATCACTCTAAAGGAATGGCCGAAAGTTCAGCGGCAAAGAAGGTCAAAACTCTCCTGAGTAAACGGCTATGGTCTGACTTGGAACCATTTGTGTATATCAGGCAATAGGCACCTAAGGGCGAAAGCTGCAATTAAATCAGCAGCATAAAGACTGTTAGCCTTACACAAAGGTATTGCAGATAAATTTCGATTCGATGATAGGGCAAGGGGAGCACCCCACTCTCACCGTAAAGACTTGACGAGGGAGGTGAGGAAGGCTCCACTAGAAAGTAACTCTGAGGTTGCGAATTGGGTTCACCATTTTCAGTACTGAAGGTGAAGCCGAAGAGTAAACTTGGATTGGTCTAATGCAGTGTAGAGTAACCGGTGTGTGGGAGAGGACCTTTAACATGTCCTAGAGCCCGAGCACGGTGCAGGTCTGATAACTTAGGATCAAGAGACGCTCAGGAAAGAAGTAGATATCTACATTTTGTAGGGAGATGGGTAGCTGAAAAAAGCCCCTCTACTCAGGTTGAAGTACAGAACATTCGATAAGTTCGTGAAAAAGCGGAATCCCCCTAACTTGTGCCCTTTTCGAAACTGCATCGACTGCCAGCTAAATACGATGTGCTGCTGAGGGAAGGCGAGAATGACATTAAAGTGGCAAGTCATCGACGAACAGGGTCGCCATTACACCCTCTGGTAGAGAAGAGATGATATGCAATTACGAAACTTAAAAGGCTGCCCCGAGTAATTCCCTCCTCTTGGGTTTGCAGATCAGAATAGGTGTCTCCAACAAGCACCCTACAGGATGGCAATGCTAAGAAACAATAAAAGACCTCTCGTCTCCCAAACGTGTAGCTGCCTTAATACGTCTATCTGCATCTATCGCAAGCTTCTCAATGTCTAACAATATCGCCAAAACTGATTTAACGATAATGTTTTCCAGTCTGTTTCCGCAAAATTTACTAGATATCGAGAGTTCTATGAACGCTGCGACAGCAAACCAACTCGAACTAACAGCCTTCAACAAGGAAAAAGGCCTATGACCCCGAGAAAGCTAAAAGAAAAACAACGTCCAAACTGAGCCACTAAACACCCGAAACAGATGTACTTAAAGCGCTCTCAAAATAATGACAGAAAAAAAACTGCATTTGTGTTAGTGAGACTATGCACTCAAACCCGAAGCAGCATTTGAATAACAAAAAAGATTGTCATTTCATTACAACCGACTCGACCAAAAGCAACGCCATTTCCACTCTAAGAAACATCCAAGACACGCAATACCATAAACCTTAAATGCATGACCTTTCGGCGACATTGCCCAGAGTTCATTATAGTGTGCTCTGTATACTTGTCCGCTAACCTTCCTCGAAGCCCTCTTTAAAGCAATTACCAGAGCCGTTCCTCAGCATCGCAGACTTTAACTCCAGAAGCCACTACTGAAACGATACAAAAATAAACACCCGAGGATGCATCCTAGCAGACCTAATAAAGTGCCAAAACAACATTTTAAATACAAACACGCTAACATACTATAACCAGCACACTGTTTCCCATAGACTTAAGCCTAACCTCCCTCAATTTCCCCACGTAAATTCATTGGAGCGTTCACTTACACCTATATGATAGTGTAGCGAACGAGAAGTGCAGGCTAGCGGCTTAAAAACTTTGCTTGAATGAGCCTTTTTGAGACTCAGAATGGCTGAGTGGATTCGCCGCTAGCTAACAGTGGTCCAGCGACGCGAGAAGCTGTTCGCAACTCCTACGCTACTTTAATTCTTTCTCTTTTTTCGCCCTCTTTCCTACTCCTCTCTATCCACAATAGTGCCCAGACCCGGGAGCGGGAAGCATTAGCCTTTGGATAACATTTCCAAACGAGTTATCTTTATTTATTCAATCACCGTCTTCTTCTAGGAGGGAGGAGGGGGGGTGTAGCATACGAGAAGTGCAGGCGAGCGGCTTAAAAGCTTTGCTTGAATGAGTTTTTTAAGACTCGGGATGACCGAGTGGATTCACTGCTGGCTAACAGTGGTCCAGCGACGCGGGAAGCTGTTCTCAATTCGCCTACGTTACTTTCATTCTTTCTTCTTTTTTTCTTTGCTCCCTTTCCCCCTCCCCTATATCTACAATAGCAATCACTACCCGATAGTGATTAAGTTTCTTTCTCAAATAGCCCCAAATTTCAGGTAACGATGGAATTATTACCGAGCAAATTAGACCGCCTTCGCACTGACGACAGTTTTAAAGAATAATTTTTTTAATTGACAAAGTTAAGTAAAATAATTGAACTATTAAATTGATAAAGTTAAAGTATTGCATAATATGAATTTTACATAATAATTGGTGTATATATATACTTAAGTTTCCCAGGAGGTTTTTATTATAGGAACGCGGGTAATATGATGAAGGGTTAATGAAAGGATGAGTGTGTGAAGGAGATGATTGAATGAAAGAGAGAGAGATGAGAAAAAGATGAAAGATGAGTGAAGCTGTGCTTGCGCAGTGAGTGGATTAATGTGGAGAAGGGCTTGCGCTGGCCTATCCCCACAGCTTAGCCTTACACAGAATTGATGGTGGGAAGAGTTAATCAGGACGACCATCGACTGTGAGGGAAGTTCGGGGCTGCATGCGATATATATAGCCTTTAGGGCTACTTAGCCTCTGCACCCCAATTGTTGGAGCATTACCTGCTCGTGGTACCCCTGCTTATACAGAAATTGTGTCCAACGACATAGTGTCAGGCGGTATAACCTGGTTGGGTAGGTGGAGCTCATAGTCTTGGTTTACATTCCACCTAGGAGAGGGACAACTCTGACTTCAAACCCGGGCAGATGTCGCTCGTTAGCCATGGTAGGCAATTCATATAGGTCCCAGCCAATAACTGGGAACCACGGCACTGAACATTCCTACGACCCGATGTTAGGCGTGGTGACCCTAACCGCTCTTAAGCCAATCACCAAGCCGGATCCGTCATCCCTACCTGTCTACCACGCCACATGTAGGATTTATACGGGGTTTCCCAAGGGGTGGCGGAGAAGGCGTATCCCATCTCACCTAGTGATAGCGACCGGGGCCAATCGAAAGGCGCCCAGTAGTGCCGTTCCCTTGTCGGGGTCAGTGTTGGCCGTCACGGGTAGGGGTGGCGTATGAATCATTTCGGCCATGGATAGCACTACAAAAAACAAAACAAATAACCACTCAACCAACGAACCAACAAAAAAAAAACAACAACAAATCTTTAACAACCTCAGACAAATATTCGGGCCAGCCTGCTGGTCCCGATACATAAGTATTAAAACTACAACCAATAACCCATTTTGTGCATTAGAACTCCGGGAGCGACTGCAAGCAGTCACTGGAGAAGCACAGCCAGAGTTCTCCATTAACTCGACCCAAACTGAGGCCAAAGAGAAAGCAAAATCAGAAGCAATTTCCAAAAAATTACTACCCCTCACCGTCCTAGGTGAGCATGAAATTAACTCTACTGACAAAAACGGGCATAATACTAGAGTGGGCACCGTCCTACTCAGTAAGTTTATGCCTGGGCTAAAGAGCACAGAGTCCTTTGTATGCAAAGGCATACAAAGGCTTTTTGAAGATGACGGCCAACAAATGGAGGGCGTTTCGATCTTCGAAAAGAAATCACCCAACCTCCCTATCTCACTAAAAATCGCTAAAATCATATTTAAACAACAAACCATCCCAAACACAATTAGATTTGCTGGAACATCTATACAAATACAAGAAGAGTTTCCTTCTCCAATCAAGGGCAGGTCATGCCATAAGTTTGGTCATCCGGCTAAGTACTGCACGTCAAACCCACAACTATGCTTTTATAGCAATGCCTCTGGGTATTCCAATAATAAAAACCTCCTGGGAAACTTAAATATATTTATCATCATTTATTATGTATAAAATTCATTCAATTATTTTACTTTAACTTTGTTAATTTAATCATTCAATTAGTTTACTTTAACTTTTGTAAATTAAATCCTTTTATGTTAAACTTAATAATTAATTAATTCATTTATTTTACTTGTCAATTCAATTAACGTCTACTGTTCCAAAAAACATCTCTTAAATTTCACACCCAAACAAACAAACACACGTTCCCAGCTCGATCAAAATAGCACGCTCTTCCGCCCACTCGACTCGCAGCTTTCTTCATATAAAGCTCGGTAATTATTCATTTACCTCCAAACAAATCATACTTAGTTAATTCCATTTTCTCTCACAATTCTTTGCAAACGACCATACGAGAGTAGATCCTAATCATATTTACTTCTCATTGCAGCCCCAATTCAGTCCATCATAGATACTCTATATTATTTACTATATTATTATTTACTCTATTATTCTGTCTATTATTTACTATATTATTCACTATATTATTCCACCATATTAATTTCACATACTTCAATTCTCTTCGCATCTTTTTACTGTAAATCATATGTTAAAATATCTTACATTGTATACCTAACCTACTTATCTCATTGTACATTCTTTGATTTTATGAATATATTTATATTTGTGTAATTGTCTTTCTTAAAGCCCAAGTTATTATTCCAAAATTTATTTCGCTGTCGCCTTAGGCCTAAAACTAACTGCCGACAACTTCGATCAAACAAATTTATGTTTAGGGTTTTCGAAACGCTATTTAGGCTGATTTATTAACATATAATAAAAACACATAGATAACCATACACTATAAAACTGGTGCCCAAAGTTTAGTAATCTCCCGCCAATCAATAAATAAGTTTAAACGATAAAATCATTCTTGACTCCACGCATCAATTTCGTCCCAAAACCTCGCTCGAGCATTTTTTTGATTCACGTGTTCATTTTTTTTTATATCGCGTGTAATCTTTAACATCATTCTTCCAATTATCATAATTTGTGTCGATTTTAATTTAATATATATTCAACGAGTAGACAATTTCCTTTATTTCTCAATTATTTTTAATTTCTTCATATTCCTGTGCTAGTGACCAATTTACACACACACACGTGCACACAGCCACAGCTAATTCTCACGTAAACACCGTCATTCAACTAGCACAAATATACATAAAACAGTGTTTTTATGGACCAGACACACCAACTAAGGACATCAGTTAGCGCCCAACCTCATCATGACCAACCGTCTGCGCATAGACAACAACATGCGTACCTCTCTCTTCCCGTGTATGATCATGCAAACCCAATTGCATGGTTGGAAGTCTCATCCCTCCTCCTTAAACCACAGCTCATCACCGATGAGGAGAAAGTATCAGCAATCATCCAGCGGTTACCCATAAGTACCTTTATTCAATTCAGGGAAATGTTGATTAACGGGGAACAAGCTGATGTTTTAGACCGCCTTAATGAGGCTTTTCTCAATACATATGGTAGGTCCCAAATAGATGACCTGAGAGAGCTCCTGAATACTCAGGAAATGTGAGATAAGAGTCCTACTTCCTTTTTATCTCATCTGAAGGACCTTATCAGGGTAAAAGGTGCTCAAATTGAACTTTTTAGCCCTCTCCTCCCCGAAATTTTCATGAGAGGAGTCCCCGAGGGAATTAGGCTATTAATACCTAGCTCGAACCCCACGAGCATTGATGAGGTTGCTGTAGCCGCAGATAAATTGTATAAAAGTCCTTATGTAAATTGGGGCAACGGCCAAACTCACGGCCCATTTAACAATGCTTCAATTTTGCAGGTTCGAGGCACGTCGAGCTCCTCTGACGAACGGGCCGAGCTTTCAAGGGTTCCATCTTCCCTATCGAGAGACCTTGAGGCTTCAATACGGAGGATGGAAGCCGACATCCAGCGGTTAAAGCTGCAGCGTGAACCACAGAGCGAGCACGGACACGGATTTGGCGATCATAGGCGCAGGTCCCGCTCTGGTTCACGAAAGAGAAACCAACGAGAGCATCCAGATGCAAGAGGTGAGAGACAGCAAATTTTTCAACCTCAATCTTCCAACTATTCTCACCATCTTCCACATCATCAGGGCCTATGCTGGTATCATCAAAGGTATGGACACAACGCTGTACACTGTACACAGCCTTGTAGCCACAGCTATGCTTCTTCACATACTGCGCCAAGTAGTCTCCTCTCGAAGCATAACTTTTCCCTTTCCTCTCATCCAACTCAATGGTGCTGGTACCACAACAAATATGGTGCACAAGCTCTAAAATGCTTGCAACCGTGCACATATTTGGACCCAGTATCTTCAAATCTCAATCCTCCCGTTTTCTTACTTCACCCAACTCAACCACTTTCTCCGAATCCTCAAATTTCAATTTCCTAACCTTCAAATTCTTGCATTCCTCTCACTCTAATCTCTCAATCACAAAGATTAAAATAGAAAGGCATGGGACAAAAGGGTCTACGTCCCCTGCCTACACCTCATTTCCTCAAGTAGCTCGTCCATTTTGTATTTTTGACTCACTTTCTGAATTTTCATTCCTGGTGGACACCAATGCTGAATGCAGTGTCATACCAATTTCTAAGGCCGACAAAGCTTCTGCCCCTTGAGATTTAGTTCTGAAGGCAGCCAATTCGACCAATATTAGGACCTATGGAAGGCGTAACCTTCAAGTCTCACTCGGTCTACGTCGGGTTTTTCGATGGACTTTCATCATGGACGAGGTAGATTGTCCAATATTGGGCCTCGATTTTTTTTCGGCTCACGACCTTCTGGTCGATTCTCGACAACGCAAGCTTGTCGACCGCAAAACTCTCGTCACTGTCTGAGATTCATACTCACCTTCTCAGAGTTCCCTCCTTTCTATTCGTCTCCCAGCCACCGAGCCACCGTTTTAGCGTCTTCTTCAGGAGTTTCCTGAGCTCACCCTTCCACCTTCGAAGGACAGGCACATTAAACATAGTGTGGTGCATCGGATCGAGACAACATGAGGTCCTGTATTCTCACGGCCACGCCGTCTAGCACCGGATAAACTCTCTGCTATGCGTGATGAATTCCAATTCATGATTGATTCAGGCATTTGTAGGCCTTCCTCTTCTTCGCGGGCCTCTCCACTTCACATTGTGCCCAAATCTACGCCGGGTGGAATTCAGAGCAGTTGAGGATTACAGAGCTCTTGACGCTGTAACAATTCCTGATCGGTATTCCTTGCCGTACTTAGCCGATTTTACCTCTTCTCTCCATGGCTATACGTTTTTTTCTCGCTTGGATATGGTTCGTGCTTTCAACCACATTCCTATTCACCCAGATGATGTTGCAAAGACTAACATCACCACTCCGTTTGGTGTTTTTG
This sequence comes from Ceratothoa steindachneri, assembly GCA_963969495.1. Classification (NCBI taxonomy): domain Eukaryota; kingdom Metazoa; phylum Arthropoda; class Malacostraca; order Isopoda; family Cymothoidae; genus Ceratothoa; species Ceratothoa steindachneri. Next base: position 101,409,301 of record OZ018325.1, on the reverse strand, counting down.
AAATGGTCAAGATGCCATATGGATTGCGTAACTCTGGGCAAACTTTCCAGCGCTTTATGGATCAAGTCCTTAGGGGGTCTTCCGTTTGTATCTTGCTACATCGAGGACCTCCTAATATCATCTTCCTCGCTGGAGGAACACCTTTATCACCTTCGTCAAGTTTTTTCTCGTCTTCAGGAGTACGGTATCGCACTAAACACCTCCACGTGCCTCTTTGGTGTCTCGCAACTCTCCTTCTTGACGCACCATGTCTCGAGTGCAGGGATTAGCCCACTCGAAGATAAAGTTACCGCGATGTGAAACTTTTCTCGTCCTACATCACGCAAACAACCCAGGAGTTTCTGTGGCATGGTCAATTTCTACCACAGATTCATCGCTAAATGTGCCCAGGTCATGCAGCCTTTTAACCCTATGCTCACCAAGACCAAATAGAACTCTCCTCTTGAATGGTCCGCTGAGGCGTGCGATTCATTCTCTCGCACCAAAGAGGCTATTGCCCGCGCTGTGGAAATGGTTCATCCTTCTCCAGGCTCTCTCATCAGCGTCGCCACAGATGCACCCTCAACCTACGTAGGTGCAACCTTGCAACAGAAGGTTGGTGACCAATGGCAACCTCTTGCTTTCTTCTCTCGCGCTCTTACAAACCCTCAAAAGAGATATTCAACGTTCTCTCGAAAACTCCTCGGAATATATCTCGCTGCCCGCCTCTTCCGCCATCATTCGGAAGCGCGTGAATTTACCATTTTTACTGATCATAAACCCTTGGTCGGTGCGTGTTCGTCTCGTAGTACTTCGTCAGTACACACTGCAGTTGACACTCGTCATATTGACTTCATCCTGCAGATGACGAACGATATTCGCTACGTTCCTGGTTCTTCAAACGTCGTACCCATCGCGCTCTCTCGCCTTTCATCGATTTCGGGCACGCAACTCTTCTACACTGCGCCCATCGATCATGCAACAATAGCGCTTGCCCAGGAACAAGATGAAGACATGCAAACACTGCGTCACTCTTCTCAACTCGTCGTTCGCGAGATGGACTTGCCTGACAGTCCTTCTAGGCGCATCCTGGTTGACTAAATTCCTGACTGTCCTCGTCCTCTCATTCCTCTCGCTTACTGTCGGCACACCTTCGACCAAATTCATGGCCTCTTTCATCCTGGCGTTAATGCCACTCGCAAGCTCGTCGCACAACGCTTCGTTTGGCCAGGTATGAATGCCGACGTGGCTAAATGGACTCGCTCATGCCTGCCATGCAAGCGTGCTAAAGTCCACCGCCACACAAAAGCTCCTCTGGTCCCTTTTCCTCTTCCTTCGTCACGTTTTTACGCCGTTCACATCGATCTAGTAGGTCCTCTTCCTTACTCCTGTGGTTCAATTATCTTCTCACCATGATCGATCGTTTTACTCGCTGTCTAGAGGCGGTTCTTATCTCGGACATCAGAGCTTCCACTGTCACTCGAGCTTTCGTCTCAGCATGGGTTGCTCGTTTTGGTGTCCCTCAACGATCAAGACTGATCGTGGCAGCCAGTTTGAATCCCACCAATTGAATGCACTCATGTCAGTCCTTGGCCCCTTTCGCCTTTGTACTACAAGCTATCACCCCCAGAGTAACTCTAAGGTAGAACGTCTGCATTGGACCATCAAAGCAAGCTTACGGTCCACCGATCCAAACATAACTTGGGTGGACAAGCTACCTTTGATTCTCCTTGGCATTCGCTCCTCCTTGAAAGAGGATTTGGCTTGCTCTGCAGCGGAATTAGTTTATGGTACTCAACTTCGTCTACCCGGTCAATTCTTTTCTTCCTCTGGCCGACCTCTACCTTCTCACCTAGATCCTTCTTCATACGTACATAACCTTGTAAGGGTGATGGCTGAAATTAAGCCAACTGCCCCTAGAGTGCCTTCTAATTATAAAACCTTCGTGCCGAAGGAGTTGACAACATGCTCCCATGTTTTCGTCCGTCGCGATTCAGCTCGCACTTCGTTACAACCAGTCTATGACGGACCCTTTCTCGTTATCTCCAGGAAGCCGAAATTCTTCGTCCTAAAGCTTGGCACCAGGCAAGATACTGTCTCTATCGGACCGCCTAAAACCCGCTTATACCGAAAATGTTCGTCTAGAACCCCAATCACCTAATTCTCCTCCGACTATACCCCCTTAATGGTACAGTAGTCCCCCTAAACAACCTATACCCCACCTTTTTAACTACTGCCTCTCAAACTCCACCTTCCGTTTTGCTTCCTCCTCTACTTTTGTTGCAGCAACCCTCGTTGGCAGAAGTGGATAGTCATGAGCAAATCTCTCCTCCACTGGTCACTCCATCAGCGGACAACGGGATGCAAGACTCTCACATCCCGCTTGACGCCATCTCGGAAGGAACCAGCAAGCGGATCATCTTCGCTCCGTCAACCTTCTCTCGTGCCAGTGCCTCGTTCAACGCTAATGTCACTGCCACAGCAGTGACATTAGGATCTACTCTCGTATGGTCGTTTGCAAAGAATTGTGAGAGAAAATGGAATTAACTAAGTATGATTTGTTTGGAGGTAAATGAATAATTGTCGAAGGAATGATTACCGACCTTAATACGAAGAAAGCTGTGAGTTGAGTGGGCGAAAGAGCGTGCTATTTTGATTGAGCTGAGAACGTGTGTTTGTTTGTTTGTGTGTGAAATTTAAGAGATGTTTTTTGGAACGGTAGACGTTAATTGAATTGACAAGTAAAATAAATGAATTAATTAATTATTAAGTTTAACATAAAAGGATTTAATTTACAAAAGTTGAAGTAAATTAATTGAAAGATTAAATTGACAAAGTTAAAGTAAAATAATTGAATGATTAAATTAACAAAGTTAAAGTAAAATAATTGAATGAATTTTATACATAATAAATGATGATAAATATATTTAAGTTTCCCAGGAGGTTTTTATTATAGGAATGCCCAGAGGCATTGCTATAGTACCACAGGGAGTGTTCTTAGCACGACCTTGTTTATCATCGCGGTAAACGACTTCACCCTACAGGTTCCACCCGCTATTAGATGCACCTTATACGTGGATGACCTAGCAATCTGGCACTCCGTTAAATTCCAAATGAAGTAGCAAACCATCTACAAATAGCAATAAACAATATTGTCCATTATGCTACACAACACGGTTTCACCATATCAGCGAAGAAAACTGTGGCCATCACCTTTACTAGGAAAAGAACTACCCCTCATATGGCCCTACGGATTAACCACTATCAAATTACCTTTAAAAAACCAGCTAGATTCTTAGGCCTGATACTAGATCAAAGGTTCACATGGAAGGATCATATAACTGATCTCAGGAGACGCTGCATCAGCGTAACCAACCTCCTCAAAAACCTATCCCACCTCCATTGGGGTGCAGACAGAAACACACTATTGTATCTACACCGCACCCTGCTCCATTCCAGAATTGGTTACGGCTGTCATCTATATGGAGCGGCTACAAAGTCAACCCTAGGCAAATTAAACCAGCTTCATTACCAAGGCTTACGACTGGCTACAGGCGCTTTTAAATCCACCCCAACCTCATCATTCTGTGCCGAAACAGGACTCCTACGATTAGCCTACCAAAGGATGGAATCTGAGCTGAGATACCTAATTCGTGTATACCGTACCAACTCCAAACCTCTCCAGCTCATCAGATCAGTACCAGCCAGAGCTCAAAGGCCAACCATCTACCTGTCCTACACTCAAAGAGTCAAGAATCGCATGATAGATTTACAACTAGACAACACAAATATATATTTGGAAAAATACCCCCAAATCCCCCCTTGAACAACACAAGCACCTCGAATATGCATATTACATCCTCTTACAACAAGACAAATAATCCCGCCAACAGTGCTCGCCCATCATTTTTATAATCACCAAAAATCACATCAACCATCCCGATTCATATTCACGGATGGATCCAAATCATTAAATGGAGTGGCGTGGCCTCGGTTCTATCTGCGGAATTCACAGGAATATTGCTGGCGATTAACCAAGACAGTCTAAATAACGAAAAGACCACTATATGTACGGACTCGAACAGTGCTTTGGCATGCTGCAAGCCAGAAATCAAAACCACCCGTTGACCATAAAATACAAGACCAACTAGCCTCGACCCAAACTAACATAACAATATGCTGGGGCCCCGCTCATGTGAGCATTAAAGGAAATGAGAAGGCAGACAAGACGGCTAAAGCAGCAGCTACTAATTCAAGACCGCCGGTCAAGCTCACTTACTACAAAGATTACTACTCAACATTTTCACGAGTTATAAAAAAGAAATGGGAAAACGAATGGCGAACACAAGGACATCAACATCTGTGCCAAATAAAACAGACGGTTGAGAAATGGAAAACGTCCTATAGAAAATCTAGAAAAGAAGTGGTTTGGGGGCACCTACGTATGGGCCATACAAACCTCACACATATTTACCGTTTCTCCAACCTCCCCCCCCCACTGCACGATATGCAATACCCAACTGACCATATCCCATACCAGCTTAGCAGAACCAACTATTTTGGAGACAATATAACTATTGAAAATGTTTTAGGTGACAATCTCTAATATATTAACAATCTGTTTAAGTACTTAAAAGAGACCAAACTATTTGGAAAATTTTAATAACAGTAAAAAAAAGATGGCGCGTATGCAAAAGAAGATGCCTGTTTAGACCCGCTAAAGGGTGAAAGAGGGCAGTAAACGGTTTAAAAAAAATAAATCACCATTCACAACTGATGGCTATTATTGACGCTTTTAAATTATAATCACTATAAAATACCGTGTCTGTTTAGACCCATAAATGGGTGAAAGAGGGCATAAAACGCTTTTTTAAAAAATCGACTGTGAGAGGTTGCAGAGGTCTGTCGGACATCATGTTTGTCGAAAGCCACCCAATGTGGGACCCCACTCACATTTTTTTTTCATTCAGGGTTGAGCTCCCGTAGACCTATCCCAATCAAGGGTAACTCACAGGTCGGGTGAGGTTATTCTCGCTGAGGAAAATAACTGTTCAAGAGCTCCTGGCCAGGAACCCTTCTGAATAAATTTAACAATCTGCTGTCTACTGATGATGTCAAAATTGGTATGCAATCAGCAGAAACATTCTTGCGACATCTTGGGTGGCTTCTATTAGGTCATTTTGTTGTTAATTGCTCGCCACTCCCGTAAACATCTCTCTCCCCAGGATTGTCCGTAGGTTATCGAATAACCAGGCAATGGCTTCGCCACTCCCCCCTGCGGGGGGGGGGGGGTAGATTTCGCCCGAAATACATCAAGGAAGCTAAACGAGAATCCTGGAAGCAATATATATCTAAAAATAACAAAGATACCCCCACCCCCCAAATTTGGCGACCAACAAAAACGATGTGAGGAAACCGCAGCACTATTCACCTCCCGATCCTCTGTATTAACGGTAATGCTATCAGCAATCAAACTGAAGTTTCCAACATAACAGGGTATTCTCTCACTAATATATCTGTAGGGCACACATGTATTCACCTGAAGGATGTACATGTAGATACCCTACACAACGGAACGCGAGGTAAGGAAGAGAGAGCAAGTTTAGAAGGTCGAGATAAAGGTTCGATTTTCTCACTGTAATAAAGTGGTAGTCTCAATATCTGGGCTTAAATCAGACAGGCGCCAGAGAAGTAAACATTAAGAAACTGAGCATGTCTGGAGGTAATAAAAGGGCGTGTGATAAAAGCATTTCACCATTCTGTAACAAAGATAGCCAGAAGTTAAACAAATATAAGCCTAATAATAAAGCTTCGCATTCTAGAAATATTGGCGAATAACGAGGTACGGCAGCGTAGACGCCATCCAATCAGAATTAAATAAAGGATTAATTTAAGCCAATCAGGAGGCGAGAGAATGGAATGAGCAGCCAATCACGAGCGCCTATAGGTTTTAGATGAATATTGCAGCAATATCCTAGATAGCTCTGATCACAAACATAAAAACATATGTTTCGTTATTCAGGTGAATGAAGTTAAATGCTAACGCGAAATCTAAATTTTTGCAGACGAATTTCCTTAAGCCTAAATTTGAGGGACGTTAGGAAAATGTGTATTAAAAACAAAGAGTTAAGAAAAATATATATTATTGAATAAACAGTTAGATTTAAAGGTGAATTTATACAGTAACAGTTTATGATTGGATTGAATTACGCGTGTGAATTAAATTTGCATGAGTTAACGGGAATGGATTTACAATTGATGAATATGGTTTGGTAATTAGAGTACAACATATGATTATTGATAATAAGAATATAATTGGATAAAGGTTAAATAGATTGTATTATAAGTAATTTGTAAGTAGTAATTGTTAAATTTGTTGGATAATCGTTAAATAATAATTTGTAAATTGAGTATAACAATTGATGATTGATGATTAGATTGGGTAGTGTTAAATGACTTGATAAATAGTAATTAATAAATATTTTGATAAATATTAAGTATTAAATAGATTATAAATTGGCAAATGGGTAATATGTGTAAATCGTTTGATAAATATTAAATAATTATAAATTGGTAAATGTTGATAAATAGTTAAATGTGTAAATAGATTATAACGGAGTTGGAAGGGTCTATAAATGAGAAAAGAATCACGCACTATTTCGGGATTCTTTGGGGAAAATATTTAGCTAAACAATTACAATTCACATATTTACAAACCTGTTTACCGAAGCACCCAAACAAAACGAATGCACCTCATGGGTTAATTTTAAGATGCTTGGGAGAGCGGGAGTAGCAATCTCACGATTTATGTCAAGGTTACCACCCCTTCTTGAAATTATATATATATATATATATATATATATATATATATATATATATATATATATATATATATATATATATATATATATATAGTTAGTTAGTTAGTTAGTTAGGAATAAATATTTCATTTGTAGAGGTATAGACCGCTACACGCCAACGTCATTTGTACGCGGGGCGTGCGTGAGGCTGACTTTTTGAGTGTTTATCCCCCTTTATAAATGGGTGCAAAGAGAGAGTCTTTCATTATTACTATCTTAATTGTTACGCGTTCATTAATTCAATAAATCGATCATTATAATCGACCGGTCGCTCTACTATGTTCCCGCATTACTTTGTTGTAAAATCGAATTGTGAAATTATACTCAGAGTACTTCATATTTTGGTGCAAAGAAAAATAAATAGACTGAGACGCATTTACATCTATAAACATTCTTTATTCATCCAAGCTGGTACCCTATTCTCGGATCAAGTACAACGCTACCTAAAGAGATATTTCCGTTGCGCATTCAAATAACTTGTTACCATTGCCGGTGGCAAGCGTTATCCCAATCATACCAAGCTCACCCTCTTAGGTGCAACGTTACCACTAACGGGGCAACCAAATCTCCTAGAGGTACGCAAGATTACCACTCTATAGACATGGCCATTAACATAAGGGGGTGGCAACAATAACAGAAAAGCAAGCAGTCATCATCCCTCCCCCTTCCCATATATTTAAGGGATCTCGGAACAAGACCTTCTTAGCTCGAAAAACCTTAACAGAATCGACAAATTTAGACTTCTCGACCAACAGAATCCTTCCGTACAACAATTCTTTTTTCATTGAAGAATTGCAAGAGAGCCCAAACACAGCCCCTGGATATGACGAAATCTCGAACCACATCATGCATAAAATCCTCCCAAACGCCTTAGAGCTGCAGTTAGACATTTGCAACTGCATCTGGACCAGTGGTACCTTCCCGGGTGAATGTCATCAGTCGCTGGTCCTATCCTTCTTAAACCCTGAAAAAGATCCATCAAACCCAACGAATTATAGATCGATCTCCTTGACACTATGTATTTGCAAAATATTAGAAATAATGGCCAATGCTTGATTAAAATGATATCTAGAAACAAACAACCTCTTTTCCTCAAACCAATATGGTTATAAGAAATATCGTCGGTCGAGCATTCGCCGACGGTAAGTTTGTCACAGCAGTCTTTTTTGACATTGCCAAGGCGTATCATACGGTCTGGCGACGCCATATACTCAGTAAAATGCACGACCTAGTAATCAGAGGACCATTCTCATTCTTCAGCGAAAACGTCCTCAACAACATAAAATTCATAATAGATCACCAAGGAGGCCGCTCTACACAATTCAGCCACCGCGAAGGAGACCACAAGGAAGCGTGTTTAGCACAACACTGTTCATAATAGCAATCAATAACGACTCTCCAATTACCACCCGCCATTAATGGTCGTTATATGTGAACGATTTGGCAAATTGGCTCCCAGGCACACCAGCGCAACAGAAATGTTAAATCGCCTACAACAAGCAATGGGCAAAGTCGAGAACTATTCAGCACAACACGGCTTCTCAATTTCAACTTAAAAAAAACAACAATCGCCATAACCTTTACGAGTAAACGACACATTCCTAACATCTCATTGCTACTCGAACGACGCCCAATCACTTTTCAAAATAAAAAGGTTCTAGGTTTCACACTGGAAACCCCACATATTAAACCTCAAAAAAACTGTGCTAGAAAGTCAAACATTCTGACTAAACTGCTGCATCATCACTGGGAGACAGACAGAAGCACCCCCCTATGCCTTTACGAAACTCTTATCCTCTCCAGAATAAACTAGGGATGCCATCTGTACGGAACAGCATCAAAATCGGTATCCAAGAGTTAGATCTGGTAAAAAACAACAAGCCCTCCGTCTAGCCACCGGTCTCTTCAAATCGACTCCAACATCATCCCTTCGCTGAGACCGAAATACTACCTTTGCCTCACCAAAGACAAGTTGTAGAACTAAAATACTTGCACGTGTTTACAGACATAACAGCAAACTCCAAAAAATACTAAAAGACTATGCCATCAGCAGACAACCCAAGGACCCGCAGCTACAACACTTACACCGTAAGAGTAAAAAAACTCTTACAAAGTTTAGACCTGACGGAGCTAAACATCCTCACCAACAACTATTAGGTATACTGCTCCCCCGTTTATTACTCAACTTCCAGTAGTATGTCAAATCACTCTCCCATCTACGAAATCGACAATACCACCCTAGTGCCATCCAGCATTTTCCAGGACCATCAAAGGTCCCATCAACCAAATGTCCGTCCATCTTCACAGATGGATCGAAGTTGGCGGATGGCGTGGCATGTGCAGCAATTATTCTGCACCACATACGAGCAGCTCGACTTCCGGATTGCGCTTCGGTTCTCTCAGCACAACTCACTGCCATCTATATAGGTCTCAATCCGTCAAAACAGGTAGCAAACTTATCCCCTGGCCACTGAAATCCAAAGAAAGATAGTCTCGTTCGGGTAACGTAACCTTGGTGCCCATCCAATGTAGGGATAAAAAGCAACGAAGACGCTGATAGAGCAGCAAAATAAGCAGTGGCAGATAACTCACTGCCCAGTGAACCAACATACCACAAAAACTATTACAACCTCTTTGTCGAGGCAGTTAAAAACAATTGGAAGTCTGAATGGTATGCACACGGCCATCAACACCTGTGACAAATAAAAGATTATGTTAACAAATGGAACAGCTCTTCCATGAATTCTCGAATAGATGAAGTCGTCTTAGGACGCTTATGACTAGGACAAACAAAGCTTACTCACAGCTACCACTTCGCAAATTCCCCCCACCCCACCCCACCCCAATGCACTACCTGCAACACCCAGTTATCTATCCCACACATACTGCTAACCCGCACCAGATTCACACCGGAAAAAATACTTGGGTAACAACCTAACACTGAAGAAAATCCTCGCTGAAAGGAAAGTAAATTGTATACATACTACTAAAATCTAGAAAAAAAAGAGAATAAAACCCAGATAAATTATGAAGCTTTGGTTCTTATAATCTTTAAAACCCTCTTAATTCAGGTACCATTTCATTACTACTATTCATTCCATTTCATTTTACTTCACTTATCACTCACGCAAACCACACCACCATTCACGCTATCTCATGATTATTATTCACGCTTTTTAACTTTTAATCAATCAAATACCGTGCCTGTTTAGATCCAAAGGGGGGTTAAAGATGGCATATATATTTCTAAAAAAACAAAAACCTATCTTTCTAAGCAACCTGTCCAGGCAGATGGTAGGAGCGATAGTGATTGCGTCCAACCCTTCTCCCTCTGCTTTAATAAAGGGGATGACAATCCAAACACGCCATAATAATGGGTATGAACTTTGAACTACGCTAATAGCTAGATAGGGAAAGTTAGGATTTCTGTTCTCAGTGAATCAATTTTGATATAACTATTCCTAACTGCTCTGCACAATATTGCAACACTTAGGTTTTCATTATCCTATCTTACTTCCTTCAATGTATATTTCAGATTCGTCGTTTTGAGAGTGAACCACGTAAATAGCATCTATCTTTTTAAGAACAATGGGACGTTGCAGAGACCTCAACGACGAAGAAAAGTCTTTCCTCATCAAGGAAAATGCTGAAGGCGGTGAAGTTAGTTCGGCATGTGGACACGGTTAGACGATTTCTTAAGGACCCTTCACTAAGGAAGAAGCGATCCAATTGTGGTACCTCCAAGACTGTGACAGCTGGGTTTAGATAGAGGGGAGTAGGAAAGGGAACAAAGAAAAATAATAGCGTAGGCGAGTTGCGAACAGCTTCCCGCGTCGCTGGACCACTGTTAGCCAGTGGCGAATCCACTCGGCCATCCTGAGTCTCAAAAAAGACTCATTCAAACAAAGCTTTTAAGCCGCTCGCCTGCACTTCTCGTACGCTATACCGGGGATTTGAGGAATATTGACAGTCAATTACGTGGGAACCTCGGACCCCTTGAAGACTACCAGTAACTGTATCTAGGAACCATGGTTTCCGTACGAGCTCCCCTGAAACTGCCTCCTTTAAAGCCACCTCACAAGACTGAGGCTTCAATGAGCCCGGAAGTACACGACGTTGGACATGACTTGAGCTCTCTTCGCCGCCGAGACCAGGGCGACCCTTGACGGGCCTGATGGTTGGGCAAATGGTTGGATCTATTTCAGAGATGAGCGTCACCAACGTTTGCGACGTCAACAGCATGTCGTAGTAGTCATGTTGTGGGCTGGCATAATGGATACATACCTGCTGGACCAGTCAGGGTGTTTGATGGGATTAAAGTGACCACAGCCGCCTACTGCAATCTTTTGAAGGAGGTCTTAGATCCCTGGTTAGATGACATACCGTTGTCACTTCTAAAGACTAGTGTTCATGAACGAGAACGCTTCATCCCAGCGTTCCTAGGCTCTTATGGCATACAAAGTGATAAGTTGATGGTATAGACGCCAGCTTCTCCGGATCTCAACCAGATCGAATATTTCTGGTCCATCATTAAACAAGATATGTATGCCGCTGCACGTCAATTTTCACTAAAGAAATCTTATGAGCAACCATCAAAACTGCAGCAGAGGCAGTCCAGCCTGTTACCATAAAGAAATTGACAAATTTCATGCATGATAGGTTTTTTTAAGTCATCCGTCAAAATAGTGCTATGTGGGTAAATATTTCATTATGTTCATTAATCGTGCATTATAATTAGTTTTTTTTGTTAAACATATACCCAAGGTATGCTTGTCGCAAATTTATGGACATTTTAATTAACCAAGGATTCGCGATTTGATCCCTACTCTAACCCATTTGCTTAGGTCTATTTATTTTGTTCTTGTGATCTTCATTAGTTCGCCTTTCCTATTCTAAATGCTTTAGATTGTATAATCAATTTCCATTGCCGGAGATTGTTCCCAGGATTCAGTCTTGTGCTGCGGATAAAATTAATTCTGTGTAAAGTGTATATAATTAGATTTAAGCAGTGTAAATATCATTTAATACTAAGACACATATAATATTCCTCCTTAACATAACATAACATAATTTCACGGATGACAAAAGCCATAAGGGCCTTTCAAAGGCCATCCGCATCTGTCAAAACCCACACACAAAATGCATCCACAGGATTGTGTTAGATCATGCATCTACAATATACAATTCGAACCATACACAAGAATGTGTCAAAAACAAAGAGCATCATCATCAAGACTCGTCAAAATCCAAATCAATCGTAATATACAATAATATAAAACTGCATCCACAGGAATGATCCAGAATACCCCCCAAACTTAACCCTCCCTCCCCATAAAGGTAATTGTGTAGAGTGCGGCTGGATCCGAGGCCTAGCTTATTTGGGGCTATTTTGGGCTACCTTTCGTTGTTACTTTTTCTGAGATGAATTCGATGAAGTTTATGGCGATTTGGCTTTAGCGCTGTGTAAACTTGTATAGTGGGATAATTAAATTCCTACAATGTGTATAATTATCGTTAGTTTTCTCCAAAGTATATCTAGATGGCCTTTCATTCAACAGGTTCACCCTAAAAACTACGAAGCCGAAATAAAAATTGAAGGAAGTAACAGCATAATGAGAACATTAGTGTCACCATATTTTGCAGACCATCTGGGAAAGGTTTCATCCAAATTGATTCACAGAGAACCGATAAATCCTAACGTTCCCCAACAAAGCTATCATCGTGGTTCAGGGTGTATAAGGTTGTATAAGTCGAGTAAGAACATGGCAGTGTGGATGAAGGTGCCGAATCATATCATAATGGATCCCGTCGACCAGAAGAATTAGACCCACAAAGAGACTGCAGCACGCAACTCGTGGTTGAAGGACAAGGCATTACACGGAAGGTTGGAGTTCCTCTCAAAATTGAGGCGATGAGACTTTTCGTTTGACTTGTAGGTTAGAAAAGGTTTATTGTAACGACTGACACTGCTAACGGAACGGGAATGGTTAGCCAAAGCGTTGTTGGCTACCAGTCTGTAATTCACTAAGGAGCCTTGCAAGTTACATGGGGGATCATTATGGCCGGCATAACGAGCCCGGACTTGTAAATCCTCTTCCAGATCATTTCGTAACGATGTCAGGAAGTTATGCGAGTGTGATGAAACACCCTCCGTAAGGGGCATGGTAATTTGCTTTCCTGGCCACCTTGCTGAAGGGACTCAGCGCCCCGCCGGGCCCCAGCTTAGTCTCTTCTCATTCTTCCTGACATACTGTCTTGTTACCCTGCTTCCTCACTTTTCATACAGCCTCTCCCACAACTTTCTCGGGTCGGCCTCTAATTTCACAGGATAGATGCCGACCAGCTTCCTCTCACCCAACCATCCCGAATCGGGGCTGAGGGGGGTGAAATGCCCCCTCACCGCCGAGCTCCGGTCTGGGGGGAAGGGTTAACAACCTGTTTCATCCCCATCCACACCTTCCTGACATTCCCTTTGTTTCCCCCTCAATCTCTAACCATTTTACGTCTCGCTTAAGTGGAGCCGCCATGCAAATGGGCTCCCAGGTCACTAGGGAGGAGTGGCCTCAGATGGTGGCAGCTGGTTTTGCCGGGCTCGTGTTCACCCCTCGCAGAGTGGGCTACTGCGTGGGGGTGATGAGCATCTACGTCCCGTGCTACAAAATGGGTCACCATGCCCAATGATGAATTTAAAAAATAACATTTTCCCTCTCTACCTTCCCCTCTACCATCGTCGGAGCCGCCCTCGGGTAGCTCCACCGAAAAAATGGAGCCCCCTCCCACTGCTGTGCTTGCTAAAGATCTTTGATCGGAGAGGAGGTTTACTCCTCTCCTTTGCATACGGGTGCCGGGAAGTCCCCATTTTCTGGAGCGACTCACCATTTCAAGTGGCGGTTCCCCCTTTCCTTTAAATGAGATTGCCAAGAAAGCAGGCGGGATGCAAATATTTGACCGCTCCAAAGGGAGCGGCTCGATAGGGCCAACTCCCTTAAGTGGGCGACGGATGACAGGGCCCGTCGGCCCATGTCCTCGGGGTCCCGCTAGCGCGCATAGTGAGCTTACAGGGGGTCACTATACCTGATCCCATCTCTTCCCTGAAGGATGCCTGCTCATCGGCTCAGGACAGAATAAAAGGTACCTCGAAGGGGGCCTGTGATTTCTTAGTGGAGGATGGCCACATGGAAGCCCCCCCCCATAAGATGGACATGGTACCTGAAGTGCCCCCGCTCCTGAAAGTAGGATCTTCCATGTGGTCCAATCCGGGCTAGGTGCCAAGCACAACCCGTGTTCGCCCCTGTGCAAGCTCCTCCTTAGACGGCTCGGGTCGGAGGGCTCATAATGAGAGGAGGGATCTCCTCCTCCAACTAGTGCTCCTGTGACAGGCAAGACCTTCTCCATTTCAAAGAAGGATCTTGCCGAGGTCGGCCCATCTGGCCTAGGTGTTCCTACCGGTGGAGGAGAGAAGCGGGTTCATTCCCCGCCCTCATCTTTTAAGAAGGAAACGACCCGAAAAAATAGAAAGGAGACTAGGGGTTCCTCGCCCTCCGCAGGAGCCACGGGGACAGACGGGACCGCTGCCCTTTCGGTATACGACCAAGCCAAGAGCAGAGCCTCAATTACGTCGGGACCTCTCGTTCAGAGGTTAACTGGCGTTTTCGAGCCATCTGTCTTCAAACGCTTTCGCGTTATTCATGCCATTGATGGCAGCATGTTGGCTAAGGGCAACATGATCCATCAGAGGAGAACATGGAGCAGTCAAGGTCGAACGTATGATGAGAAAACAGGGGGAGGGGGCTCGAGAGCCACTCTCTACACTCTTCGTCACTTTTAAATGTGACAAGCTCTCTGAGTCGGTGCGTGCCGGTTGGTATTGCTACCGCGTGAATTCATTCGTGCCACTGCGCGAAGGTGCTACTACTGCCACCTCTTTGACCATACGAATTGCTCCTGTAGACGTGCAAAGTCCGGGTTACCCGAAGGCCGCGCACGATAAGTTCAAATCATGTGTGTCAATTGCGGAGAGCCGCACCCCGCTTCTTCAAAGCAATGTGGCCTAACAAGGAGAGAAGGGATCTCCTCTCCCGGCTAATGCCCCTGTGACGGGCAAGACCGTCTCCATTTCAGAAAAAGATCTTCTTGATGAGGCTGGTATATCTGGTCTAGGGGCTCCTGCCGGCGGAGGGGAGAAGCTGGTTTATTCCCCGACCTCATCTCCTAAAAAAAATAAAATATATTTAAAAAGACCCCATAAAACAGGGTTTTCCCCTCTGCAGTAGCCACGGGGAGGGATGTGGCCACCCCCCCTCCTGGAGGAGTCCCTGACAAAGACCAAAAATGCGCAGAGCGGAGGCTAGATTACGTCGGGGCTCCTCATTCAGATACTACCTGGCGGTTTCGAGCCGGCTGGCTTCAAACGCTTCCTTTTTATTCGCTCCACTAATGGCAGCATGTTGGCTAATGGCAACATGATACATCAGAGGAGAGCTTTAGCTAGTGTGATTGGTAGAGAGCCAAAGTTGACACGTTTCTCGGACGTGAGCCATTTGGCGAATGCGTCGAATCCCTCCGAGGCTCCATAATAGTGCCCTTCGGAAACTTACGGCACGCCTGTGAGTGTGGCGCCGCACTCTACCATGAACTTCTTGAAAGGGGTAGTTTCTTCGAGGGAACTCGTTGACTACTCCATAGATAACATCACCTTAGAGCTGATCGACCATGGGGCGATCAAGGTTGAGCGTGTGATGAGAAAACAGGGAGAGGTCTCATGACCCACCCCTACGCTCTTCGTCACCTTCGACTGTGACAAGCTTCCTGAGTCGGTGCGTGCCTGGTTTTATTGCTACTGCGTCAAGGCCCTCGTGCAACTGCCGTGGAGCTCCTACTACTGTCACCGCTTCCGCCATTTTAATCGCTCGTGGAGATGCGAATAGTCGTGTTTACCCGGAGTCTGTGTAAGTTGCTTCAAGGCCGCACACGATAAGTCCAAATCGTGCGTGGCCATGTGTGTCAATTGCGGAGAGCCGTAAAACTCTTCTTCGAATCAATGTGGTGCGTTTCTCTTTGAGAAGGAAATCCTGGCCGTTCAAGCCCAGGATCGTCTCTCATTTCGCGAGGCTAAGGACTTAGTCCTTGCGCGCCTAGCGCTGCCTGGTACATCATATGCCTCAATATTAAGAAAGACACGCTATGCTCATGGCCCCTCCAGGCCTACGAGCACAGTGTTTTTCGCGCCAATTTAGAACCCTTCTGCTGGTTCTAACCCAACCCGGGCGCTCCCCTGGTAGAGCTGGTGGCATAAAGTGTTCACATCCAGGCCCGGATAAAACCAGGGTTTCCCCTCCTTCCCCCACTGTGACCGTTCCCCGTATGGTGAAACGGCGATGCGCTTCCACCGAGTCTTTAGTCATTGGAGACAACACCCCTGAAGTTGGTCGTAAAGCTATCTTCCGGTTTTTTTAAAGCGGCTCCCTGAAAAGACGATAACACTCAAGGAGCTTTGACTCCTTCGCCCACACCAAGTGTTAGGCTGGGATGCTCGGAGACGGTGGATCCTCCAAAAGATGCACCCTTGCCTGCCTAAGGTTTTGAGCCGGAGGGAGCAAAAGACTCGCTTGGCGAGCCCAACTAAACCCGATAAGTGCTCGAAGGTGACAGAGCATTTTCCGGCCAACAGCGGCCGGAGTTCTGCCTCCGGGAAGCATAAGGCCATACCAGCGAGGGTCTTCTCTTCGAAGAGAGCCCACGTATCTCCTTCGAGCTAGGCCAGGAGGGCATATTCTTTCAATGGAATTGCCGCGGACTCCAGGCCAACTGGTAGGTGCTGTGGAGCATCATATCCTTCCGTTCCCCGTTAGCTATCCTTTTAGAAGAGACCATGTGGGCGGATGCCACCTTCTAACCCTCCCGGGGTATAAAGGTATTGCGACCCTATATAGTGTATGGTTATCTATGTGATTTATCTTGTTAATAAATCAGCCTAAATAGCGTTTCGAAAAACATAACCATAAATTTGTTTGATCGAAGTTGTCTGCAGTTAGTTTTTAGGCCTAAGGCGACAGCGAAATAATTTTTGGAATAATGACTTGAGCTTTAAGAAAGATAATTACACAAATATAAATATATTCATAAAATCAACGAATGTACAATGAGATAAGTAGGTCAGGTATACAATGTAAGATATTTTAATATATGATTTACAGTAACAATATGCGAAGAGAATTGAAGTATGTACAAATAATATGGTGGAATAATATGGTGAAACATATAGTAAATAATATAGAGTAAATAATAATAGAGTATCTATGATGGACTGAATTGGGGCTGCAATGAGAAGTAAATATAATTAGGATCTACTCTCGTATGGTCGTTTGCAAAGAATTGTGAGAGAAAATGGAATTAACTAAGTATGATTTGTTTGGAGGTAAATGAATAATTACCGACCTTTATACGAAGAAAGCTGCGAGTCGAGTGGGCGGAAGAGCGTGCTATTTTGATCGAGCTGGGAACGTGTGTTTGTTTGTTTGTGTGTGAAATTTAAGAGATGTTTTTTGGAACTTTATACATTAATTGAATTGACAAGTAAAATAAATGAATTAATTAATTATTAAGTTTAACATAAAATGATTTAATTTACAAAAGTTGAAGTAAATTAATTGAAAGATCAAATTGACAAAGTTAAAGTAAAATAATTGAATGAATTTTATACATAATAAATGATGATATATATATATATATATATATATATATATATATATATATATATATATATATATATATATATATATATATATATATATATTTAAGTTTCCCAGGAGGCTTTTATTATAGAAATGCCCAGAGGCATTGCTATAACTACAACCACGGGATTGGGGCCGGGCAAGAGGATGCGTGATTTACACTCAGCATGATGTCTTTCTTCTTCTCTTTGCTTTAGATAGCTCTTTTCAGCCATTAGCTGTGCAGTTGCACCTGGATATGAGGTATACTGTTATTTCCGCGTACATTTCACCGTCAGCTGACTTCGATGTTGGTAACTTCCGCCGCGTCGTGTCACCTATGCCGAGGCCCTTTTCCTTGTTCGGAGATCTGAACGGTAGAGACCCCCTCTAGTCGATTAATCCTTGCCGATCTGAACGACGAGATCGAGATGGGTGTCGTAAATATGGATGAGTTTATGCATCACTGCCCGAGAACCGCTTCATTTTCCTGCCTCAATCTATTTTTGTACTCTCTTGATGCACAGCCTGATTTGGGGTGGGGTGGGGTGTGGGGCAGAGGGTCGATGACCACCATGGTATTGATTACTTTCCCATTCAAATATCATTTTCTGAGTCGCTGGCACCTGGCAGCCCGCCCGGTGGTGCTTGGCGCGGGTGCGGTGGTCCGCATTTGAGGAAATGACTGATTTTTCTATCGCAGTCGAGAAGTTTAAGTCGGTAGATGAGGCCGTTGAGTTTTCTCCGGCAACCTCATGGCAACGGGTATAACTACTATTTCTAGAACGTCTGGCTATTTTGCACGCCGACCACTCCTGTGGTGGTCAGCCAGGTGTGAGACGGCCCTCAAACAGAAGCGTTATGCCAACATGCGCTATAAGCGCCGCCCGAACGACTTCACTGTCGGTGGATTTCATGGAGCTAGTGCAAGGTTCCGGTATATTTCGAAGCACTCCCGCCGCTCTTCTTTGCCGGCATACGTATCTTCACTTAACGTGAAGACCCCTCTAGCAGAGGTGTGGAAGCGATTCAAAAGGATTTGGGGTAAGTTCTCGCAGGACACCCTCCCGTTATCCAGGAGAATGGGACCGCAATCTCGGACCCCTCGTCCGTGGCAGAATCCTTCGCGACCGCTATCCCGGCATTCTCTAGCCGTGATGTTGCTCCGTCAGCAATTAAAGCACGTTGTGATGGCGCGAAAGACCTCTAGAGGTGGAGAATCATTCAACGACAAGCTTACTCTGAATGAGTTGCGTTCCGCTCTCGCTTCGTGCGCCGACACCGGCCCTAGTCCAGACGCTGTGCCGTACACCATGCTTCGACACCTGGGTCAGCGATGCATTGCCTTTCTGTTAGATTTATTCAACGGGATCTGGGTAGAAGGTACCCCTCCCAGACTCCTGGCGAATCGCTAGTGTACCTGCGGAATTTTGACTTTTCACTCGAATTAATTTTTATATATTTAATCAGTTCTCATAATATTAAATTTCTTCTTTCTACTTACATTAACCTAATTTATAGTAAAATTATTTTTATTTTAATCCCTAATATCTACATATCACAGAAACAAAACAAAACTATTACATTTGTTGTATTCTTAAGTATATCTCTTGGTTGCCAACTGTCACCATTTCTCTTATTTAGGTGATCTAAGTTATAAATACCCTTTGTTTTCATCAATTAAAGCCGATTTATATTAAAAAGATAAGTTGTGAAGTATAGCAATGCCTCTGGGCATTCCTATAATAAAAACCTCCTAGGAAACTTAAATATATATATATATATATATATATATATATATATATATATATATATATATATATATATATATATATATATATATATATATAAATTATTTAGTTAGTGGTTAAAATAAGCAAGTCATTTAGAGAATGACAATTATTTGGACAAATATAACTAGTCTGTTTAATTGTGATTATAATGCAAAACATAAGTATTTACAATTGTGAACAGTCCTTCCTTCACAGCACATATCATTTGTATTCCCTTTACATAGATTTTACATAATAATTAATTGATGTATATATATATATATATATATATATATATATATATATATATATATATATATATATATATATATATATATATATATATATATATATATATATATATATATACATCAATTATTATGTAAAATCCATATTATGCATTCCCTTAACTTTGTCAATTTAATCATTAAATCATTTTATATAAAATTTAATAATTAATTAATTCATTTATTTTACTTGTCAATTCATTTAACGTATACTGTTCCAAACAACATCTCTTAAAATTTCACACACAAAAAAACAAACACACTCTTTCAGCTCGACAAAATAGAACACTATTCCTGCTTAGTCGACTCACAGCATTCTCCGTATTAAGGTCGGTAATCATTCCTTCTACAATTAGTCATTTACCTCCAAACAAATCATACTTAGTTAATTCCATTTTCGCTCACCATTCCTTGCAAACGACCATACGAGAGTAGGTCCTAATGATATTTACTTTTCATATTGCAGTCCCTAATTCACAGTCTATCATAGTCACTATATTATTATTTCACTATTATTCACCATATTAATTTCACATACTTCAATTCTCTTCGCATCATCTTACTGTAAATCATATGTTAAAATATCTTACATTGTATACCTAACCTATTTATCTCATTGTACATTCGTTGATTCTAGGAATATATTTATATTTGTGTAATTGTCTTTCTTAAAGCCCAGTCCATTATTCCAAAATTTAGTTCGCTGTTATTTTAGGCCTATAAACTATCCGCCTACAACTTCAATGAAACAAATTTATGGTTATGGTTTTCGAAACTATTTAGGCTGGTTTATTAACAGAAAATAAATCACATGAATAACCATATAGGATGAATTTTATATTTAATAACCAAAATTTACTATATTACACTCTTTCGTTTCTTTTTATAAATTCGTTTAAAGTTTCTTCATATACCAGTAATGGAAATAAAAATTATTTAGTTAGTGGTTAAAATAAGCAAGTCATTAAGAGAATGACAATTATTTGGACAAATATAACTAGGCTGTTTAATTGTGATTATAATGCAAAACATAAGTTTTTACAATTGTGAACAGTACTCCCTTTACAGCACATATCATTTGTATTCCCTTTACATGGAATGTTATTTTGGTTAGCTGCCAAGCCAATGAAAAGTCTTGGATTGAGTCTCTTGTTATGGCGGGATACCCCTTGAACGATATACGAGATCCTGGCTGCCGTGAAGGGAACTAGTAGGATTTATTACGGGGCGTGTTCCGCTGTTCACCTGGTGCGAAATCGATAGTCCCTTGGAGGCCGTCAGTGCTGCTTGGTTAGGAGTAACGGCACGCCGGGCTTGAACGACTCGGTCGGACAAACAGCAGCACATGGATCCTGCCTTCTGAAAAATCTAAAACGTCTCCGATCAATAGGCGGGAGCGACTCACGCGAGGCAAACTCGCCAACCGCCCTTTTTTAATTATTAAATGTTCGTAAAGTGATATCGTGATATAAAGTGTTCAAAATGACTGAAAAGAAAAGACCAGGTGTTCTCAAGTACACTTGTGCGATATGCCAGAAAGATAAGTGGTGCGTTGACTTTCCGGAAAGATTGTTTTTCAAAATGCCATCCGGGCAGTACCTTCACCAACTGTATTTTGAAAAGCCAAGTTTAAGAATTGAAGGAACTATGTAGAGCATCCGAGGAAAGGTCTAATAAGCTAGAGATGAGACTGCACAGCCTGTAACAAAAACACGCGGGTCAGATTCGCGGGCTAGAGGACAGAATCGCAGAGCTAACCACAGGTCGGCCAGCTGAACCCTTAGATGAACCACCGACTGCCGTGGGTAGTTCTGCTGATCAACCTCTGGACCCGAGAGTAAACACTGGATCTGCAGTGATACCAGGAGAGCTGGGGCCGCATGCTACAGGAATAGCTCAACCAGTCAAGTAAAAGAAAATAAAGAGGAAGAAGGGAAAGAAGAAAGAAGAAGAGAAAGTAGAAACAGACGAAGAAAGACCAAAGGAAGATAGGGGAAAAAAGAGGAAGAAGAATTTTTTTTAAGGGGCTATCTGGCGACGGCCCACTTAGGCATAAGTCGCTGCAAACAAACAGCATAGTTTTAGGCTACTTTAAAAATAAAAAAATGAACAGAAAACAACAATAAAAAGAGATAACAATTAGGAAGCAAGCTCTGGCGTAGGGGGGAGGTCCCCCTCCACCCGGCGTAGGAGCGTGTGACTTAGAAAGAAAACAATAACAAAAACAACAACAAAACCTAGTTAAATAAAAGGGAGAGGGCCGGCCTCCCCCCCAAAGTCAACAATTCCACCAGTCAATGTGCACGCACTCGTCCCGAGTACAAATGACAGGCGGTGGCGACCCCACCCATCCCGGTAACGGGACAGGTAACGTCCGCGAATATCACCCAGACTGGAACATACGACAAGAATGTGCTGAACTGTCTGGGGGACGACGCAGTCATGGCAATAGGGGGCAGGCGAGCACTTCATCAAATAGCGATGCGTCACCGAGTGTGTCCGATTCGGAGACGACAGAAAGCGACCTGAACCGTCGCGGCATTGGGGGATAGGTCCAGGGGAACAGTCGCGGCGCAATGGCACGCAACTTTAAGTTCCCTTCGACCGTCTCCCATCTTCTTTGCCAAGGAGTCCGAAGAGCTGCCCGTATTCCTTCCATGTAGTCGGTGTGAGGAAGAGCGAAACGCTGATCCGGTCACAGAGTCCTCGTGGACACTTTGGCGCCTTCATCGGCGCGCTCATTCCCCGCAATTCCTAAATATCCAGGAACGCAGCAGAAGATAATCTCGACATCCGCCCGGCTCGCAAAAACCGTGACGTCACGGATATCGCGAACCAGGGGATGCGGAAATTCCAATGCCCCGAAGCACTCAGGGCACTTTGTGAGTCGCTATAGATCACAATCCGTTCTTCGAACCAAGCACGTCGCGTGATATCCCGTACCGAGTGGTGTATTGCCACCAGCTCAGCCGTGAGACAGACGCAGCGCCTGGCAGATCCCCGCTGACTTGAAACCGAGGGGACACGGCGCGGAAGCCGACCCCCTCTTGGGACTTGGAGCCATCCGTATACACTGGCACGGTTCCAGCGTGACACGAGGTGTGCCCCCAAAAGATCGAACGCAATACTCTCGGCGCCGTACAAGCTTTGGGAGCCGAGGCGTGGCGACAAATGGCCAAATGTGGTACCTTCCAGGGTGGCGTCCTGGGCAGAACCAGGAGCGCCACCGGCCCGAGAGCTAAATCGAACTCTCGGAAGAGTTTCCTGGCCCTAAACCCAAAGGGCTTAGGGTATGACTGGCGTCTCTCGGCGGCATAGGCACCGTTCAGATCAGTGCGGATGCAGTGGGAGCTGTTGGCGACTGAGGGGGGCGCCGGGCTCGCGCGTACAGGCGAGTGATGCACTGCACGCGGTGCAGAGCGAGTGGCATCTCCCCAGCATCGACCAACAGGCTCTCAATGGGGGAAGTGCGGAAGGCACCAGGCGCAAAGCGAAGGCCGGTGTTGTGGATCGAATCCACCTTCCGCAATAAACGCTCGGCTGCGGATGCATAAAACTCGCATCCCTAGTCGAGCTTCGAACGAACAAAGGATCGTTAAAAACTAAGGCAGTAGCCCTATCAGCGCCCTAAGCGCTGAACGTCACGGAACGGAGAATATCTATAGCGCAGGTACAAGAGACTCTATGGCTGCGAAAACTAGCCTCCCAGGTGAGGCGTCGGTCGAATACAAGACCGAGGAAAGGGTGCGATTCAACCACTTCCAAGCGCACCCCATTAAGAAACAAATCTGGGTCGGGGTGGAGCCGTGGATGGTGGCAGAAGTGCACCACCTTAGTCTTGGCCAAAGAAAACCGAAACCTTTGCACTTCGGCATAGCGAGAGACGCGGTTCAATGCCTGTTGGAGTCCACGCTCCAGAGTTGGCATCTGGGCCGCTCCAAAAGAGATCGAAAGGTCATCCACGTAGAGCGTAGCGAGATCATCTTCCGGCAGCACCGAGTTGATGCCTTTGATGCTCATGGCAAAGAGTGTGACACTGAGGACACTTGCCTGCGGGACACCCTCTTCCTGCTCCTTTGGGCGGGAGAGGGCTCCCCCCTCCTGTACGCGGAATCGACGATCTCGCAAAAATTCAGATATAAACATTGGGAGGCGTCCCTTCCCCCCCATCGTGTGGAGAGTCTCCATGATACCGTATCGCCATGCCGTATCATAGGCCTTCTTCAGATCGAAAAACACCGTGGCGTAGTGCTGTCTACGAAGGAAGGCCTCGCAGACGGCATTTTCCAGTCGGAACAGAGCATCCGACGTGGAGTGGAACTTGCGGAAGCCGCACTGTGCAGAAGAGATATGGCCTCCGCTGTCCAGGAAAGGGGCTAATCTAACAATCAACAATTTCTCCATCAACTTGCACACGCAAGAGGTGAGAGAGATTGGGCAGAAACCGGCCGGAGTAGAGTGATCTCTCCCCGGTTTGCGAAAGACGAGCACAGTAGCGATTCGCTAGGAATCCGTGAGGAGACCCTCTACTGAGACCCTGTTGAACAAATCTAGCCGTATGGTTCCCGGAGGTAGAACACCGGGCGCTGTTGGCCGGACAAAGCGCTGTCGCCTTCGAGGACTTATGGGAGAGGTTTGGCTCGCCATGCGAGTCTATTTCCCCCTCCGCTTCGAAACCTTAGGCGAGCGTTGCGGCTTCGAAGGCAGGGGGCCCTCTTTTTGAGGAACCACCGTCTCCGAGCCACTCAGTCCACCACTAGGCGTGGGTGAAGGAGCCGAAGCTCCTTTGTTGCTGTCCTCCATTCAGGGGACAGCTTTAGGAACGCCGGAAGATGGCCTGGCGACCAACTTCAGGGGTGTTGCCTCCTGTGAGTCTAACGACTCATTTAGACTTGTCGTGTCCGGCCTTGGAGCAATTTACACCGACTTTGGGTCACCCCGACTTTGCACGTCTGCAAGAACGATTCGTATGGCCGAAGCGGTGACAGTAATAGCACCGCCGCGGCAGTGGCACGAATGCCTTCACGCGGTAGTGGTACGAACCGGCACGCACCGACTCAGAGGGCCTGTCACAGTCGAACGTGCCGAAGAGTGTAGGGGTGGGTCTCGAGGTCCCTCCCTGTTTTCTCATCACACGTTCGACCTTAACCGCCCCATGGTCGGCCAGCTCTAAGTTGATGTCCTCTATGGAGTAGTCAAATAGTTCCCTCGCATAAACTACTGCTTTCACAAAGTTCATGGTAGAGTGCGGCGTCACACTCACCGGGGTGCCATGAAGGGTCCGAAGAGCAATTATATTGGCCGCCTCGGCGGGATTCGCCGCATTCGCCAGAAGGCTCCCGTCCGAGAAACGGGTCACCTTCGGCTGTCTACCAATTGCGCTAGCTAATCCTCTCCTCTGATGGATCATGTTGCCCTTGGCCAACATGGTGCCATCAGTGGAGCGAATAACGAGGAAGCATTTGAAGCCAGCGGGCTCGAAAACGCCAGGTAACCTCTGAATGAGGGGCCCGATGTGCACTTTTGCTCTTAGTCATAGTTATGGGCTCCGTACACGGGGGGGGGGGGGTAGAGGGGCAGGATGTGCCGATCTTGGCTTGGTCGCACGCCAAAGTGGCAGCAGCCCCATCCGTCCCTGCAGCCCTCGCGGATGGAGAGGAGCCCCGAGTCGTCCTAGTCTTTTTTTTTTCTTTTTTTGGAGACGAGGGCGGGAAATGAACCCGCTTCTCACCTCCGCCGGTAGGAGCCCCCAGGCCAGATGGACCGGCCTCAGCAAGGTCTTTCTCTGAAATGGAGAAGCTCCTGGTGGTCGCAGGGGCACCGGTTGGAGGAGATCCCTCCCCTCCTTGTACTGCCTCGGAGACCCCAGTCTTTTGAGGGGGACCTTGCATAGGGGTGGATTTGGGTTTGGTGCCTTGCGTTGAGCCCGAATTCCCCCCACGGAAGGCCCTACCGTCTGGTGCTGGGTTTCCTCAAGGACCATGTCTATCACAGGAGAACCCTCCAGTTGACCATCCCCTCCCAGGACCCCGCAGGTCCTGTTGGCAGAGTCACCAGTCATGGGTGGGGAGGCACAGGCCTTAACCCCGGCAAGGTTCAATATTCTTGCCAGCAGGTCTTATGAGGGAAGCAACCGAAGGGGCCTGGCTTCCCTCTCCCCCCTAAGGGGGTTTGCCCTACCGAGCCTCTTTAATGAAGGGCGGTCGGCAATGGGCTGCCTGCTGGCTTTTTTGGCAGTCCCCTTAGAAAGAAAAGGAGGGACTGCCGCTGGAAATAGGGAGGAGCCCGAAAGCACCTCCAGAGAAGGGGGTGAGGGGAAGTTCCCTACACCCTTAGTCGTACTCTCCGGTTAGAGAAATATGGAGGGTCCCCTGCGCAAGCACAGTGTGGGAAGGGGACCTCCATTTTTTCGGTGGAGCTGCCCGAGGGTGGCTCCGTCGTTCGTACAGGGGGAATTAAAGGTTTGTTTTTTTTTAGATTCATCATTGGGCATGGTGACCCTCTTTTTTACGGGATGCAACAGCTCATCACCCCTCGCAGTAGCCCGCACTGCAAGAGGTGCTTACAGGCCTGGCAGAGCCAGGTGCCGCCATTCGGAACCACCCCTCCCGCCTGGTGGTCTGGCAGTCCATCGGCATGGCGGCTCCACCTTGAACACGGCGTAAAATTGATAGAGTGTGAAGAGGAAAGGAAAAGGGATTTGATGAAGGTATGGGTGGGGATGAAGCAGGTTGTTAAAAAACAACCACCCCAGACTGGAGCTCAGGGGGTAGGAAACATTGCCCCCCCCCCCCTCAGCCCCGATCCGGGACGGTTGTGTGAGAATAAGGTCAGCATCTACCCTGTGAAATTAGAGGCTGACTGGAGAAATTTGTGGGAGAGGTTGTATGAAAAGCGACGAAGTAGGAGAGAAATACAGGCTGTCTGAAAGAAGGAGAAGAGGCTAAGCTGGGGTCGGAAGGGGTGCTGAATCCCGTTAGCACGGCGGCCAGGATGGCAAATCGCCGCGCCCCTTACGGGGGGAAGAAGAAGAAGAAAAAGAAGACCAATATGGAGAAGAAAAAGGAAACAGAGAAGTCACTTCCAAAATGGAAGACTCTGAACTCTGGAGCCAAATGTACGATGGTCATTCTTATCGGTGATTCTCAATCAAGGGAACTGCAACCCATGCTAGCGGCCCGCCTTCGCACTAGTGTAAGGGTAAGCTGCCTCCCAGGACGTGGGAACCACCAGATAAGAGTAGAGGCTGAGAAGTTTCAGATTTTTGAGAGTTCAATCGTTGCCCTAGTGGTAAGTGGCAACGAACTCTAACTCAGAAGAGGTAGGGTAGGCCCTGCAGGCCAGATCATCCAGAGGATAATGGGGGCTTTGGATTACTGTGGGTTGAAAACCAACAGACGTGTTGTGGTCGGGATGCTCCCGACAAGAGGTCCAAGCCGGATCGCTGACTCGAGGAAGGTCTCATTGAACCTACGGCATCTTTAATGGAGGAACGATATCTATAAAAAGGCTGGGGTGCACATCTCCTTAAAAGGAAAAGCTGTACTCTCAAACCTGATACAAAATGTCGTGGAGCGGACTCTAAGGACGGTCCGGCCCAGAGTTAGGGCGGACGTGCGCCAGTGCGTCAAAGTCACCACTGGAACGACTTTCGCGGAGGTCGCTAGAAAGGGTGCCACCACACCACCAAAAGAGAATAGAGAGATAAGTAAGACGGGGAACGGAAGAGCGTAGGGATTCCTACATTAGGGGACGGCATGAAAGTTCTTATGTTTAATGCGTGGTCAATCAGAAACAAGTTTCTTGAACTTCGTGGCATCGTAGCGAGGGAATAACCTGAAATGGTGGCCATAACAGAGTCGTGGGTAAAAACCTCAAACCGAAATTTTGAAGGTGAATTCACAATCCCCACTTACCAACTCTTCCAAAAAGATAGGCCAGCCAGTGAGGGTGGCGGTGTGATGTTGTATGTCAAGGATATACTCAAATCGACGAACTGCAACATTGTATCCAACCACGAACTACTAGGTGTTGACCTAGATATGGGTCTTACCAGATACAGGACCCTGCTGCTTTACAGACTCCCTGCCCAACTCGTTGAAAAGGAAGAGGGATCTGTACCGGCTACTGGGTGAACTTGTTCAAGACAGTGTGTAAATAGCTATGATGGGTGATTTCAATACCCAAGTTGACTGGAGAACCAGAGAATCCCGTGGCTATAACGCACTACTCCTGGAGTTTGCGAACAACGAGTTCCTGACTCAATGGGTGAGAGAGCCGACGAGAGGCAATAATACGCTCAGATTGGCTTTCACCTCTGAGGATGACATCATTGAGGATCTCTCTGTAGGAGAAGAGCTCGGTGGCAGTGATCACCGACTAATCAGATTTATAGTCAAGGTCCTCAAGGTAGAGTCTGCGACTAGTAAATCGAGGAAACTTGATTTGAGAAGAGCAGACTTTGCAGGTCTTTGTGCTGGATTGACTGATGTGAGGATGTTGAAGATTCGTGGAATTGATACAAAACTACGTTCATGAGTCTCCAATCACGATCCATCCCTTTGAAAAGCTTTCTTCGGTCTTCTGTTCAACCAAAGTGGTTTAATCGAGAAATTGGTCAACTGCTAAGGGAGAAGAGAACGGTGTACTGGCAGTCAAAGATTTCTGGAGACTTTGAGGAGTACCGTGGGCTAACTGGGAGAGTGAGGTCCAGCATAAGGGCGGCAAAGCGTGCCGAGGAGCTCCGAGTGGCGAGACTTTGCAAGGAGAATCCCAAGGAGTTCTTTGGTTATGTAAACAGCCGTAAACCAATCCATCGCACAATTGGCGCTTTAGTGAATGAGGAGTAGGCATTAAAACACTCAGGTGCAGAAAATGCTAACCTCCTCAACGATTAGTTCTCGTCGGGGTTTACTGAAAAATGTGGTTCTATCTCCTAGCACACGGATTCTTACTCGGGGGAAAAACTGGAGGAAATGGACTTCACCCAAGAAGAAAATGAAAAAAAGATCACTGATCTAAAGACGAATAAGTGCCCTGGCCCGAACGGGTTTCTACCTAAAGTGTTGAAAGAAGTGCACGATTAAATGTAACGGCATCTGAGCACATTCTTCAATATCTCAATCTGGACCGGATGTATTCCTAGAGACTGGTGTGAAGCGAAGGTGGCTCCTATCTTCAAGAAAGGAGACTCTAGCCAGCCGTCGAACTACCGACCTATTAGCTTAACCTCAATAGTCGGTAAACTCATGGAAAGCATCATGGTGGACAAAATGACGTCATATCTAGAATCCAACTTGAGATTGAGGAGTTCCCAGCACGGGTTCCTAAGGCAACCGTCATGCCCAACGAATCCTTTGGAATTCTTCCACTTCGCTTTCATTGAGCACGACCGGGATAAGGCCATGGATGTTATCTACTTAGACTTTCAAAAAGCCTTCGATAAGGTACTACACCGCCGACTCCTCCGGAAAGTTCGTGCGCTGGGCATAGACGGAAATGTAGCAAGTCGGATAGAGAACTGGCTAAGTGGCAGACGGCAACGGGTGGTGTTGAATGGACAGGCTTCAGAGTGGGTGCCCGTTACTAGGGGTGTTCGTCAAGGTACTGTCCTGGGAACACTACTGTTCATCATCTACGTCAACAACATGGACGGTAACATGGTTGCGAAGATTTCTAAATTTGCGCATGATACCAAGCTTGGTATGAACGTCGCAAAGGAAGGAAATACTGCACGCCTTCAAGATGATCTTCGGAAGATTGGAGAGTGGTCGGCCACGTGGAAAATGCCTTTTAACATGAACAAATGCAAAGTGAAGCATATCAGGCACGAAACCCCCAATTTTAGTATATCCCTAAGGGCAAAGCTCTTGAATCCACCGACACTGAGAAGGACTTGGGTGTAACTATCACTAGTGATCTCAAGTTTTCGAGGCAGTGTATTGAGGCAGAGAAGAAAACCAAACGGATATTAGGTTATATAATGCGCCAGTTTGGATATCGGAACAAGTAGATAGTACTGTGTTTGTATAAATCTCTTGTCCAACCGCACCTGGAGTATGCCGTACAATTTTGGAGTCCTTCACTTCGAAAAGATATCGCAAGATTAGAACGTGTCCAAGCCAGAGCAACCAAACTGATTCCCTCTATCAGACAAGAGTTACGAAGATAGATAACCGGAATTAGACTTGTTCTCGCTGGAGACCCGGAGACTGCGTGTTCAGCTTATCGAAGTGTTCAAAATACTTTGACGCTTTGACATTGCAGACTACAGGGATATTTTCCAGCTTAACCAGAGCCGAACAAGAAATCACGGCTACAAACTTGAACTGAAGCGTTACCAGCGTGATCTGGGAGATAAATTTTTCGCATATAGCATCTGCGAAACTTGGCACGCACTTCCAGTGGAAGTTGTTAGCAGCAATTCTGTTGAACAGTTCAAGTCGAGACTAGACAAAGTCTTGAAATATCGACCATTGGGCCTATAAAATCTTGTGCGTGTGTTCCTCGAGTTTGTCAATTGATGCTTTCGAGAACTACATAGGCCTGCATAGCTGTTAGGCCAAAGTTACCCTCTTTGAATGGACCATAATGTCTACTAGGGTGTAGATAGAGAAGAGTAGGAAAGGTGGCAAAGAAAAAAATAATAGCGTAGGCGAGTTGCGAACAGCTTCCCGCGTCGCTGGACCCCTGTTAGCCAGCGGCGAATCTACTCGGCCATCCTGAGTCTCAAAAAAGACTCATTCAAACTAAGCTTTCTAGGCACTCGCCTGCACTTCTCGTACGCTATATAACCCCCCCCTCCTAGAAGCGGAGCGTATTTTGAAGAAACGAAGAGAGCCCGTTTGGAAATGTTATCCAAGGGCTAACGCTCTCCATCCCGGGTCTGGGCACCATTGTAGATAGAGGAGAGTATGAAAGGGGGCAAAGAAATAATAATAGCGTAGGCGAGTTGCGAACAGCTTCCCGCGTCGCTGGACCACTGTTAGCCGCGGTGAATCCACTCGGCCATCCTGAGTCTCAAAAAAGACTCATTCAAACGAAGCTTTTTAGCCGCTCGCCTGCACTTTTGTACGCTACAATTGTACTTAGTTTTTTTGTGACTCCTTGTGACACACACACACACTCTATATCTCTCTCAGTAAAATAAAACAAAAATAATAATAATAATAATACGGAGAATTATTGAACGTTAACCTATTCAATCTTTTTGAATGTTCTCGCAAAAGCAATATTTGTAAAAATAAAACAACCCAATCTAATGTAGCATTCCCGGTTTTGGGAAACCAGTCTCCTCCAGGGAGTCCAACAAACCCATAAGAGCGATTTTTATAAATGCATGTTAAATTAGAAACAAATTGTTAGAATTCAGAGCTATGGTAGCAAAAACAGGGACACAAAACACGGGGGAAACACGAAAAACACGAGCACAGGGAGGGAAGGGCAGGAAGCGAAGTGCCAGCCACGAAGACGAAAAACAACCATCCGCCTTTAGCGAGAACGACCTCTATATATACCCAGATGAGGAGGTCGGTGTCAGCCAGGCAAAAAATCGGAGAAATATTCTCGAAGAGTCTGGATACGGTACCAGCCCTGTTGTTAGCGGAGCGGATGAAGGACAAGTTTCGCGACCAGGCACGAAAACTCCTGGAAAGGCTGCTAAGGCAGCCAGGGGAGAGACGGCAGCTTACCCCGGAGGGTGTTGAATAGGGCGCCCAGGTTGTCGGTAAAGAGGCGAGCCTTAGAGAAGAGCAAAGGGCCTAGCCAGACGCCCACGGATTCAGCCACAAAGATGTTCTCGAAGGTATCCGGGGGAAAGGGGATTTCCAGGCTGGATCCCTCGGACCAGATACCGATGCCCGAGTTGCTAGCGTCGGTGAAGATAACCCTGGGTCCTGCTCGAGGGGGGTCCCAGGGACGCCATGCAGAGGAAGTGAGCGGGATCAACGGAAGTATCTTTCTGCAGTCAGGGTCCAGGAGTTGGTCTAGGCACATCTGAACCTAGAAAAAGGGAAGTCCAAGGAGGGGAACTAAAAGTTCACGAGGCCCGCGAAGCGTGTCCAAGAGCGTGTCGAGATCTGGTTCTCGCAGGCGAAGCGAAGGGCCTGACGGGTCTTATTACACACTTCGGGTGTAATGTCGAGGCGACGCTTCTTAAGGTTAAGATGGACTCCCAGGTAGGTGACGGTCTTGGCGGGGGCGAAGGAACTCTTGGCTTTGTTGATGAGGAGGGAGCCAGAACGGACACATTTCCTGAAGGCAAGACGGGATCCCAGGATAAGAACATCGTCCAAGTAGCAGAATGAACGACATCCGAATGCCTTAGGGAAGGCACTAATCCCAGCACGGAGAGTGGACTGCATAAGAAACGGAGCCCCGGCGAAGCCCATGGGGAGTCTGATGAAACGAAAGGTCCTGCTGTCGCATCTGATACTAAACCAGTGGCGGGCTTTGGATGCAGGGAAACGTGGTAGAATCCATCCTTCAAGTCGACCTTGGCGGCCCAGTCATTGGGCGAATAGGAGCGGAGGACCTTAGAGAGAGAAGGGAGGCGAAAGGAAGCAGGTTTAAAGTAATTATCCGTCTTGTCCATGCAGTAGATGAGGCGGGCCATTCCATTGGGCTTAGGGACACAAAAGACCTGGTGGCACCGCGTCACGTTGTTGGATTCTTCGTCGATTCCCAGCTCCAGGAGCTGCAAGATGACGGGAAGGTTAGAAGGGGGCGAGGCTACCCAACGCCGGTAGCGTTTGTCCAAGAAGACCTTAACGCCTTGTCCTCGGCAAGCCTTAAGGGGATGGTTGACGTCGGAGAGGCTATCGAAAGAGCCCGGGGCCATTATATGTACGCGAATATCTTTTCCCAACAGAGATTACATTGGATACGAACCTAGAAATAATAGGAGTGATGCTAAATTTAGATAAAATAAGTTTATGCATTTATTTAATATACAGAAACCCGCACCAGTCCCTGGATCTTGAAGCAAAACTCTATGATTTATTGACAAAATAAATCGATATGAAATTGGCTGTAGTCATGGGAGACTTCGGTTGACGTCGGAGAGGCTATCGAAAGAGCCCGGGGCCATTATATGTACGCGAATATCTTTTCCCAACAGAGATTACATTGGATACGAACCTAGAAATAATAGGAGTGATGCTAAATTTAGATAAAATAAGTTTATGCATTTATTTAATATACAGAAACACGCAACAGTCCGTGGATCTTGAAGCGAAACTCTATGATTTATTGACAAAATAAATCGATATGAAATTGGCTGTAGTCATGGGAGACTTCAAATGCAGCAAAATAAACTTGTTAGTAAAACAATCGGACCAAGAAGAGAAGGACGGACAAATTATGTTGGGTGTAAATGGCGCATCCTCCTGCCCGGCCTCCGTCCTGTACTGATGGGGTTGAAAAACCCTTATACCCCGGGAGCGTGGGCATGGGGCACGGTTCAGGCATGGTCTCCTCAAAATATAGCTAAGGAAAAACGGGAGGAGACGAGCCTCCGCAGCTCCTCAAAGTTGGCCTGGAGTCCGTGAAAGTCCATTGAAGGAATATGCCCTCCAGGCTTAGTTCAGAGTAGTCGCGGGAGCTCTCTTCGAAGAGAAGACCCTCACGGGAATGACCGTACGCTTTTCGGAGGCAGAATTCCGGGTGCTGTTGGCTGGACAATGCGCTGAAGCACTGTCGCCTTCGAGGACTTATCAGGGGAGTTTGGGCTGACCATTCGAGTCTTTTTTCCCCTCTGCCTCGAAACCTTAGGCAGGCGATGCGGGGCGGCTTCGGAGGCAGGGGCTCCTCCTTTGGATGATCTATCGCCTTCGAGTCACCCAGCCTAGCACTCGGTTTGGGTGTAGTAGCCGAAGCTACGTACCACGTTGCTCTGAAGAAGCTGACTGTGGATTTCCGCAATTTACACACATGGCTACACACGATTTGGACTTATCGTGTGTGGCCTTACAACAACTTACATGGACTTTGAACGTTTATATGAGCGATTCATATGGCAGAAACGCTAGCAATAGTAACCACTCTTCGGCAATGGCTCGAATGGTTTCACGCTGTAGCGATACCAACCGATACGCAGCGACATGGGGACCTTGTCGCAGTCTAACTTGAAAAAGAGTGTAGGAGTGGGTCTCGAGGCCCCTCCCTGTTTTCTCATCACACGTTCGACTTTGACCACTCCATGGTCGGCCAACTCTAAGGTGATCTAAGGTCGGCCAGCTCATCATCTATAGAGTAGTCCACGAGTTGCCTCATATAAACCACTCATTTCACAAAGCTCATGTTAGACTCCGGCGTCACACCCACCGGCGTGCCATCAAGTGTACGAAGAGCATAAATCATTGCCGCCTTGGAAGGATTCGACGCAATCGTCAGAAGGCTCCCTTCCGCTCTCTACCTATCACGCTAGCTAGTGCTCTCCCAAGATGAACCATGTTCTCCTTGTCACAGTCTAACCTGAAAAGGAGTGTAGGAGTGGGACTCAAGGTAATCTTTGAGTGAAGTACCACGATGCAATCGAGACACCGCTCTGTGCAAATGCAATTTTGGTTTTATTCTGGGACTCCTCGCCCGGGAGAGCACCGGGGCCTTTCGTGCCGATCTCGGCTTGGTCGGTTCCAGGCCATTCCGTCCCCTTAGTCTTTTTCGTCTTCCTGTTTCTTTCCTTTTTAGCAGACGAAGCTGGGGAATGAACTCGCTTCTTCCATCTGTCGGAAGGAGCCCTTGGGCCGGATGGACCGGCATCATCAAGGTTCTCCGAAATAGAGAAGGTCTTGGCTGTCAAAAGAGGTACCAGCCGGGGCAGAAGAGCTCTGCTTTCGTTGTGAATCATTGGGGGGCCGAGCCGTCTCAGGACAAGCTTGCACATGGGGAGTCTTGGCTTTTGTGCTTTGCAACGAGCCCGGGTTCGACCCCATTGAAGATTCTACCGTCTGGAGCTGGGTCATCTCAGGGATCATGTCCATCTAACGGCGGGGAGGGAAGGGGGCTCCATGTGGCCACCCCCGCTAAGATATCACGGATCACATTAGCCGTACCTTTTGTCTCGTCTTGTTTCGGCGAACCGGTATCCCTCGGGAAGAGGTGCATGCTAGAAGGACTTTGGGGGCACTGGCCAACGTGCCCTGTCATCCCTTGGGCCTTTAAGGGTGTTGGTCCTATCAAGCCGCTCGTCAATATTAGGCCACCTGAGTGCTTTCATGGCAGTCCCCTATGAAAGCAGAGGAACTACCTCTGGAAAGAGGGAGTCAACCAAGGGCGCCTCCAGAGAAACGGGTGAGGGTGATTCACCTGCACCCGTAGGCCTAGGAGAGGAGTAAGCCTCCTCTCCAAGGAGAGAGGTTTAGAGGGTCCCCTGAGAAAGCATGGGGATGAAGGCACTGTCTGTTTTGGAGGTGCCCGAGAGCGACCCCGACGATGTTAAATGGAACGTTTATATGTTCTTCATCATTGGGCATGGCGACCTTATTATTTGCACGGGAGGATAATCACCTCACGCAATAGGCGGCTATCCTGGGAGTGAATACTGGGCCGGTAAAGCCAGCTGCAACTATTTTAGTCCATTCCTTCCTCCCACAAGGTCAGGCAGCCCCTTAGCATGGCGTCTCCACCTTGGGTTAGGCGTAAAATTGATAGACCGTGAAAGGAGAGAGAAAGCGTATGTGAGGAAGGTGAGTGTGGAACCCAGACAGGTTATTACCCCCCCCCCCCCAACCGGATCTCAGGGTTGAGGTAGCGTTGTCCCTTTCCCTCTCAACCCCGGTCCGGGATGGTTGGGTGAGAATTAGCTGTTCGGTGCCTACCCTATTAAATTAGAGGCCAACCAGAGAAAGTTGTGGGGCAGGTTGTAGGGAAAAAGAGGAAGCAGGGTAAGAAGCCAGGGTGTCAGAAAGAAGGAGAAGAGGCTAAGCTGGGAAGGACGGGGCGCTGAGTCCCACCAGCCCGGCGGCCAGGAAGTACAACGTTTGAAGAACCAGAAACATAGCGAATGTCAATTATGAGTTACAGAATGAAATCAAAATGACGAGAGAGATTGCTGAATTCATTGGAGAATTGCTACGTGCAGAGAGTACATTAACCCTTGACTTATGGACATTAAGGGTAATAATATCACGTCCTTCCCAAATACTGGCAATCTTGCAAAGTTATCAGTGCCAGCTTGACGTGCCGGCAATTCAGACAGTTGCCCATATTCTCAGGGGCGCCATCAAGGATCTTTCAAAGAATATATATATATATATATATATATATATATATATATATATATATATATATATATATATATATATATGCAGGGAGAAATATATTACATGAACCATTAAAAGCTTAAGAAATAAAATGGGAGATTTAGAAACTGAGAAAATAGGGAAAACTATTTTAATCGCTATAAGTAGGCAATACAGGAGTTGGATTCGCCCTTGTGTCGTCAATCGCTCATTGCTATCAGAACTACGACGCTCATCAACTGAGCTAACCATCTTCACCCCCCCCCCCCTCCCCCCAAAGTTTGATTCAAGAAGCCTTTTTAATAACGAAGTGTAGGTTTTTATCCAGTGAAAGACAAGACAAATGTTTTTATCTAGTAGGATGGGTCACAGGTTTTTTTCTTTTATAATAAGTGAAAATCACATGACACGTGATATGCAATGATTGTAGTTTATAGCCCAAAGAAAAGAAACACTGGTATCACAACCCGGTAAAAGGCGAAGGAAATTATTACGTGAACCATTAAAAGGTTAAGAACGAAAATGGGAGATTTAGAAACGGAGCAAATAGGGAAAACTACTTTAACCGCCATATGAATGTAATGAAGGAGTTGGATTAAAATCTGTGTCATTAAGCGATCATCGCTATCAGAACGCCGACGCTCATCGACTTAACAAATGCAAAGTTCTTAACATGGGAAGGGATAATAGGGAATTTAGCTATGAAATGGATGGGCATTGGCTGAATTCAGTTGAGGATGAGGACTTAGGCGTAATAGTAGATAGGTCACTGAAGTTTTCAAAGCAGTGTATTGGGGCAAAAAATAGAGCAAATCGGGTGCTAGTGTAGATAGAGGGGAGTAGGAAAAGGGGCAAAGAAAAAAATAATAGCGTAGGCGAGTTGCGAACAGCTTCCCGCGTCGCTGGACCACTGTTAGCCAGCGGCGAATCCACTCGGCCATCCTGAGTCTCAAAAAAGACTCACCCAAACGAAGCTTTTAAGCCACTCGCCTGCACTTCTCGTACGCTATACTAGGATACATTAAGAGGAATGTTAGCTACAAGAGTAAAGAGGTTATATTTAAACTCTACAACTCGTATGTTAAGATACATTTAGAACTTACTGTATACAAGCATGGTCATCAGATTTTAGGCATGACAACCTGCAGAGTCAGTACAAAGAAGGGCAACAAAAATAATACCTTTCCTGAAGCACCTTGAATATGAAGATAGACTAAGGGTACTAAATATGATCTCATTTGGGAGATGTGTGATGGGAGATATGATTAAACTTTTTTAAAATCTTACGTTTTTGGAGTAAATTTAAGGGGACGGCTCGTGTGGGGGTAAACACAATGTGGGGACCACCCTACGATGATCCTGAGTTTCAATCAATTGGGGGTGGGTGGGTAGTATATAATCTTAATTGTTTATAGAATAATGTTCTAATGTTTACAGAAGTGAATGATTTAATCAAATCATTTCGGGGCCTTTAATCGTTTTGCGAATTATAATGGGGGTGGGAGTGGGGTCTGACGTCAGAAATGACTGAATTGAATTTTTATTTTGTTTTTCACTAAATATTTTTTGGTAACACTTCAGTTTCAGGGCGCACGGTAGGTGGCAATGTTTATAGGCTACAATTTTGGGCTACAATATATGTCTTATGACGTCAGACGTGAACACATACGGCGTTATATTTTTTGTATATGAGTATATACTGGGGGGCTGCGTCTCCCAGCCCCCCCCCCCAATTGATTGAAACTCAGGATCATCGCAGGGTGGTTCCCCCTGCAGTGATATCTCCCCCACGAACAGCCCCCTTGAATTTACTGTTTTTTTCCCCAACAGCTTTTTACTGGCAGAAAAACCTAACCTAATGACAAACAATACTTATTTTTATAGGTTTTTTGATTAGTTTATGCGCCTCTAAATAATCTAAAAGTTTTTCGCGGTCATGCAAAATAAAGCCGAATTCGAATAACGAAGAAGCACAACTAGAGAACGAAAAAGCCATAACGAAACAGAAAAAAATGCTAAGCGGGTTCTATTTATAGCTACGACGTTGCCAGTAGGAAACTGTTATTGTTCACTGCGAAACAAAAAATACGAAAACAAAAACAAAACAATAAAAGACAACAAGAAACCTTACCTAACTTAGAAAAAAACTATAAACGAGCAGAGGCGCAGATATTTAGTAAATAATACAGATTAAAAGTTACAAATCCCCCCAAACAACAAAAATATATAACGTCGTGATTGGTCTCATCTGAAGCTACCGTCTGACGTCATAAGTGATATATTGTAGCCCAAAATTGTAGTCTACTAACAGCGCCACCTACCGTGCGCCCCAAATCTGAAGTATTACCTATCTTTTATTATCCTCATTTGGAGTCATTTTTATTTGTCAATATATTTGTCCCCATTTTACAGCCTGATCCTAGGCCTAGCTTATTTTGGGCTACTTTTCGTTGTTACTTTTTCTGAGATGAAATCGATGGTTTATGGCGATTTTCGCTTCTATACTAGGGGGCTATGACCCCCCCCATACCCCCAAATGATTGAAACTCAAGGTCATCGTAGGCACATCCTCGCGACGAGCTGTCCCCAACAACGAGCAGACGCTCAAAATAATCGGTAATACTTCTGAGATGAAATCGAAGTTTATGGCGATTTTCGCTTCTATACTGGGGACTGTGCCCCCCCCCCCCCAATGATTGAAACTCAGGGTCATAGTAGGCACATCCCCACGACGAGCCGTCCCCACAACGGGGCGACGCTCAAAATATTCGGTAATACTTACGTCAGACGGGTGGGTAGAGTTTACCGGCAGCGAGCCAGAACTCGTGGAATCGCTCTTTAATGTCGGGAAATTTGTATTTACAGGGTTGGATTTTGCCGAAACACCCAATTAGGACAATCGCGTGTAGATTTTAATAGCCCATGGGCTTAACATAACATAATAACAATTACACGGATGACAAAAGCCACAAGGGCCTATCAAAGGTCATCCGCCTCCGTCAAAACCCACCCACAAAAAGCACCATCACCAGGGGAAGACAAAATCAAAGTCCCCCACAATATAATATAACGGATGACAAAAGCCACAAGGGCTCATCATAGGTCATCCGAGTCAAGCGGCCTCT
This sequence comes from Ceratothoa steindachneri, assembly GCA_963969495.1. Lineage (NCBI taxonomy): Eukaryota > Metazoa > Arthropoda > Malacostraca > Isopoda > Cymothoidae > Ceratothoa > Ceratothoa steindachneri. Next base: position 101,370,325 of record OZ018325.1, on the reverse strand, counting down.
TTTTCAAGGCACCCAAACTCCCAGGAAAACTACATCCAGAGGATTGCATCCAGAAACAAGGGTATCACCAATCAAGGCTTGTCAAGAACTAAATCATGCAGCTATAGATATATACAAACAATATTAATATATACAAAACTTAGGAACCATCACAACCTTCCCTTCCCATAAACTCATCCAACCTACTCTTAAATACATTTAGATTTGGACTACCTACTACCCTCTGCGGCAATTTGTTCCAGAAGTCTACCACTCTATTGGTGAAAAAATATTTTCTTAAATCCAACCTACACCCTTGCTTTTTAATTTTCAAGTGGTGACCTCTAGTCCGATTTCCATCATCTAACTCAAAAAACTTGCTAACATCCAATTTATCTATCCCGGAAAAAATTTTAAAAAGCTCAATCATATCCCCTCTCACACACCTCCTTTCGAACGAGAACATATTTAATACCCTCAGTCTATCTTCATATTCAAGGTGCCTCAGGGAAGGAATAATCTTTGTTGCCCTCCGTTGCACTGACTCAAGAAGGTTAATATCGTGTCTAAAATGTGGGGACCATGCCTGTATACAGTACTCTAGATGTGGCCTAACATAAGAGTTATAGAGTTTAAGAATAACCTCCTTACTTTTGTAACTGACATTTCTCTTAATAAAACCCAGCACTCTATTTGCCCTATTTCTTGCTTCAATACACTGCTTAGAAAACCTTAATGACTTATCTATTACTACTCCTAGATCTTTCTCATCCTCTACTGAGCTCAGCCAATGCCCATCCATTTCATAGTTAAATTCATATTTATCGTTGTCGGTTAAAACAGCACCTAAATGGTGCAAATGTAACGAACACACTACGCTAGAAAATGACAATTTGACAAATGACTTTACCGAATTGAGAATTTGTGTTTCTTGAACTACACATATATAGTAATAAAAACACTAATACTGAACACATCCTTTTGGAAGAATAATCAAAATGAAGGTCTTAAAAAAACTTTTAAAAATATCAAAGAAGAGAAATCAATACGGAAGAAAAAAAATGAAAAACTCGTTTTTTCGTCAGAATTAAGAAGTGAGGCTTCGTTAACAACACTGAAATATGGTTTAATCGAGCAATAAACAATAGAAAATTAAGTAACAAAGACTAAATAGTGTCCTGGATGTTGCCCTCACCCGGTTATGGCCGGGCCACACATTCCTCAACGTCCACCCCACCTCCATTGGATGAACCTCTTCCTTGACCGATTCTGTCCCTCCACCAATGTTTGACCGATTCTGTCCCTCCACCAATGTATGGTAAACATGTAGACGAGTGGCCCGGCCGGAAAAAATTATTTTGTGTAAATATTATTGTTCACCCGAATCAATCATTTCATGGTCATACCCCACCCCAAATTATAATTCGCAAAATGATTAAAGGCGCTGACATGATGTATTTAAAGCATTCACCTCTGTAAATGTCAGAATATTATCAAAATTTAGGATTATATACTGGGGGCTGTGCCCCTCAGACCCCCCCAATTTAATGAAACTCAAGATCATAGTAGTGCGGTCCGTTTACCCCCCCACGAACTGTCCCCTATAAATGTACTCCAAAAACGTGAAACATTTTGCAACACGGATGAAATAGTACATCTTATTGGCCGGGCCGCTCGTCTACATATTTACCAAGCATTCGCCTGTGTAAACATCAGAACATTAGAAAAATTAGGATTATATACTAGGGAAATGTGCCCCCCCCCCCAAATTTAATGAAACTCAAGATCATCGTAGTGCAGTCCACGCATCGTGTTTAACTCCCTATGAGCCGTCCCCTATAAATGTACTCTAAAAATGTGAAACATTTTGGAACACGGACGAAATAGTACATCTTATCGGCTGGGCCGCTTGTCTACATATTTACCCAATGTACATTCCTTACCTTAGTGAAAATTAAGAGGCAAGGGAGTCAGTGCTCGTATAAAGTGCCCTTCTCTGGTTTTGAGTCTCATACTGGTCATACCTATTTTTAAAAGTGTTAACACTAGGGCTACTAACTATATACTCAGTGAGACTATTCCACTTGTTCGTAATCCTCACATTAAAGAATTTATTTCTCTTGGTGGTCCTGTACCGTAGTTTCTTCAACCTCAGGCTGTGACCTCTGGTCTCTGGGTGATCTCCTCTTGGAGCAAGTTGGAGAAAGGGTAAATATGTAGATTAGTGACTTGGCCGAAAAAGTGTTTAGTGGGGGTAAATATTTTTGTTCACCCCTACTGGAATATTCATGCACGTTTGAGTCGTCTGATGTCAGAAAAGTCATCAACATTGTCACCCTTAACAGGAGTTCGTCAGATCTAATCTACAATATACATAAAATGCATCCAGAGGATTATGTCTATTCATGCAACCCCAAAATATAATCTCCCCACTCCTTAGAAAAATATATACATATGTACATAAAAAAAAGAAAAAAAAAGTCAGTCCCATCTAGCAGCTTCATCCATATATTTATCTAATCTATTCTTAAAACTACCCAGAGAGGAGGCTTCTATCACATGTCTAGTGAGCCTATTCCATTCATCTACCACACGATTTGTAAACCAATTCCTCACAATCTCCTTCCTAAACCTATACTTATCAAGCTTAAACCCATTGCTACGTGTCCTGTCATGTTCACTAAGTATAAGAACCTTACCCAGATCCCCTTTATTATATCCTTTTACCCATTTGAAGACCTCAATCAATTCCCCTCTGACTCTTCTCCTTTCCAATGTATGTAGATTTAGTTTTCTGAGCCTTTCACCATAAGGTAAGTTCCTTAGCCCACCAATCATCTTTGTCATCCTTCTCTGCACAGACTCAAGCAAATCAATATCCTTCCTATAATATGGTGACCAAAATTGTACTGCATAGTCTAGATGAGGCCTAACTAGCGCCAGATACAGTTTTAGAATGACTTCAACACTCTTATTGCTTACACCCCTCCTAATGAATCCCAATATCCTATTAGCTTTATTCTTACCATTTAGGCATTGCTTTCTAGGATGAAGGTCTGAACTTACCAAAATACCCAAGTCCCTCTCACAATCGGTCCTCCCTAAAATTCTCCCATTTAATTTATAACTATTCAATGGATTATTTCTACCTATACTAAGTACACTACATTTGTCTATGTTAAACTTCATTTGCCATTTCTCGGCCCAATTGGACAGAATGGTCAATTCCTCCTGCATTACAACAGCATCAGAATCAGCCCTAATGGCCCTACCTAGCTTAGTATCATCAGCAAATTTACTCAGGTCACTACTTATACCTATGTCAAGATCATTAATATAAATTAAGAATAGCAAGGGACCCAAAACAGATCCTTGCGGAACTCCACTGCTAACACACCCCCACTCAGATTTAACTCCATCTATACTAACCATTTGCTGTCTGTCACCAAGCCATGACTGAATCCACCTAAATATACTGCCATCGATCCCGTGTGCTTTAACTTTGCTCAGAAGCCGTAAGTGTGGCACTCGATCAAAAGCCTTACTAAAGTCCAAGTATAAAATATCATAGTTTTCATCATTATCTGCTGCTTCATACACCTTACTATAAAAAGACATCAAATTAGTCAGACAGGATTTACCCTTACTAAAGCCATGCTGTGATTCTTTTATCAACTTATGCTTATCCAAGTGATCTCTAATATTCCTTGCTATAATAGATTCCATCATTTTCCCTACCACTGATGTCAAACTTACTGGTCTGTAATTAGACATATTTGTTTTATCCCCTTTCTTAAATATAGGTATCACATTGGCTTTCTTCCATGCCACTGGCACAATGCCACTCTCCAATGATTTTCTAAAGATGCATGCTAGGGACTCACTTAACACATCCTTACATTCTTTCAAAATTCTAGGAAAGAGCTCATCAGGACCGGGTGCTTTACTACTTTTGATTTTATCAATTTCCTTTGTCACTATCTCATAACATAACATAACATAATTACACGGATAATCTTTGTTGCCCTCCATTGCACTGACTCAAGAAGGTTAATATCGTGTCTAAAATGTGGGGACCATGCCTGTATACAGTACTCTAGATGTGGCCTAACATAAGAGTTATAGAATTTAAGAATAACCTCCTTACTTTTGTAACTGACATTTCTCCTAATAAAACCCAGCACTCTATTTGCCCTATTTCTTGCTTCAATACACTGCTTAGAAAAGCTTAATGACTTATCTATTACTACTCCTAGATCTTTCTCATCCTCTACTGAGCTCAGCCAATGCCCATCCATTTCATAGTTAAATTCTCTATTATCTTTTCCCATGTTAATAACTTTGCACTTATCAAGGTTGAAAGTCATTTGCCACTTATGTGCCCAGGATAACAATTTATTTAAGTCCCCCTGCACTTTAAAATTATCATCAATATCTTTAACTACAGCTGCTAATTTGGTATCATCCGCAAAAATTGACACTTTATTATTAACTGCCTCCCCAAGATCGTTTATATAGATGACAAATAATAATGGACCGAGAACTGATCCCTGATCAAGCTATCCTTTAATTTCTTTTCATCATTACCCCAAAAGATCATTGACACCTCAGGTATATTTAGAGTATCCTCCTGTGTAAATACTGAGAGAAAAAAGTCATTTAGCATTCCAGCCATTGAGTCCCTATCACTCACTAATTCACCATTGGAATCTATAAGTGGGCCTATTTTATCTCTAACCTTAGTTTTGTATAATTGCTAAAAACTTTTAGGATCTTCCTTTGCCCTATTTGCCACTTTAATTTCATAATTTCTCCTTGCTACTCTAACTAACTTTTTAACATCTCTTGCTAGTTCATTCTATCTCTGCCTTAAGTGATCCTCTCAATTTTTTATTTTCCTATAAATGCCCTTTTTAATGCTAATATAATGCTTAATTTTATCTGTCATCCATTTTGGGTCATTATTTTTAGTCCTAATCTCCTTATATGGAATGTTAATCATCTGACCTGTAATTAATTGCTCAATTATTCTTTCATACTCCTCTTCAATTGTAATCTCTTCCTCCTGGTGATTATTGTCTCCATTAACTGATATCATTGAATCTATTCCTGAATTGATTTCATTGCCTGGTTTCTGTACAACTGCCTCCAGGTAAGTCCTTAGCCCATTATAATTTACTCTTCTAAAGTCAGGAATTTTAACATTGTTCATGCTACTATCAATACCATTCCATTTCATCTTGAATCTAATTTCACAATGGTCACTATTACCCAAATTTTCTCCAATCTCAGTATCCTTAATAACTTCTTCCCTATTTGTCAGAACCAAATCCAGTATATTATTACCTCTAGTGGGTTCGTTAATAATCTGCCTCAGAAAATTATCTTGGACAACATTCAAAAATTCCTCAGCCTCCTGATCACCCACAAGAGCTTCCCAGTCTATATTTCTGTAATTAAAATTGCCCATTATACACACATGCTTACTTCTACATGCCCGTTCAAACTCACTTTCAGACTAACCTGTTCCCATGCCACTATCATGCCATTCCCTAATCCATTTATCCGTAACTTCACAGGTTTATGCTCGCAACATCTAAACTCATCATACTTACTCAGAATCCTCTCATTCACTAAAGACACTTGCGCTCCAGTATCAATCAAACCACAGAACATCCTTTCACCAACTTTCACTCTTGCTTCCATCATATCAGGTCCAGCATGTTCGCAATGCACAGAAGGAACAAGCACACCAACATCAGCACTGATATCCACACTGTCATCAACTCCCATATCATTACTCACCACATGCTCATCTTCATCCAGACAATCATTCTTCTCTCTTATATATGAACATTTTTCAATCACCCAATTGTAGTGCACACCGCTCAAACATTGCAGATGTACCAAAATAGGATTCAAACCCTTCATCTTCTCATCCTTGTACACAATCGGCCTCTCACCACCAAAGTGCACATAAACAATCACTCCATACAAACGACGCACTACAATCAACACTTCTTGAAATGGCGGGACACCTTGCATACACATCGCTCTCAATTCTCTCATGAAGTTCCGCACCTTTGCCATACCAATGCTTTCAGGCTTCCTACATACTTCATTCATTACCTCCTTCCTTAAATCATCCACAATATCAGGCACTCTCACGTCTACTCCATCACTCTTCAAATCTTGCAAACCATTCCATACACTCTCAAACAAGGAATCACCACCACCCTTACTCTCTTTTCCATTCATAATCCTTTTTGGCAAATACTCAGGATCACTCACTCCACACACATTTTCATCATTCGTACCAGGATACCTTGACATCAAATCAGCCACTCCATTCCGTTCACCAGGAACATATTCAATCACATAGTCAAAGTCACTCAAATCTTCCAAAGTCCTTGCAATCCTACTATCAGCCCACTTCATAAGCTGCAGATACACAAGAGATTGATGATCTGTTTTGATCACAAACCTCACACCATACAAAAACGGACGCAACACTTTCAAACAATATCTTATCGCAGCCAGCTCTCATTCCACAGTCGAATACTTTCGTTCTGCAACATTCATAGCCTTGGATACATACCCAATTATTCGCCTGACATTCTCTCCATTCAAACGCTGCTCTTGCATCAGAAAACCTCCCATACAATACATACTTGCATCTGTATACAATTCAGGCATTTTAGCATTTACACTATAATCTGGGTAAGCCAATTCAACATCTTCAGCCGCTGCCTCTTTCAGTCTCTCATACGCCTCATTCATCTTATCATTCCACTTGACAACCGTACTACCTTTCTTGCCCATCCACTCAGTCAGAGGCTTACTCACACCAGAACAATCACGTATAAACTTTTGCTGGAACTCAATCAAACCCCAAAACAACTTCAGTTGCTTCACAGTCACCAGTTTAGGAAACATTCGCACCTTCTCACAGGCACTCTCCTATTACCAATACCTAATAAACTACCCTTGCACTCAGACAGGAGGGCTTTCTCGCTAACCTTGTCATACACATCTTTATACACCAAGCTCGCCTTGCATCCAGAATCTATTAAAGCCAAACACTCAATTCTATTCAATTCTTCCTTCACACTCAGACACTCATACTTCCTACCAGACAGCACTTTCACACTAGACAGACTTACCAACACATTACTCACACTCATGCAACCAGAGAATACTTCAGCAGGTACCCTTTTACAATTCAGTTTCCCGCTTCAGACTTTCTATTCACACCTTGCTCTCTCAGTCTCATCCAACACTTTTCACTTGAATGTCCTTCCATCGCACAATAGCTACATACATTCCTCTGGTCACGACACAATTACCACATGCATATTTCATACTTTCCCCAGCAGTTGCTCCACCATCCAACCTCGGACAATCTTTCTTCAAATGGCCTATTTCTTTACACTTGAAGCACTCTTTCACACTTTCCTGGCAATCCTTTATCATATGTCCTTTCTTACCACACCCAAAACATGCACCAGACGTCCACCTACATTCTGCCAACATATGACCTTTCCTTCCACACTGACGACATTCCACAATCTTTCTCCCACCATTCGGTCTCTCATTTGCTGGGACATACCTCGGTTTCTCTCTGATATATCCATTCCCACGCTTAAAATTCGTCTGTCCTCTTCCATTTGGCCACCCTCCATTTACCCATCCATTCTGCTCGCCTAGGAAGTTTGACATTACTCCAGCTGGCGCAGCCTTCATGGCATCCCTGTAGCTGACAAACTGGCGGGGGTGGATGAAAGTTCCTGGGCTTCTTACCCCCAACATTCACACTGTACCATCCATCCTCTTCTAGATCGCTTTCATCATCAAATCGTCCATCTTCTAACAGTTCCAAAACATCCTCCCGCATCAACCGTTCACCTGTCAGTCTCATTCTCTCCTTTCTCTTTCCACTCAGCTATTCACTCACCTTTTGCGGGATCGTGTCCAAAAACTTCCTCATCAGTGGTTTACATTCATTTACATCATAATCACCATACCTCTTTCTCGCCATACTCTCAAGTCTATGTGCATACATGTTCACACTTTCACTCTTCCCCATTCGAGCCTTCTCAAATTCATTCACCCTTTTATACTTCACACACTCTTTCATTCATTTCACCTGCCCAATCAATCTCTTCTTCACTACATCGTACCTCGGTTTCCCCACACTTGTAATCACACGGAAAAACTCCAATACTTTTTCCTCCAAGCATTCCCCCAAAACATTCATCCAGTATCCCTTATTCTCCGGGTACTTGAGCTTACAATATCGCTCAAATTCCCCGAAGAATTCTTCCACACTTTTCCCACCATGTAACCTAAATCTATCTATCTTTGGCACTTCCCTAATCAAAATTCCTTTCCCCACATTCACTTCACTCTCCGAAGAGCTACTCTCGGTCTCACTCATTCCAATCATATCGTCACTCTCTCCCTCATCTGAGTATAGCGAATCCACACTCTTCCCTCTCGCCTTCCTATCCTTAACCTTAGAACCATGCTTACTTCCTCTCTTACTTTCCACTCTCTTCCATTCACCCCCTTTCCCACCACTCACAGTATCTTCTTTTGACTCAATCACACTGCTATCCATTCCATTTAGCGGAGTCCCTTCAGTAAGAGCAGGGGTCAGGGTCGTAGGTCCTGGGGCTGGTCCAGCCCCTGTCATGTTATATAGGTCCTGCATCCGTCGGTCAGTCTGATCCTGTCGGTCTCCCATTTCCTTCTTCATCCTATCAGTCATTTCATTCTTCATTCCCTCAATCATTCCGCGCAACATTTCAGACTCCTCTTTTTTCTTCCTCAACTCCAGTCTCAATCGCACTACTTCTTCATTCCAAGTTTCTGCCACAGCCATTGTTCCCAAGTTAATAACAAAGGATAGGAGGAGGGAAAAATCAATCAAACTACTTGTACCAATATACAGACAAACTGCAATCAAATCAAATTCCTCCAGTTTTGAGATCTCAAGGTCCCTATTCGGGCGCCAAATGTAGCGGGCCAAAAATCTAGACTAACCCGCGTTCCAACCTTATCCTAGGATTTATGGACCTTGAGAACCCTGAGGAAGAATTGATACAATTTGATATACAGTCCTTTACTTTACAAAAAAATACAGTTATATTTACAGCTTAAATTTACAAAAAAAAATAGATAAACACCAGTGCACATTCAAATAAATTTTTTATACAATTATAATTTTCCCAACCGGAAACAAAATAAAGTATGACAGGCGCAGAAAACAACTGTCAACAACCCAACCAAGGTAGACAACAAATCACTCACAACAAAAGGAGCACCCGAACAAGAAGGGGCACAGGGCTATTTCTTGGCGCTGGGGGGGGAGGGGGTGGTAGTAGCAGTCTTGTCAAATAAGAAGGGGCACAGGCTCGTCAGCCAATGCAGGTAGGCAGTGCAGGTACCGCCCTCTGTTCCAGGGCTGGGCTGGGCGGAGCACTCCCCTCGAGGATTCTTCTTACAGTGCGTAAAAGCTTCCACTCTGTAGAAGAGATGATTTTCCCCATTTACAATTTATTTACCATAAAGGGAAGGGAAAACGAACAAGTGGGCACTCGACTTGAGGAAATTCTGTTAGCTTCTTACCTCTAAGTGAACATCCACGTGCACACAACAAAATACCCGTTTATAACTTTTATAATTCTAGATATTTACTGTTATGCTTTATAACTGATTTAACAAAATATATCTATCATTAAATTATGGCAAAGTAATATCTCTGAAAAGAGAATACAATTGGTTAACATTATTCCTAAATAAAATCGGAAGGAAAATTATACTCACACAGGGGTAGGGAAAGATATATGTAAAAGGGGGTGGGAGAATGGCCCTATAGACACACACACACCCCGCTCCCCCACAACACCAGCTCCTCATACCTATCAAACAGATCTCTCACTCCAGCACCCGGCAAACATACCCTCAAACCATTCAATCTACTTGCATTCAACTTCCTATCTAAATATCTAACTCACGAATTACCCATCACAAGCACTTCAGTCAGACTCCTATTCCTAACCCCCCACAGACCAAACTCCATCCTCACTCCTATTCTCATTCAAACTACCAGTCACTCTACCTCCACCCCCACCCCCATCAGTCATATCACTTCCAGTTCCTTCTTAGGGCACTGAATCTATTAGTCAAGCTAATAGGTTCTGTGTCCCTCTGACTCACACACCTATTCTCCCCCTGGCTAACCACCTCAACAGAGGCAACCCTATTCTCACAAAGAACAGGAGAAGCCTCCCTAGCTACACGTTTCCTAACCACTCTCCACTGTTTCCCATCCTCACTAGGCCTATTTCTAACTAATCTAAGGGGGCTAAATTCACTATCCCTAGAACTATCATATCCTACCTCCACCGGCCCTCTACCTTCACCTGAAACATCTAACTGGCCTACCTCACCACCTAACCTATTCCCAGCTCTAGGCCTAACACTAAGTTTCCTCCTGAGCTCAGAAACTAACCCCTCCAGCCTACATATCCTGTCTAAATCCTGCATTCTCATCCCCTCTAAATCGATAATGCATTCACGCAGCCCACATACAACACATATATACCCCTCACCAACTACACCACAACCAATGCATACATTCCGACACTCATGCTCATTTTCATCCCCGAACTCCATCACTTATTCAAACAAAGAAAGAACACAAGTAGTAATAAAAAAAAGAGCAACTTAGCTTTCGCTGATTCTGTGGTGAAAAAAACCTGTAGAAAAATCCCCAAAATAAATCAACAGACCGAAACGAGATTTTATGGCACAACACAGTCCAAATCAGTCGCTAATTAAACTGTCAACCTAGAAACGAGGTTTCAAAACACTAATTTAATTTATCTACTACATACTTTCCCGCGCAAAATAAGGTAAATAAAAGAACCTGGCCGAAAAATTAACAATGCTAAACAACTTCAATATATTAACCAAATATACTATCTAATAACTTAATATTTATGTTTACTATGTCACTAGACTATACATAATACTATTTTGCGTAAAAACTTTATATCAAACACCAAAGTATAGCAAATAATCAAAATATTCCGAGAGCTCTACAAAACACGTGCTGCCTGTTCGAAGTCAGGGCTACTTTTGTACCTCTCACGTAACTGACATGCATCCACTTTCTTCACATCATTCACTCCTACATGTGTAATCACAACTGCATCCCTTGCACAGCCAGACACCAGCTCCTCATACCTATCAGACATCTCTCACTCCAGCACCCAGCAAACACACCCTCAAACCATTCAATCTACTTGCATTCAACTTCCTATCTAAATATCTAACTCGCGAATCACCCATCACAAGCACTTCAGTCAGACTCTATTCCTAACCCCCACAGATCTAACTCCATCCCCACTCCTATTCTCATTCAAACTACCAGTCACTCTACCTCCACCTCCACCCCCATCAGTCATATCACTTCCAGTTACTTCCTCTCTTAGGGCACTGATTCTATTAGTCAAGCTAATAGGTTCTGTGTCCCTCTGACTCACACACCTATTCTTCCCCTGGCTAACCACCTCAACAGAGGCAACCCTATTCTCACAAAGAACAGGAGAAGCCTCCCTAGCTTCACGTTTCCTAACCACTCTCCCCCATCCTCACTAGGCCTATTTCTAACTAATCTAAGGGGGCTAACTTCACTATCCCTAGAACTATCATATCCTACCTCCTCCACCGGCCAACTACCTTCACCTGAAACATCTAACTGGCCTATCTCACCACCTAACCTATTCCCAGCCCTAGGCCTAACACTAAGTTCCCTCCTGAGCTCAGCAACTAACCCCTCCAGCCTACATATCCTGTCTAAATCCTGCATTCTCATCCCCTTTAAATCTACAATGCATTCACGCAGCCCACATAGAACACATGTATACCCCTCACCAACTACACCACAACCAATGCATAAATTCCGACACTCATGCTCATTTTCATCCCCGAACTCCACCACTTATTCAAACAAAGAAAGAACTTAAGTAGTAATAAGAAAAAAAAAAGCAACTTAGCTTTCGCTGATTCTGTGGTGAAAAACTAGAAAAATCTGAAATATAAATTAACAGACTGAAACGAGATTTAAGGCACAACACAAGTCTAAAACAGTCGCTAATTAAACCGTCAACCTAGAAACGATGTTTCAAAACATTAATTTAATTTATCTACCACGCACTTTCCCACGCAAAATAATCTAAACAAAAGAACCTGGCCGAAAAATTAACAATACTAAACAACTTAGTTATATTAACCAAATATACGATCTAATAACTTAATATGTATGTTTACTATGTCACTAGACTATACGAAATACTATTTTGCATAAAAACTTCTATCAAACCAAAGTATAGCAAATAATCAAAATATTCCAAGAGCTCTACAAAACACGTGTTGCCTGTTTGAACCTCAGTCGAAGACTGAGGGATTTTCTTGCTGATAGAAAACAATTTGTGGAATTTTGAGGTCAGCATTCCACTCAGCTAGCAGTAACATCTGGAGTTCCTCAAGGGTCTGTCCTTGGGCCAGTCTTATTTTTGTTTTTTGTTAATGACTTGGTAAAAGAACTTGAATGTCCAGCCTTAATATTTGCGGATGATGCAAAAATCTTTGTTAAAATTAATTCTGATGAAGATATTGAAGCTATGAAGAGGGATTTCCAAAAACTTCAGAAATGGAGTGAGAAGTGGATGTTAGAATTTAATCCAGATAAGTTTACAACAATGCATATTGGACATAGGAACCCTGGAATATCTTGTACACTAAATGGAAGAGAAATCAAATGAATAGAGAGTGAAAAAGACCTAGGAGTTCTCATTGCAAAGGTCTTAAAGCTAACTCAACATATTAGAAATATAGTGGCCAAAGCAAATAGAGTATTGGGATTGATTAAGAGAAATTTTTTATATATGGACATTGAAATCTGTCGCACACTATATTGTTCTTTGGTCCAGCCACACCTTAAATATGCTGTCCAGGCATGGCCCCCTTATTATAAGAAGGATATTGAAGAACTTGAAAAAGTTCAAAGAAGGATGACCAAGTTGGTACCAAAGTTGAAAGAGTTACCCTATGAGACTAGATGTAAAAGACTGGAAATAACTTCACTACAGCAATGAAGACTTTGTGAAGACCTGATTGAGGCATACAAGATCATTCATGGTTTTGAAAATGTTGATATGAATGACTATTTTGAATTCAATACTAGTAACACAAGAACAAATACTTATAAATTAAGGAAGACTGAAGATATCAGAACTATTACAAGAGCAAATGCATTTAGTATTTGTGTTGTCAATCCCTGAAATGATCTCCCAGAGTATGTTGTCAGTGCTCCATCAATAAGTGCCTTCAAGAAGAGCTTGACAATCACTGGAACCAAAGTAACTAGTCATATGAATGATACTGGGAATGTCCTGATTTAGTGATATGTGAGCAGAGTAAGAAATATTTTTCTATTTTTGTTTCTATACAGAAACAAATCATTATATAATGATAATAACTAGGATTAAAGTGACCGATGAAAAGGAAATTCAACATTTAATTTAAGTATCTGAAGGCAGCGGACCTGTAACATTTAAAACTGTGATAATTTAAACTACTAATGTCCAATACTTTCTAAAATAAGTTGAGGTGAGACCCAAACAAGACAAAGTCTTATTCTCCCACTAATATCAAATAGGTAAGAAAGAAGCATTTAACAATGGAAGTGACTTCTGTGGCAAAAAGGTCCTCGGATTTTGGTGCTTTAAAGTACATCACACGTTGCTCTTGGGTCTTAAAATCCAATCTAAAATAATCAACCATAACTTTCCCACTGTGTTCCTTTTCTACCACTTTCCAAACATAATGAAAGTCAGCATCACTTTTCCTGCCAGAGAACATTACAACTACAAAAGACCCTTCCTGTATTTCCATTGTCCTGCTGTCATCTTCGTTCTCTGCTTCGCATTCCACTCCCGGAATACTATCATGAGTAATGGACCCTAGGAAATCGTCTGTATTGCTCCTTCCCGATTCGCTGGATTCAGTCATCTAATCACAACCTCTTCATCGCACCAGATTGCTTGCCAGAGACAGGTACACCAACCTCTGTCTGAGAAACACTTTTGCCAGGTGATATGTGAACAGCTTGAGAAGGTCCAGGTCTTCTGTCTGATGCTTTTCGCATCTCTGCAAGCTTTTCTATAAGCTTTGGGCTCACAAGGTTAGCAGCTGATGGAAAGACAGATGTCTTTGTTAGCTTGCTGATTACTTTCTGTCGGTTGACTGGGTACACTAATAGCATATGATGCCTTGTCCTCCATGTTTAGCAAGAACTGCTACAGTAACCTTGGAAAGTGAATCTTTGAGAGAGTAGTGCTGAACTTCCCATCACCCTTCTTCCACTCTGTGAGAACCTTTCTGCATGCTGCTTTCATTGGCCCATAGACAGCCACATCAAAAGGTTGAAGGAGGTGTGCCATTTGCTGGCAAAAAGATCATAGATATGTTATTCCTCTCTCATATCGCAATAACATCAGCAGTCAGATGCGCAGCGAGATTATCACCGATAAGGACTCTTGGTGATACGTGATCATGAAGATGCTGGAAATATGGCAGAGCCACCCTCTCGAGCCAATCTTTGAAGCAGTGACTATCAAACCATCTGGATTTGGATCTATTATACCTTGTGTTGATAGCGAATGTGAGTGTGTGTAAAAAGGGCCATTTTCCCACCCCTTTTCTCAGTACCCTCTCCCTCCCTCTGTAAGAATGTGTGTGTGAATGGGTTTGGTTTTTGTTTATTTGTTTTTTTATTGATTAGCATGTTATTATAAAATGTTTTTTTATCTTTCCAGGCGCCATAATTTGGAAAGATAAAGGGCAAGCACTTGTAAATTACCCCTGTAATTGAAGCTGACTATAACTATTGATTATTATTATACCAAAGGCTATTAGTATAGGACAAGGGTTCCAGGCCATGTTCTGTCCTATTTGATTGAGTATAAAATAGTTTAGCTTTAACGAAGGATGGCTTATTATAGCCACACAACTCTAACAAGGTTACCTATCTTAGTCCAAGCTCGAAGGCACTCATTTTGAATACAAAATTTTTTTTGTAACACATGATGCCATCTTTTGTTGTTCATTGACTGTAGTAACCCAAATTTTATTTGAGTTGTTTGATTTTTATTGTTCTTAGGTTCGATTAATAATATTTATAAGTGGGACTTATTTATTTTTTGTGGGACTTATTTATTTTTTCTGATTTCATATATATAGGATTTTTTTGTGAAAAGTAACGAGATCTCCAATATAGTCGCCCCTCTCTATTGTAGATATTTTGTACATTTTTTTGTAAGTAAAGGGACTGTATATACAATCCGTTTCATTCTCCTTTGATTTCTCACGTCCGGACAGTTTAGGAAGTGGGTTGGATCGATTGGGATTAGAGATATATTTTTGACCCGCTACATTTGGCACCCGAATAGGGACGTGAGACTTTGAAACCGGGAGCGTGACGGGATTGGATTGCAGTCCATACCCAATTAGCGTGACAAGTAGTTTGATTGATTTTTCCTTCCTCCTATCTTTTTACTAACTTGGGAACAATGGCTGTAGCGGAAACTTTGAATGAAGAAGTAGTGCGATTCAGACTGGAATTGAGAAAGAAAGAAGAGGAGTGTGAAATGTTGTGGGGAATGATGGAGGGAATGGAGAATGAAATAAAAGGGATGAATGAAAAGACTGATAGGATGAAGAAGGAAATGGGAGACCGACAGGATCAGACGGACCGACGGATGCAGGACCTATATAACATGATGACAGGGGCTGGACCAGCCCCAGGACCTACAACCCTGACCCCTGCTCCTACTGAAGGGACTCCGCTAAATGGAATGGATGGCAGTATGATTGAGTCTAAAGAAGATACTGTGAGTGGTAGGAAAGGGGGTGAATGGAAGAGAGTGGAAAGTAAGAGAGGAAGTAAGCATGGTTCTAAGGTTAAGGATAGGAAGGCGAGAGGGAAGAGTGTGGATTCGCTATACTCAGATGAGGGAGAGAGTGACGATATGATTCGAATGAGTGAGACCGAGAGTAGCTCTTCGGAGAGTGAAGTGAATGTGGGGAAAGGAATTTTGATTAGGGAAGTGCCAAGGATTGATAAGTTTAGATTGCATGGGGAAAAGAGTATGGATGAGTTCTTCGGGAATTTTTGAACGGTACTGCAAGCTCAAGTACCCGCAGAACAAGGGTCACTGGGTGAGTGTTCTGGGAGAGTGTTGGAGTTCTTGCTAGTGATAACGAGTGTGGGAGAGCCAAAGTACAATGTAGTGAAGAAGCGGATGATTGGACAGGAGAAACGAATGAAAGAGAGTATGAAATATAAGAGAGTGAATGAATTTAAGAAGGCGCGTATGGGTAATAACGAAGGGGTGAATATGTATGCACATAGGCTTGAGAGTATGGCAAGAACGAGGTATGGTGATGATGATGTAAATGAATGTAAACCACTGATGAGGAAGTTTTTGGACACAATCCCGCGAAAGGTGA
Organism: Ceratothoa steindachneri; assembly: GCA_963969495.1. Taxonomy (NCBI): domain Eukaryota; kingdom Metazoa; phylum Arthropoda; class Malacostraca; order Isopoda; family Cymothoidae; genus Ceratothoa; species Ceratothoa steindachneri. The sequence goes on along the minus strand of OZ018325.1, from coordinate 101,353,765 downwards.
GTGAATGGCTGAGTGGAAAGAGAAAGGAGAGAGTGAGACTGACAGGTGAACGATTGATGTGTGAGGATGTGTTGGAACTGTTAGAAGATGGACAATTTGATGATGAAAGCGATCTAGAAGAGGATGGATGGTAACAGTGTGAATGTTGGGGGTAAGAAGCCCAGGAGCTTTCATCCACCCCAGCAGTTTGTCAGCTACAGGGAAGCCCTGAAGGCTGCACCAGCTGGAGTGATGTCGAATTCCTGGGCCGGCAGAATGGATGGGCAAATGGAAGGGGGCAGATGAATTTCAAGCGTGGGAACAGATATATGAGAGAGAAACCGAGGTATGTCCCAGCAAACGAGAGACTGAATGGTGGGAGAAAGATTGTGGAATGTTGTCGGTGTGGAAGGAAAGGTCATATGTTGGCAGAATGTAGATGGACATCTGGTGCATGTTTTGGGTGTGGTAAGAAAGGGCATATGATAAATGATTGCCAGGAAAGTGTGAAAGAGTGCTTCAAGTGTAAAGAAATAGGCCATTTGAAGAAAGATTTTCCGAGGTTGAATGGTGGAGCAACTGCTGGGAAAAGTATGAAATATGCATGTGGTAATTGTGGAAAGGCTGGTCATTATGCAAGGATGTGTCGTGACCAGAGGAATGTATGTAGCTATTGTGAGATGGAAGGACATTCAAGTGAAAAGTGTTGGATTAGACTGAGAGCGCAAGGTGTGAATGGAAAGTCTGAAGCGGGAAACTGAATGGTAAGAGGGTACCTGGAGAAGTATCCTCTGGGTGCATGAGTGTGAGTAATGTGTTGGTAAGTCTGTCTAGTGTGAAAGTGCTGTCTGGTAGGAAGTATGAGTGTCTTGAGTGTGAAGGTAGAATTGAATGGAATTGAGTGTTTGGCTTTAATAGATTCTGGATGCAAGGCGAGCTTGGTGTATAAAGATGTGTATGACAAGGTTAGCGAGAAAGCCCTCCTGTCTGAGTGCAAGGGTAGTTTGTTAGGTATTGGTAATAGGAGAGTGCCTGTGATTGGAATTATAAGGTCACCTGTTCGAATGCATGGTATGATGATGAATGAATGTGAATTCTCTGTGATTGATAAGGTGAGTAGTGAGTATGGTGTGATTTTGGGGTATGATTTTATGAAAATGAATCGTATGGTTGTGCATCCTGCGAGTGATCAGATTGAGAGAAAGATTGGTAAAAATGGGGTGTATAAGTTGTATGTAGGGAAAGATGGTAGCGTTTTGAGGAGTGTGTTTACTGGTATTGAGGTGACTGCTATGGAGAATGTAAGGCTTGTGAAGGGTGAAAGGGTGTCTGTTAGAGTGAGTTGGAGTAAGGATGTTAGTTTGAATGTGGGTGAGAACACTGTGATATTGGATGGAAAGGATGCGTGTTGCCTGTGTGTTTGATGGCTTGATGAGAATGAATGATCCTTTTGTATGTGTGCAGGGGGACCCCAGTGTGAAAGGGCAGGTGAGGGGAATCCAATTCGAAGATGTACTGGGTCACCTCTCCACTGTCAATGAGGTAGGTATGGATGATAGTACGGATGTCAGGGTGAATGTTGCAGGTGAAAAGACGTGTGAATGGACGTATAATGAAGTGAAGAGCATGGTGGAATTGGATGGATGTTTAACTGAGTATGAAAGGGAGGATGTGTATCGAATGATATTTGAACGAAAGGGAACCCTCAGTAAGGGTGATCTGGATTTCGGGGTTGCAAAGCTCCCGGAATTCAAGATTGTCCTGAAGGAGGACTCCCCAATCTATCAGCGGCCAAGGCATTTTCCACGTCCGGTTGCTGATGAGATTGAGGAGCAGTGCTTGGAATTGGAGCAATTGGAGGTGATTGAAGAGAGCGAGAGTGCATGGAATAGTCCAATTGTACCTGTACGTAAGCTGGATGGAAGATTGCGTCTGTGTGTGGATTATAGAAAGGTGAATGAAAGGACTGTGAAAGAAAGGTTTCCCATGTGTGTGGTATCTGAGTGTGTGTATAATATGCATGGGATGGAGTGGTTTACGAAGCTGGATCTGGTACGGGGGTATTACCAAAATGCCCATTGCTGAGGAGAGCCGGCCAGTAACTGCCTTCTCTTCCTCAAAGAGGCATTACCAGTTCCGGAACCTCAGCTTTGGGTTGTCTAATGCTCCCGGAGCCTTCCAGCAGGCAATGAATGTTGTGTTGAGTAAGTTTGCTAGTAAGAATGTGATTGCGTTTATAGATGATATTTTGATTATGACTGAGACTTTTGAGGAGCATATGAGATTGGTGAATGATGTGTTGAGAACGTTGGAGAGTGTTGGTGTGAAGGTGAAAGTGGCGAATTGTGAATGGTTTGCGAAAGAAATGGAATTCCTTGGGCATTTGGTGAGTGAGAATGGGTTGCGAAAATCACCGAAGTATTTTGAGAAGGTGCGAATGTTTCCTAAACCAGTGACTGTGAAGCAACTGAAGTTGTTTTGGGGTTTGATTGAGTTCCAGCAAAAGTTTATACGTGATTGTTCTGGTGTGAGTAAGCCTCTGACTGAGTGGATGGGCAAGAAAGGTAGTACGGTTGTCAAGTGGAATGATAAGATGAATGAGGCGTATGAGAGACTGAAAGAGGCAGCAGCTGAAGATGTTGAATTGGCTTACCCAGATTATAGTGTAAATGCTAAAATGCTTGAACTGTATACAGATGCGAGTGGGTATTGTATGGGAGGTTTTCTGATGCAAGAGCAGCGTTTGAATGGAGAGAATGTCAGGCGAATAATTGGGTATGTATTCAAGGCTATGAATGTTGCAGAACGAAAGTATTCGACTGTGGAATGAGAGCTGGCTGCGATAAGATATTGTTTGAAAGTGTTGCGTCCGTTTTTGTATGGTGTGAGGTTTGTGATCAAAACAGATCATCAACCTCTTGTGTATCTGCAGCGTATGAAGTGGGCTGATAGTAGGATTGCAAGGATTTTGGAAGATTTGAGTGACTTTGACTATGTGATTGAATATGTTCCTGGTGAACGGAATGGAGTGGCTGATTTGATGTCAAGGTATCCTGGTACGAATGATGAAAATGTGTGTGGAGTGAGTGATCCTGAGTATTTGCCGAAAGGGGTTATGAATGGAAAAGAGAGTAAGGGTGTTGGTGATTCTTTGTTTGAGAGTGTATGGAATGGTTTACAAGATTTGAAGAGTGATGGAGTAGACGTGAGAGTGCTCGATAGTGTGGATGATTTAAGGAAGGAGGTAACGAATGAAGTGTGTAGGAAGCCTGAAAGCATTGGTATGGCAAAGGTGCGGAACTTCATGAAAGAATTGAGAGCGATGTGTATGCAAGGTGTCCCGCCATTTCAGGAAGTGTTGATTGTAGTGAGTCGTTTGTATGGAGTGATTGTTTATGTGCGCTTTGGTGGTGAGAGGCCGATTGTGTACAAGGATGAGAAGATGAAGGGTTTGAATCCTAATGTGCTACATCTGGATGTTTGAGCAGTGTGCACTACAATTGGGTGATTGAAAAGTGTTCATATATAAGAGAGAAGAATGATTGTCTGGATGAAGATGAGCGTGTGGTGAGTGATGATATAGGAGTTAATGACAGTGTGGATATCAGTGCTGATGTTGGTGTGCTTGTTCCTTCTGTGTATTGCGAACATGGTGGACCTGATATGATGGAAGCGAGAGTGAAAGTTGGTGAAAGGTTGTTCTGTGGTTTGATTGATACTGGAGCGCAGGTGTCTTTAGTGAATGAGAGGATTCTGAGTAAGTATGATGAGTTTAGATGTTGCGAGCATAAACCTGTGAAGTTACGGATAAGTAGATTAGGAAATGGCATGATAGTGGCATGGGAACAGGTTGGTCTGAAAGTGAGTTTGGGTAATGGTGTGAATGTAAAGCATGACTTTGTGATCCTGAAAGATGAGCAAATGCCGTGTTGTTTCTTGCTTGGTGTAGACTTTATGAGATTGAATGATTTGTCTTTGGATGCTGATAAGGATTGTCTTATGAAAGGCGAATGTGAGGTGATGAGGTTGAATGAGTGTGCAAAGAATGTCGTCAAGTTTTGCGGTATGATTGAGTTGGTCATGGATGATGAGAATGAGATTTTAAGTGATGATGATATTCTAGAGATGCAAGAGATGTGTCCTTTTGTTAATGAGTTGAAGAGGTGTGTAATGATGCGTGTTGATTTGAATGAATGGCCAGAGTGTTTAAGTGATTTTAAAAGGTATGCTAAGGATTTTGTTGTTTGTATGGATGTTGTATATTTTGTGAGGCATGTGAAGGGTGGTGATGATATGTATGTACCTGTGATGTCCTTAGTTGGTATGATTGGTCTGGTGAAGGTTGTGCATGATAATTATGGGCATATGGGTAAGTTTAAGCTGTGAGAGTGTATGAAGGAGCGTGTGTTCCATGCGTTTCTGAGAACTGTTGTGAATGATGTTGCAACTACATGTGAAAGGTGTCAGAAGCGAAAGGTGCAAGGTGTGCAAGTGAAACCACCGATGTTGAAAGTTGATGCGAAAGAACCGTTTGAATTGGTAGTGATTGATTGTGTGTTTTTGCCATGTACGAGTGCTGGGAATGTTGGTATCGTTGTTAGGGTTGATCATAAAAGTAAGTTTGTGTATGCAGCGCCTGTGAGAGATAAAAGGAGTGTGGTTGAGCCTAGAAGATGTCTGAGTGATAATGGGCCTGAATTTGTAGAAGTGTTTGAGCAAATGTTGAGAGAGAATGGTGTGGAGCATGTGAGAACAACTCTGTATGTACCGTCTTCAAATGGATTGGCTGAACGTACTATAAGAACCTTGTGTGAGATGTTGAGAATGATGAGTACGACAGTGAATGACTGGGATGTATGTCTGAGGAGAGTGTTGTGGGCGTATAATTCAACTGTGCATAGTGCAACTGGAATGTCCCCATGTCAGTTTGCGATGAATTTTGAAAGGCGAGTGAAAGATAGGTTTCGTTTGAGTGAAAGTGAGCAGAGTGTATGGCGTGAGGCACATGAAAGGTTCCGTTCATTTGAATTAGGTGCAAAAGTATTGAAGGTGAAAGAAGTGAAGGGTAGGTTGAATGTGTCAAAGATGAGTGAGAAGTTTGATGGACCTTATAGAGTTGTGAGAGTTTGGGAAAATGGGGTGACGTATGTTTTGGAGAGTTTGAATGATGGTATGACTGAGAGAGTGCGGGCTCATCAGAGTCAGGATCTGTCTGGGAAAGAGCTTGTCTTGGTCTCGAGGAGTAGAAAGCGTACAAAGAAGAGGAAAGGAAGAATGAAAGTAATTCTGAGCAGAGTGTTTCTGGTATGGGGGATCTTGAAAGGGAGATTGAGTTTTTGAGTAAACAGGTGAGTGATTTGGTTGGTATAAGTAGACAAGTGAGTGAGTTGCCTGTGCCTGATTTTTCTGGTTTTGGGAACAGTATGAATGATAGTGTATTTGGGCAGAATGAACCTAGTGTGGCTGATTTTTCAGGTTTTACGAATGGTAATAGTAGGGATGAGTTTGATGTAGTGAATGATGAAGTGGCTGATTTTTCAGGTTTCTGGTGGGAATCAGTCGAAGGGGTTTCTGGTATGCCTGTTGAGAATACAGGGGATGTGAGTGACCTGTCTGTTTCGCAAGAATGTACCATGAGTTGGATGAGAGCTGTGAGTGAGGAGCTGATGAATGGGGGTATGAAGAGTGAAGGTTCTGAACGGAAGAGTATGAAAGAATTCTGTCGTGAGATGGGAGAACTGGTAATGAGGGCTAAGAGTATGGTTGATGAGATGATCAATAGTGACGATGAGACTGACAGGACAACTGACGAACAACCCTGACTAATTGCTACGCGTAGCCAGGGACCAGTAGAAGAGTGTGAATGGGTGCAGAAGGTTGCGATTGAGCACAAGTGGTACCATGAAGAGTGATTGAAAGGGTTTTGTGAGTGACTGGTCGAATGGCTTAAGGAAGGAGGGGTGTGGTGGAGCGAATGTGAGTGTGTGTTAAAAGGGCCATTCTCCCACCCCTTTTCTCAGTACCCTCTCCCTCCCTCTGTAAGAATGTGTGTGTGAATGGGAATGGGTTTGGTTTTTGTTTGTTTGTTTTTTTATTGATTAGCATGTTATTATAAAATGTTTTTTTATCTTTCCAGGCGCCATAATTTGGAAAGATAAAAGGGCAAGTACTTGTAAATTACCCCCGTAATTGAAGTTGACTATAACTATTGATTATTATTATACCAAAGGCCATTAGTATAGGACAAGGGTTCCAGGCCATGTTCTGTCCTATTTGATTGAGTATAAAATAGTTTAGCTTTAACGAAGGATGGCTTATTATAGCCACACAACTCTAACAAGGTTACCTATCTTAGTCCAAGCTCGAATGCACTCATTTTGAATACAAAATTTTTTTTGTAACACATGATGCCATCTTTTGTTGTTCATTGACTGTAGTAACCCAAATTTTATTTGGGTTGTTTGATTTTTATTGTTCTTAGGTTCAATTAATAATATTTATTAGTGGGACTTATTTATTTTTTCTGATTTCATATATATAGGATTTTTAAAAAAAATTTTTTGTGAAAAGTAACGAGATCTCCAATATAGTCACCCCTCTCTATTGTAAATATTTTGTACATTTTTTTTGTAAGTAAAGGGACTGTATATACAATCCGTTTCATTCTCCTTCGATTTCTCACGTCCGGACAGTGTAGGAAGCGGGTTGGATCGATTGGGATTAGAGATATATTTTCGGCCCGCTACACCCTTATGGTCCAAGTATCCATTATACATTCAGTTTTATAGACAACATATAGAGGCAAAATATCGCCATTTGCTGCACAACAAAACATGACAGAGACAGAAGGCTTGGATGTGTTCATCACTCTCTCGGCAGGTTTTGTCCCTTTTCTAAAGATCATTTGTTTTGACTTTGGGTCATCTGTTAAATTTGTTTCGTCATAATTTACAATGTTCTCAGGTGCAGCATCGCCAAGTGAATTTTCTAAATTATCAAAAAACCTGTTGACAGTTTCCACAGAGACTGCTGCCCGTTTCCTGCTGGTATTTTGGCACAAACGTTTTGACAACATATCAGCATGCCGTGCTAGAAAAGACATGACCCACTCATTGCCGGGCAAATTTTTGCATGTGTGGCCTCCCTTGTACAAGAAGCTTTGTACAAAAAGCTTTAGCTCCAGATTATTGAAAGTATAGCCATAATCATCAAAGATTGCCAAATACTGCGCAATTGACAGCTCCTCCTCCTCCTGCAGCAAGGCATGTTTTTGGCCTGGATATGAGAGCTGTGCCCCAGACATGTGATCACGCAGCATCATGTAGGGGATACATAACTGCATTGCAGCTGTCTTGCATGCCTCTCCTCCCTCTTGGACATGCCTGGCAACATCCTCCAGGTCCTCAGGAGAGTACGGATGCTCTGCATCTGTCTTGCGCTTGTAGTGTCGCACCATCTGTAAACCAAAAAAAAATATCTTGAGGAATTCCAGTGACAGGTTGCCCCCTTTTTTTATTAATCCCACCTTTATAAATAGCCACCAGGCTTGAAATAAATAACCTACTTATGTAACTAGTACTGTATTTAATAAATGGTGAAAACAGCATGTGCAAAGAAGAGAAGAGATTTTGTTAGGTAGTAATTTGTAGGTAATAAGTGAACAGAGTTGCAGGTGTGCATTTACCCCATGAAGAAGTGTGCAGTTACCCCACCAATAATTTTTAAGCTGTTACTCAAAGGTGTTTGGGCTTAACAACTTATAAATTTTTGCAATATGTACCTTAAGATATACCTAATAAATGACTTCAAATGGAATGCTCTAGCTTTGTTTCTTAATAGGTACTTACCCTTAACATTTCCGGAATTGATGTCTTCAAAAAATTGCTGATCCTCGTGTTCTCATCTTTGGCACTCTCTGGTCCCTTTTGTTTTAGACTCAGGCTTCAAATTTCACTGAAAAAAAATGAAAGTTCAAGGTCTACTCTCTAGCATAGTACTGTTAAAAATACAAAAAATATATAATAAATTAAAATTATACAAAATAGAAAAATTAAATCTTGTGGAGTGCACATTTACCTCGTGTGGTGCGTGGTTGCCCCAACTTATGGTAGTAATTGCTGATCCTCGTGTTCTCATCTTTGGCACTCTCTGGTCCCTTTTGTTTTAGACTCAGGCTTCAAATTTCACTGAAAAAAAATGAAAGTTCAAGGTCTACTCTCTAGCATAGTACTGTTAAAAATACAAAAAATATATAATAAATTAAAATTATACAAAATAGAAAAATTAAATCTTGTGGAGTGCACATTTACCTCGTGTGGTGCGTGGTCGCCCCAACTTACGGTAGTAATATGACTAGGGGTCACCAGTTAAAAATTAAAAAATGGAGGTGCAGGTTAGATGTTAGAAAATATTTTTTCACCAATAGAGTGGTAGATTAGTGGAATAGTTTGCCATCTGAGATGGTAGATAGTCCGAACTTTAATGTATTCAAACGCAGATTAGATGATTATATGGCGAGGGAGGGAAAAAAATTGCATGGTGAGCCCAACCTCCCCTGATAAGTCTTCGAAGGTGACAGCACCTTCAGCACATTGTCTGGCCAACAGCCACCAGAGTTCTGCCTCTGGAAAGCATATGGCCATTCTTGTGAGGGTCTTCTCTTCAAAGAGCACCCTTGCATCTTCCCTGAGCTAGGCCTAGAGGTCATATTCCTTCAATGGAATTGCCGCATACTCTGGGCCAACTTGGAAGAACTGTGGAGGCTTGTCGCCTCCCATTTGTCTTTAGCTATCACCAAGAATAACAAAATATTGACCCCTAAACTACACTGCAATATCATCATGAAGCACTATTCTAACACCAGTTTGTTACCCACTTACGGGCAAAACAGACAAATCCTAAGAAACACAAATAAAGACCAACTCCCTTCACTACTCAAAATGTCTAACTATCACTCAAATCACTTAAAAACTCCAAACAACAGCCCCCAACAACATATCAAACATTTATGAAACACAGCAATCACAGCTATTATAGACATCTTTACCACTCCTGACTCTGCAACATAATCCCATCAATCCGGAAAATAGCATATATCATTAGGGTGTTTCAATTTTTTCACCTTTCAAATTCCATAAATAAGGGATGCTAAAAAGTTGCAGCATGACTTAGAAATTCGCAAGATATTTTAATCAAATTTAGTTCTACTTGGTAATAAACTACTTGAAAGTTGTAACTATTTTGACTGTTTGGGGGAATTAAATGGCAATTATTGTATTAATAATTATATCTAATTCATTGTTTGTTTTTTTATTTCACAGGTTGAAACTTATTTATCAGTGTGCTGAAGATTACTTGGCCATCAGTGCTACCATCCTAACCATTGGGAATTGACCTACAATAGCATTTAGAATTAGGGCAAGACTCGGGACATTCATGCATATTAGCAACTTAATTGGAAATGGTGGAGTTGTTGCTGTATGAACTCCCAACTCTGTGTGACATTATAAAATATGGAGTTTTGCTCAGAGAACAAATTAGTGAGGATGTGATCTGTGAGAAACTACCTAGCAGCTAGTCTTGCAAAGGACCTTAAATCCTAACAGCTGGAAATGTGGGAACGAGTCAACAGTTCTTTTGTAGCCCTTATTGTAAATTCAAGAGAACTGGGAGCATGCCAAAAAGATGCTTTCATTGTAAAACTTGACAAGCTTTTTGGCATCTTCAGTTGCAAGTGTAAAACTGTTCTTTGCTTTGAATTTGGCTCTCCTAATTGCAAAAAAATTCATTAATTGTACAGTGCTCCAATAACCAGAACCATAAGTAAAACTAAAAAAATTACAAAGATCTGCAAGAGAACATTATGAAAACAAAGGCTTGAATGCTAAACTAAAAGAAAAATAACCAAGAAAAAACAAAAAAATGAGAACAAAGGGTCCTATGCTGTAAATAAAAATAATATAACCAAAAAGCAGAACACAATGTAAAGTGAAAGCGTTAGCCAGGCAACCTGGCACATATCACCATCACCCTCATTAAAAATCATTTATCACAATCAAAACCTCTCCTCATTTATATCATCGACATCACTCATCCCCCACACTTTCAGCTTTTTTATCCCTATCAGGCCTTAGAAATCTAGCGGCCAACGCAAAATATTTATAGACCAGCTGCAAAATCTAAATTGTATACAATAAGTACGTGGTGTGCCCTCAACTAAAGGTCCCAGGCACGCAAGTCAGGGGGGGGAGGGTTCCTCAATGGTATCCTGTCTTAAAGGGACTGGGAAGTGTGTGTTCCTGTCAATGCAAAGCATTCTACACTCAGGGTTTCAATGACTCTGTAGAGTTGGAGGATGATGGCTCCAACCATTGCGTAGGAGATGCTCTCAGAGATCCACACTTGAGGACGGTCCCTTCCAGTCACAAGAATGAGTGAGGGTCAAGGCTGGCTGCTGCTGCCTTACAAAGCCAGATGTCACTTGACTAGCCAGTACCAAGGAGCTGGGAAGGCATCTTCATTCACAGATTTACTGCCATACTCAAACATCATCATTTACCACATTCACACTGAGACTTACCTGGATGACTGTCCATCTTGTTCTTCTCTCTATCAATTCAGGCAATTTAACATTTAAGCATCAAATGCTATTATAATAGAGTTCATTACTTTCACTTTTGATTTACACAATGTCCAAAGGCATGATTCTAATTTATTATTAAATTATATGCCTGAGAGAGATACAAAGATGAATGGGAGGCATGATTTATCTATAGAGTCCCCCACCCGGAGCATTGACATCCTATCACACGTTTCACACACCCTAAAAAGAAAGAAAGGGATTAGACATGAATTATGTACTACAAAGTGACATTAAAAATACCAAGCACATCTTCAACCTCAATTAAAAAGCCATGGTGCAACACATTAGAAATAACTAATGTTGCTATGCATAGTATCAGATATGGTGTTGCCCTGCACGCCACAGCTGCTGCCTTTATGGATGATGGCTTGATCACTGAAGAGGACAAAAGACATAGCTGAACACAATAAAGTCAAGAGGGCCTAAGAAAAAGTTATGAAAGATAGTAAGTTCCCTAGCATCATCAAAGAAGAGCATGTTTCTGTGTGCAATGAGCCAGGTGGAAGATATATCTACCACTTCACTCCTGAGAAAGGCCCAAGGAGTAAAAAAAAATCTAAAGTTATTGCTGATAATCTTTTAGATATCATGAAGAAGAAGGGTGTTGATAAAAGCCTGGGAGGGTAGTTCCATGCATTGGGTAGAAGTCAAACTTGGCTGTAAACTGATCTGGTTGGTTTGTGCCCTCCACACTAATGAGTTCTTACCTTGATGAGGGTCTTCTTCCTCACCAGTCACTGTTGTGCCTTCCAACCAGAACAACAAAGAAAAATGACAATAAGGAGAGGGGATATGGTTGGCTAATGATGGACACAATAAGAAAAGCCATTAAATTTCAAAAAGAGAATGACCAAGGAAGACAGTCAATTTACTTTTAAAAGACTGCAAGGAAGGAGCAGATACTAACTCTTCAGGAAGAGTGTTCCAGAGATTTATGATCCTAACTGAAAGAAACGAGCTCTAATATCCGTGAAATACCTAGGTACAAAAATCTTCTTAGTATGACTTCTGGTGTGAACACTGTCAGCATATGCAAACAAGTGTTTAAGATGGGGCCAATGGCCATTCAAAATTTTCCACACCATATGATCAAATCAGATCACAGCAATCTACCCTTGATAGAGAACAAATTCAGGTTTGTTAAACGCTTGATATAAGGCAAATTTGTAAATCCTTCAACATCTTTGGTCCATCTTCTTTGTACAGATTCCAGGAGTTTCAAATCACCGACATAACCAGTATTCCAAAGTACACTTGCAAAATCAATAATGGACGGAACATGAGAAATATAAACTTGTTTCATAAAATCAGGAGACCGGCAAACTGTGCTCCTAAGAATACCATTTGCAACTCCACTTGCTTTGCTGAACACTTCTGTGATATGCAAATGAAATTTAAGAGAGGAATCCAACAGAACACCAAGATCTCTGAAGGAGGACTTATTAGGAATAGGACAATTCCCAATAAAATAATCAAAAACAGGTATATTGTTAGGCCTACAAAAGCAAACTCGAGCATACTTATTTAGAGAGTGTTTCAGACCCCATGACTGACTTGTGCGGTAGAGCAAGGATATGTCATTTTGTAGAGTCTCACTGAAACCAAGAATCCTAGCAACACCAAGTGGTGAAGCCAGATACAACTTAAGGTCATCTGCAAACAAGGTAAAGTTGCAACTAAGACAAGCAGCAACATGATTTATATATACAAGGAATAAGACTGGTCCAAGTACAGACCCCTGAGGAACCCCACTTGTATATCAACTTCACGACTAGAAGAGCCCTGAACCACAATCTTCATTTTCCTACCATGCAGGAAATCTCTTATCCATCCTAGCAGTGGGTCACCTATGCCTATCAGAGAAAGCTTTAATAGAAGCAGCTGATGGTTAACCACATCAAAGGCCTTGCTATAGTCAAAGAATGGTACATCAACAGCTTGGCCAGAGTCCACTTGATTGCTGATATAATCATAAGTGCATGAAAGCCCAATTGATGAGGCCAAAGGATGTTATTGGCTTGACAAAATATATTAATATGGGAAACAATAATTCTTTCAAGAGACTTACAACAGACTGAAGTCAGGCTAATTGGTCTATAGTTTGAAGTGACTGAATGTATACCACCCTTAAACAATGGCATAATGTTGGCAGATTTCCATTCAGTTGGTACCTTCATTGATGTAATGCTCTTGTTGAAGGTAAGATAAAGCAGATAAGAAAGAGCTAATGCACATTTCTTAAAAATGATGGAAGGAAAGCCATCAGGTCCACAACCAGCTGATACGAGTAGCTTTAATCTTTGAAGGGACTTTAATATTTCCTCTACAGTGACTTCATTAAGGATCATACGAGCTGCAGATATTTGGTGTGGATATGGATTAGGCAAGTTTCTGACAATAAATACAGACACGAATTGGTCGGCCAATAGGTTAGCCATTGGTTCACAGTCGCTGTACCACCTGCCATCTACTCTTAAAGGACCAACCGACGGACGATCAACCTTTTTTCTTTTCAAATAGGCATGAAGTCTCTTAGGGTTCTGTCCACCCAAGGATTTTTCAAAGGAAGAAACAGCATTATGCACATCAAGCATAAAATGGATATTTGCATTCCTGAATTCCAACCATGCTTGAACAGTAATCGGAGAATTTTGCGCATAATTAGATCTTAGTCTTGAAATGAATCATAGCAGATTTATTTTGAGATTGAAGAGCTTGAGAAACTTTTAACCCAAGGTGGACATGAGAGACTGATTTATGAGGTACATAGAACTTGAAAGCATTATGCAATATACTAACAAATTTAGAGTAGCTTTCATGTATATCACAACCAAAGAGTATGTTATCCCAGTCAATCAAGAACAAATAATCATTAAGTGCATTTAAATTGCAATGAAACCAGTCAAGGCATAACTCAGAATCAGGCTTGGGTGTTGTTGAGAGAGAACAAACTGAGCAAATGAATAAAATACCGACATGGCCACATCCAGAGACAGGGTCTGTGCCGGTTAACTCTAAACACGGTCATGATTAGAGGTGAAAACTAAATCCAATATATTTCCAGAGGTAACAAAAGTAAGAAAATTCACCCACCGAATAAAGCCTAGCGATAGAAATAAATCCAAGAAGGAGCGACCAAGCAGTGTGAAACCCTGTGGAGCAGGCAGCATCCAGTCAATTTCTAGTAGGTTGAAGTCTCCTAGCAGAATGACCCCTCTGGAGGAACAAAATGAGTTGATATAAGAAATAATAAGACAACTATTCTCATCTGAAGTATAACTTGGAGGCCTGTATACAACTAAAATATAAACATTAAATGATTGGAGGAAGACTCCAAGAGTATTAGGAAATTCAGTAAACACATTATTATACCTAATAGAGTTTCTAATATACAGACAAACTCCATGTTTACAAAAATCTGAAGGGGAGTCATTCCGGAGAAAAGTATAACCAAAAATGTGAACAGATGATCAAGAAACCGAGGAAGAGAGCTAAGATTCTGTAAGGGCTACAATATCTACACCCACAGAAAAACAAAACAAACAATCAAGATTAACTTTATTAACAAGGGAATTCAAATTAACATACCGAACAACTACACAAGAATTAAAAAAATTATCTACAGTTTTTTTTTTAACTTAGCTATTTGAGTTCTAACTGTCTTGCCCAGGGTTGAATAGGACTGTTCTATAGGTCTAACTGGAGTGGTGCATGCAGCTGCAGCAGGGACTGGAAGGGTGAGACCCACTGGATGGGCATTTAAACCAGAGAGCGTAGAAATACCACCTGACTGACTACTTGGAGCAGTTATCCCTCTCCTACTCCTCTCCATTCGCTTCTTATAAGTAGGGTTTTTATTAATGAATATGTTGGAATGTTGAGTGCCAGCCAAATTCTTAGAATTAGTCAGAATAGTCAAACGAGACTTAAGGGACAACACATCAGTAACAATTACTGGACCAAGGCTAGGATAAACCAACGACACAGCCTCATTGAAATTTTCAAGAGAAAGTTCACATACAATAATGCTGTCACGCCTTTTGTCTTGCTCATGAAGTTCCCTTATTTCATCTTTAAAACATTGTTGCATTTTTAGCTGCCCTAGAGCCTCCTTCAATGATAAAGGGGAAGAAGCAGCTCCAGAGGCAAGAGAATCTTTAAGGTCTCTAAGCTCACTGGTAACTGCAGTCACCTGGGCACTTAGGGTAAACACAGTGTCAGCCAACTTAGACACCATCACACCCAGAGACTTAACAAAGTCACCACAAGAGCATGTCTGAGCTTGAGGGAAAATGTCACAATCAACACCGTTAAGGCAAGCAAATTTGACACCCTTACCTTTATTAGTCATGATCATATTAAGGAAAGAAAATGAAATTCCACAGTAGACCTCGGTACCATGACACCAGCTGGTACACAAATCACACTGGATGCATGTATCACCATCCTCCACTGACTTACTACAAGTGACACAAGGGTAACACGTAGTAGAGTCCTGGGTGCCTCTAACACATTGTGAGGTTTTGCTTTTAGCCCCACGGCCCACCATAATTGAATGAATTAAGAAAATAGTAATACAAAAAACTAAAAAATGTAGACAAATTAAAGATGATGCCCTTCCAAACAAAGCACTTACAAAAAGTGCAATAAAGAATATTCACAAAAAAGAAAAGACTATATACAAAAGAAAAACACAAAACCAAATATATAAATAAATATCAAATTAAGAAAAGTAACCAAAATAAAAAACAAACTATACAAAAAGCTCACTCAAAAATATAATATATACAATAGATACAAATTGATCAAGAACTAGAGCTGTAAAATAAATATACAGCACTAATAAACAAAAATCAAAACAAAGGGAGACTAGAGAGCACAGAGCAACACAACCTATTGCCAACCTCCTCTCTTTACCCCTGTGATACTTGATCACATCACTGGATAGGAAGACCTTGTCTAGCAGCACGTGGATAGGTAATATTTGCAAGATGCTAGACACTGCAACCAAACTTGAAATCCATCCTTTATTCACTAAACTCTCAATTGGATAGCCTCTTACTTCACTGAGTGACAATGACATAAAAGGATCTTCTCTCTTCTGATCAAGCGTACGGGTATAGGGATCACACAGGCCATAAATACTGCCACAGATATGGCCCTTCTTGAAATTAGTCCTAGTCATTCTAGGTGGTTGACAACAGCAAACAGACTTTGTCACATATGGGTTTCAAAACATGGACTTATAGGTAGAACCCTCAACAACTTCGAGACTGATAGTGGAATACATTGTTGGCTTGTACTACTGCTGTTGGTTCAACATCAAAGTAAAACATACTTGGGTGTTAAGGCCTGCGCCACATCTTGTTTCAACTGCAAAAGAAGCTGTAGTAGATGCTGTTTTGCCAACCATCAAATGCTCAGCATGGTATTCATTCAGTGAAATGATAGTCCAGACGCTCTTGTGCATAGATGACAGTGAGGTGAGGAGAGCTGCTGTCTAAAAGATTGTTGACATGATTGGTGGAAATGATCACACACTTGGAGATCTTTCTGTACATCCCAGCATGACACCTCCGATCAACCCCAGTGCTTCTTCCCTGTTGGAGCTGACAGACTGGTCTAACAGGGTATTCGACCTCCATCATGTATATTACTACAGCGAAAGTAAAAAAATTCCTTGACCAGCCTATACAAGTTCCACAGTGGCCTCGTCATGCTCAGTCAATAGAGAAGTGTGTGAAACAAGTCACAGAGGCAGCAGGCAGAGTGTATATACATGAGAAATGGGAGGGCTATATCAGAGGTCAAGAAGCAAGTGGGTAGCTGATGTCCAAGAACGAATCAAAGTAAGACTTGGTGAAACTTGTTTAATTAATTTTTTTTACTGATGTCATCACCTTTTAATGTTGTATGATTACTGGGATATGTTTTATCTAGAGAAATTAAATGTGTATACCATTACAGTAAACCCTCAATATAATGAACTATATGGGACAGGGGGGGGTCGTTCATTAAAGCCAAAAGTTCATTAAACCCAATGGTCATTAAAAGTGATGGAAATAACGAACCAAGTTGGATATATCCGATGGTTTGTTCATTAATCTGTATACGTAAATATGTATATAAAGACGGTATTGAATGGATATGTAATTACTAATAAAGTTAAGTGGACTACACAACATAGTATTGATACTAACTTTGCACTGTAGGAGACATGTGACACACAAACACTCACTCAGGCTGGTCGGAACAACACTCACAGTGAGTGGATGTGCCACGGCGTGGCGTGTAACGCTTGCCTGACTGAACACGATGCAACGAGGGAACCAATCATCAGATCTAACGAACTTCAGTTCCTTAAACCTGATGGAGTTCAGCCAGGAAATTTGGTTCATTATATCCAAAATTTGTTATGTTGAGGTTTGTTATATCAAGGGTTTACTGTACCTTCCATTTTGAGAAGCTAAAATTAATAAATGTTGTTTTATGAGGGTTTTTTTTTCAAACTTAGATTCTCTAAACTAAATGTTGAGCAATCACAAAATAATAGCAGAATTGAATTCCTCACATCCAAACACATATTTTTAGAACACCTCAGTGAAGGAATAGGCAAAATTCATTTTTACCCCACAAATTGACACACCCTAACATATCATCCCAATTCTCAAAATAGGCAAGCCCCCAACATAACCAAACTTCTACTGGTCCATCTCACTCTTATACACCCTATATAAAACATTAGAAAAACTTATTTACCAAAGAATCAGCCCCAAAATACCACTCTCACAATGTGGCGGTGGATTTGCAACTCCTCAGCCAAAAATTCCCGCCACCCTGACAAGGTCCGCTCGGTGGTTCAAGGAGAGGGTATTGAGGAGAGAAGAGTATTTTCTATTTTTAATTTACACACCAAAAATAATGGTGATCAACCACCACCCTGGAAAACAAAAATGTAAATTTACCCAATTACCAAAATATTTACTATTTTTAACCACAACCAAAAGATATTTATATATATATAGTTAGCCTTACAAATCTACCTTGGCCACATACACGCAAACAATGAAATGTTTAGGGCTTCACAACCAGATTGCCCAGTGCCACCATTTGAGTCTGTCCAACTTTCTTCAGATATGGGAGGGGGGGGGGGGAGAGGAAAAGGGAGGCAGGCCCGCTTTCTTGAGGGAAGAGAGGTTCCTTTTTCTTAAGGGACTGGGAATCCAGCTCCAGCCAAGGCGAATGATCCGCACTCAAGGATGGGGAAGTGGTGGTTCCAGTCAAAGCGGAAAGTGGGAGGGCTCAGGCTCCAATCGGTGCATCCCTTTACTGCCACACGAGAGTCAAGATTGGCTTCAGCCGCCTCCGAAAGCCAGATGTCGGCGACAATTGGTACCACAGAACTGGAAAAGAGAAGGCACATTCAGTCACCTATTCACTGCCACCCGTAAACATCTTTACTCCTAACACATTCAACCATATCCACTCTCACACAATCTTCACTCACCTATCTTCCATCTAGGCGTCTCTTCCTTCTTCAGTCACAAACTTCTAAACTATTATTAAATACGTTATAGTTACGCTGAAAGAATCCGCCTAAAAAGAAAACAGGAGATGAATGGGGGAGCACGATAGAGATCTATCGAGTCCCCCCACACAAAGCAAAGACAGTGATCACACGATCCACACACACACATTCTGCAAAAGAAGAAAGAGATTAGACATAGGGGAGGGAAGGCGGACAACCAAACTACTACAACAACACAACATGGCTTCAGAAAAGACCACTCCACCACAACCCTCCTAGCATCCTAGATTGCTTCAATGAACAATGCCCCCCCCCCCCTCTCCATGAGCACACCATCCTCACAGCAATCATTTAATTGTTGTGAACCTAGAAAGGAAGTTCAAAGTTGTAATATTTTCTTTATCAATCATTTTTATTCTCATCTTTCATTAAAGGATAAAATTTTGTAGCTATTAATTAATTCTTTTCCATCTTCAGGTTTAAGAATGGCTTTGGTTCACCATGCTCCCTGTGATGGTTGTAATTATAGCTATTTGACTGTGATTGCAAAATTCTACTCTAGTGACCAATTTCCAGCTGCCCTTGACTTTTTAAGAGACCATGGTATTTTGCCAAGATCTGTTCAATGTCCTTACTGTAATTTACCATGTTCTCTCAAAATAGACTCTCATCAGTGGTATTGTGGTAGGTACATTACCTACAAGGAAACAAAACAGTGTGCGCAGTGTTCTTTCTCAATCAGTGATTTTAAGGGTACATGCCTTGAGGATGCTGGGATCCATCCCACTGAACTCATTCTTTTTGTGAACCATTGGATTCAGAAATTCTGGAATCGCCATACAATGAGGGAATGCTTGGGTTGGTCCTCTTGTATTGTGGCTAATTGGCATAGATTTTGCGCTGAAGTAGCTGTGTGGTGGCTTGAGAATCAAGATCCCATTGGTGGTCAGGACATTGTGGTTGAGATTGGTGGAACCTTCTTTGTTAAATCAACATGTGAACGTAGCTACCAGTTGAAGAATATTTGGGTTTTTGGTGGTATTGAGAGGATATCCAAGAAACATTTCCTAATTCCTCTGGTTAATGGAGAGGGTGATATGACTGCTGCAACCTTGATACCCATCATCAAGAGGTACATTTTACCTGGAACAATCATAAATAGCCATGATTGGTCTGCATATAATAATCTGGCTGATGAAGGATACGTTCATCATATCCTTAGTCACAATGAAGCAATTGTAGACCCTGAAGATCCTTCAATACGTATTGAGACAATAAAAGGCCTGTGGCATCAAGTCAAATCATGGGGCAAGCGGCCTGGAATTAGAACATGCCAATTTCACTGGTATTTTGCTCGATATTGTTTCTTGAAAAGCCACCCAGAAAACACACTTCATCATTTCTTTGTTACTATCGCACAAAAGTTCCCCCTTGAGTCACAGAGCGTGCATCCTGAGCTTCCTGCTGCTGAGATTGCTTTCCAAGAAGAGCTTGACTATTTTACCATTTCAGATGAGGAACTAGGTAGGATCCCTCACTTTTTATAGGCTTCCAGAAAGTTGTCTTGAATTAGGAATTAAGTTAATGTAAAAATATAAATTTAGACTATAGTTTGCTCATTTGAGTAGTTCATTATTGAGTGACTGCAATTTTTTATACAAATATTCTTAGTTGATTATTTATACACCCTAGATGTTTTATATCCCTTAATGCATATCATGGAGGGGATTTAGATTTTATTAGTTTCTTACCTATGATGGGATCTTAAATTTAAAAAAATAACAGCTCTGAATCGGGAATGCATCTTTGGAAGTTGTACATTGCCATCAAAATTGTTCACACATCCTCGATCTTGATGAATTGGTAGGAAATATATATACTATTACTTTCTTAGATAACCTAAATATAAAAGATGACATTTAATAATTTTTTAAAACTAATTACAGTATATTTGAACTAAAGTTCATATACCTATTTTATTAATTTACTTTCAATCAAAAATATTCACACACTTGTAAGAAATTGCTCATTTTTGCCAGCTACTGAGTCAAGAAGATGGTCACTGCATCTAAGGTTAATAGGTATCTGGCTAGTTTATCTGGGGCCATGTTTTCCATACTTGGATTCAGTACTTGTCATTCACACAAACTGCTAAAGATGGCAAAGGAAGAGAGTTGCCCAAGAGAACTAGAGAGATATTATTTGCTTACATAAGCAAGAAAATGGCAAACAATTTGAATCTTTTAAAAAACATTATTGGAAGTATAAATCACCAGGTACAGTGGAATCACTATTTGAATGAGAGAGCATGATGGTGCTGTCCAGCTGCCATATGTTTCATGAGAAAGTTGGAAACAAACCTTTGCATAACCACCAAAGAGCTTCAATATGACCTTTCAACTGGTGGTAATGAGGTTTTATTTGTTACAATACAGCTTATCCTACACTGCAGAGGGTTCTACACAAAAGCTGAGATGCACACCATTGCTGACTTGTAAGCACAATCAGAATCATTTACCTTAAGGCCACAGGCCACCTAGACAAGCCAGTGAACTTCTTGAAAAGGTTCTCTGGATTGATGAAACAAAATGGAGCTTTAGGGGCAATGAACCAGCGTTACATTTGGAAATGGAAAAATGAAGTAAATAAGGAAAAGAAGACTTTTTTCCATCATGATCATGTTCTGGGGTATTTTGCTGCATCAGGAACTGGAAAACATCACCATATAGATAGAATGATGGATTCACTCCAGTAACAGGAAATACTGGCAAAAAATGTTGGGCCTTCAGTGAAGAAATTAAACTTTGGATACTCTACAAGGATACTGATTTGAAACATAGAATGTGTCAGAATGCTCATCGCAATCACCTGATCAAATCCCATTGAAAATCTTGGGTAAGATATGAAAAAATCCATTCATCTATACAAGCCCAAGATCTTAATAGAATTTGCAGCCTATGCTCACAAGGAATTAGATAAAATCCCCCCCCCCCCAAGCTTCTAAATGGCTATAAATCACAGCTGCAGGAAGTTATAACCAAAGGTTGTTGTACTAAGTATTAACAATGTCTGCTTAAAAGCCTGTGAACAATTTTGATTTATAGGAAATTAATAAAATTGGTATATGGAATTTAGTTAAAAAAATAAGTGGGTTTTTTTTTAGAAACTCAAATGTCATCCCATGCACTTCGGTTGGGTATCTAAGAAAGTGATAGCATATATCACCCTACACAGCTCATCCTCCCCTAACCATTCATCTCCATTCATTCCTATCCTTAGCACGCATTTCTGCTGCTTGGATGCTCAGGTCCTGTCCAGCAAGGACATCTCTTGTACACTTCATCCATCCTCTTCTCAGACGCCCATGCTATCTCCTTCCTATCACTTGAGATCTATACACTCTTTACTAGCCTTTCATCGTCCATTCTCTCTAGGTGACCATACCATCTCATCACTCTTCTATCGGCTCTTTCAAGCAAACTCACTTTACTTCCACATCTCTCTCACACTCTTTCGTTTCTCACCCTGTCAATCAACCTACACCACAAATACTTCTCAGACATTGTGACAATTTGCCTTCCTGGTCGCCGTGCTAATGGGACTCAGTGCCTCATCTGGCCCCAGATTAGCTTCTTCTCCTTTCTGACAGCCTGTATTTTTACCCTACTTCCTCACTTAAGATGGACATAGTTCCTGAGGTCATCTAGCAGGGAACCCAAGTCCGCCTTTGGGCCAAGCACAGAACTCGAGTCTGCCACTGTGCAAGCTCCTCTTCAGACAGCTTGGGTCCCCAAGGCCTCACAAGGAGTAGAAGGACCTCCTCACCCAGCTGGTGGCCCTGTGACAGCAGGGACCTTCTCTATTTCAGAGAAGGATCTTACTGAGGCCAGTCCATCCAGCCTAGGGGCTCCTCCTGGCGGACGAGCGAAGCGGGTGCATTCCATGCCTTCCTCACATAAAAAGAAAAAGAATGCAAGACCAAAAATGACTAAGGGCTCCTCTTCCTCAGTGAGGATGGATGGGTCTGCTGCAGAGCGGAGCCTCATTTACATTGGGACCCCTCATTCAGAGGTTACCTGGTGTTTTCAAGCCTGCCGGCTTCAAACAATTCCTCATTATTCACTCCATTGATTGCAGCATGTTGGTTAAAGCTCTCCATCAGAGGAGAGCTTTAGCTAGTGTGATTGATAGAAAGCTGAAGGTACCCATTTCTCAGATGGGAGCCTTCTGGTGAATGCGTCAAATTCTTACGAGGTGGCCATAATTAGTGCCATTCAGGCAATGGCATGTGTTGAGTGTGATGCGGCACTCTACCATGAACTTTGTGAAAGTAGTAGTTTATGTGAGGGAACTTGTAGACTACTCCATAGATGACATCATCTTAGAGCTGGCCGACCATGGGGCAGTCAAGGTCGAGCATGTGATGAGAAAACAGGGACTGGCCTTGAGACCCACCCCTATACTCTTCATCACATTCGACTGTGACAAGCTCCCTGAGTTGGTGCAAAAGATGGACCCCTGCCTGCCTAAGGTTTTAAAGCAGAGGGAGGAAAAGTCTCGTATGATGATCCCAACCTCCTCTAGTAAGTCCTCAAAGGCAACAGCGCATTGTCTAGTCAACAGTGCCCGGAAGTGTACAGCCATTCCCGTGAGGGTTTCTCTTCGAGGAAGGCCCATGCATCTCCTCTGAGCATTGGAATCTTCTCATCCCCTGGTTTGTGATATCCGTGATACCATGGTTTTGGCAAGCTGGGTGGATGTTGAGATTATTTTCTGCTGGGTTCCTGGACATATAGGAATTGTGGAGAATGAGGGTACCAAAAAGTCTGCGAGGCCTGGCTGACCAGATCAGTATTTCACTCTTCATCACACAGGAATATGGGCAGCTCTCAGTGCTGCTTGGCAAAGAAGACGGGAGATGGTCGAGAGGAACTTAAAGTTGTATGCCATTGCACCATGACTCTTCCCATGGACCTAGCCCCCAATGCTGTTTAGGCTTCAGGTTGCTTTATGTCATCTCTGAATTGGACACACTTGCGGGACACACCGCCATTTGATGGAGCGCTCACCTGCGCCTTACATTGAAGACTGCATTGTCCCCCAGACTGTTCTGCACATTCTTGTTGAATGTCCCAGTCTGGGACTGTGGTCTCTACAGCTTCTCCCTTGTACTAGGAACAGATTTGTGCACACTGACTTGTGGACTTTAAAGACTTTTTGTGGAGCTGGCCTCCTACCCTTTATTTGCCTTTTCTTCATTTTTGTTTGTTGGTCGCATGTTCCTGTGCCGGGAAGAGGCAGGCCTACCTCAGACACCAGAGCGCACTTCCTTCTTATCTATTTGCCTTTTCCTATTATTTTTTTAACTTTTCTCATTTTTATTGTTATTTTTTATTTACATATTATTTTTTTATTTTTTTGTTATTTTATAGCTTTTCCCGCTGGTTACTCAGCACAAACCTCTACATAAGGCCCAACTCGATCCAAAGTTCTTGGTTGGTCAATCTGCCACTTAACCTCTGGGCACCGCCTTCATATTCTGGCATGAAGGCAACCATATCTTGCAATACCTAGTCACTACTTTCTTCCAAGTCCCTAACATTTGATAGAAAAAAAAATAGGAATCCTTAAAATTACATTTAATGCAAAGAAACTTATGTACCCTAATACATATATACAATTCCTTTAACAGATATTAATTATTTATAACTATTTACATTCAGAAAACATAATAATATATATATATATATATATATATATATATATATATATATATATATATATATATAGGTATATTTAAATTTTGATCCACACACTAGGATACAGAATAGACAAAGGTGAAAGTCAGGAGGGATTACAACTGGTTAGTACTACTAATCATGCAGAGAAAAGAGTTAGGCGTATGTGCAATCATAACCTAGATAGTGAACATTTCTCTTGATAAATGTAAAAGAAACACCATGACTACTGCAAAGTTCTGCCCTTCAACACAAACATTGTTAAGATTCCACATTACTCTCACAATGGTACAGTAAAGGCAATTTATATAGTTATTTTTTGTTTTTATATTAGAATCACTAGGTATTAGAAAAAAGTTTATGACTACAGTCACAAGACTAGTTTCAAGAATAAGAAATGAGTGCAGATAAAATTGGTATTGACTTATTGAGGTCACTTGGTAAACTCCAGGGCACTTTTCTCGACCGGAATCAATTGTACATAAGAAATTTATGTTATACAGGTTCCAAACACTTATTATAACCATGACAAGAGGTGGTAGCACATTGGTGCAATTTTCAAGTTTCAGAATCAATGGAAGTGACGAGCGTTGCTCAAGGTTCCTGGGCTAAACTTTCATTGCCCTGAGAAACAAATGAAAAATAATTTGCTTTTATCTTTACATAAATGAAACCATTGTCAAGAATACATAAAGGTATAATAAGAAATTAATCAGTGTCATGCAAGACAAACAGAACAATAAAAAAGAAGCAAAGCATAATGTGTTACCTGAGAGGGCTTAGTAGAAAATAATTGCAGCCAAAAAATATGTAAGCAGACTAGAAAAATGATTTGGCCAGCAAACTCAATTAAATCATGCACAGTAGCAAACACAACACAACATCCTGAAGCAAAAGTTACAATTAATTTCATGGAAAATTAAAGGAGAGAGGTAGACATAAAAAATAATAAATGAAATAGTTTGTAGGACATTTGCCTATTTCATTTTCTTTTTTAAGCTTTGTTGTGTATGGCACGTCGCCAGATGGGCTCCCCCCTTCCCCCCCAAAAATGTTGATTCCTCTCATTCTGCACTGTGCACAGTGCATTATTTGCGAGTATGCACAACAGCTAATCTTGATGGTGCCTATGCTACTGAGAGATGACACACATACCCTAAGCCCTTTGGGTTTAGGGCTCAGAAACTCCTTTGAGTATTTGTTGGCACGTCTCTGCTCCAATAGCTTCTAGAGTGCTGGAAGTATTGTGTTCAGCCTTTTTGTAGCACACTTCATGTCATGCTGGAACTGTGCCAATGTCTATGGAGGGTTCCAAGTCCCTAAAGAGGGTGGGTTTCCACACTGTGGCCCTCTGTTTGAAGTCATTGGGGACTCCCTGTAAGGAGCGTGTTGATTGGCCACTCTGACCGCCGTGCTGAGTGCATTTGTTTCATTGGGATTGGACTTTTCTACTAGCTTTCGCCCTGTAAGGGGCGCGGCGATTTGCCATCCTGGCCACCGTGCTGACGGGACTCAGCACCCCATCCGGCCCCAGCTTAGCCTCTCTTCCTTCCTTCAAAACACTTGTTTCCTCTCTTTTCATACAACCTCTCCCACAACTTTCTCTGGTCAGTCTCTGATTTTACAGGGTAGATGCTGACCTTCTCGGCCAACCGTCCTGGATCGGGGCTGAGGGGGGAAGGGCCAATGTTCCCTAACCCCTTAGCTCCGGTCTGGGGTGGTTGGTTTTTAACAACCTGCTTCATCCCCACCCATACCTTCCTCACATCCCTTTTCTTCTCCTCTTCACATTCTATCTGTTTTACGCCGTGCCTAAGGTGGAGCCGCCATGCCGATGGACTGCCAGGCCACCAGGCAGGAGGGGTGGTCTTAAATGGCGGCGCCGGGCTTGTAAGCACCTCTCGCAGTGCTGCCTACTGAGAGAGGTGATGCGCAATTGCATCCCGTGTTAAAAAGAGGGTCACCATGCCAGATGATGAGTATAAAAAAAACCCAACCCCCAACTTCCCCTATAACATCGACAGAGCCGCCCTTGGGCAGCTCCAGCAAAAAAATGCAGGTCCCCATCCCTGTGCTTGCTCAGGGGACCCTCCATATATCTCTAACCGGAGAGGAGGCTTACTCCTCTCCATCGCTTACGGGTGTAGGGGACTTCTCCTCACCCCCTTCTCTGGACGTGCCTTCGGGCGCCTCCCTTTTACCAGCGGCAGTCCCCTCTGTTCTTTCCAAGGGGACTGCCAAGAAAGCCAGCAGGCAGCCCTTAGCCAGCCGCTCCACATCGAAGCGGCTTGGTAGGGCAAACCCCCTTAGGGGGGAGAGGGAAGCCAGGCCCCTTCAGTCGCTTCCCTCAAAAGACCTGCTGGCAAGAATATTGAACCTTGCCAGAGTCAAGGCCCATGCCTCCCCAAAGAAGACTAGTGACGATACTGCCAACGGGACCTGCGATGTCTTGGGGGGGGGGATGGCCAACTGGAGGCATCCCCTGAGAAAGACATGGTCCTTGAGGAAACCCAGCCTCAGACGGTAGGGCCTTCCATGGGGGGGAATCCTGGCTCGGCACCAAGCACCGAACCCGAATCCGCCCCGATGGAGGGTCCTCCTCAAATGGCTGTGGTTTCCGAAGCAATACAAGGAGGGGAGGGATCTCCTCCAACCGGTGCCCCCCGACTACCAGGACCTTCTCCATTTCGGAGAATGACCTGGCTGAGGCCGGTCCATCTGGCCTGGGGGCTTCTTCTGGCAGAAGTGAGAAGGGGGTTCATTTCCTGCCCTCCTCTCCAAAAAAGAAAAAGACATCAACCCTAGAGCTGGGTGAAGGCATTCGTGCCACTGCTGCAGTGGTGCTATTACTGTCACCGCTTCGGCCATACGAATCGCTCATGTAGACGTGCAAAGTCGGGGTCACCCGAAGTTGGTGTAAATTGCTCCAAGGTCGCACACAATAAGTCCAAATCGTGTGTGGCCAAGTTTGTCAATTGCGGAGAGCCGCACCCTGCTTCTTCGAAGCAATGTGGTGCATATCTCCTTGAGAAAGAAATCCTGGCCGTTCAGGCTCTGCCTGGGACGTCATATGCCTCAATAGTTAGAAAGGCCCCCTCTGCTCCTGGCCCATCCAGGCCAACGAGCACGGTTGTTTCCGCGCCCATTCGGAGCCCTTCTGCGGGCTCTACCCAACCCGGGCGCTGCCCTGGTAAAGCTGGCGGCAAAAAGGGTTCATACCCAGCCCCAGCTAAAACCAGTGCTTCCCCCTCTTCCCTCAGCGTGACCGTTTCCCATAAGGTGAAACGGCCATGCGCCCCCACCGAGTAGTTAGACTCACAGGAGGCAACACCCGTGAAGATGGTCGCTAGGCCATCTTCCGGGGTTCCTAAAGCTGTCCCCCGAAAGGAGGACAGTAACAAAGGCTCCTTCGCCCACGCCCCGAGGTGTGGCGGGTGGCTCGGAGACGGTGGTGCCTCGAAAAGAGGGCCCCCCGCTTCCGAAGCCACAACGCCCGCCTAAGGTTTCGAGGCGGAGGGAGGAAAAGACTCACATGTCGAGCCCAACCTCCCCCAATAAGTCCTCGAAGGCGACAGTGCCTTCAGCGCTTTGTCCGGCCAACAACGCCGGGGGTTCTGCCCCCGGGAAGCGTACAGCCATTCCCGTGAGGGTCTTCAGTTCGAGGAGGGCCCCCGCGTCTCCTCCGAGCTAGGCCTGGAGGGCATATTCCTTCAATGGAATTACCGTGGACTCCGGGCCAACTGGGAGGAGCTGCGGAGGCTACTCTCGTCCCGTTCCCCGTTAGCTATCTTTTTGCAGGAGACCATGCTAGGCGCGTGCCCCCTGCCTGCCCTCCCGGGGTATAAGGGTCTTGCGACCCCACCACCGCGGGATGGCCGGGCTGGGGGATACGCGGTTTACACCCAGCATGATGTCTCTTTTCTTCCTTTCTCTTTAGATACCCCCTTCCAGGCAGTGGCTGTGCAGCTGCACCTGGATAGGAGGTATACTATCATTTCTGCGTACATTCCACGGTCAGCTGACTTCGACACGGGGGACTTCCGCCGCGTCGTGGCACGGTTGCCGAGGCCCTATCTCTTGCTTGGAGATCTGAACGGCAGGCATCCTCTCTGGGGATGTAGCGGCCCGAAAAATTTAGACTAACCCCAATCGATCCAACCCGCTTCCACGTGAGAAATCAAAGGAGAATGAAACGGATTGTATGTACAGTCCTTTACTAACAAGAAAAAAAATACAATATTTACAAAAATATGGGTAAATATGCACCCAATGAGCCTATATATATATATATATATATATATATATATATATATATATATATATATATATATATATATATATATATATATATATATATATATATATATATATATATATATACTAAAACAATCCTATCTTGGAACCAAATCAATCAAAAAAAATATATATTAATACTAAGAGTGCATATACAAAAGGGGACAACCAAAACAAGAGACAACAAAAGAGGAGTTTTCTTACGTGGTACCACGGTTTATGATTTGCCGGCTTCCCCGGGGGAAAATCTTGTCGGTAGTCACTCTTGTGACAAAATTGGGTGTGCGGGGCTTATGGTGCCCGCCACCTCGGAGCTCAGTTGTCTTTAAGATCTAGTCAAGTACTCTTAGAAGACTTCTTTAAATATCTTCAAAATATTTTTCGTTACAGTCGCTCTTGCAAAAATGCAGGCAATGTTTTTGTTTGTTTTTTTTTCTTCTATTCTGGTACTTTAACGCTGTCTCATAAAATCTTTAACATTTAGTAGCTAATAAAAAAAACATGAGATGTTAAATAACCTTATACATACAACATGAAATCAAATACATATGTACAAAAGAAAATATAATAAAAAACCCATTCCCACTCACACACACATTCTTACAGAAGGAGGGCGAGTGTATTGGGAAAAAGGGTGGGAGAATGGCCCCTTCACACACTCACATTCGCTCCACAACAGAAAGATTACTCCATAAATCCCAGGGGACAAGTCCTTGCCGATCTGATTGAAGAGCTTGAGATGGGTGTCCTAAACGTGGATGAGTTTACGCATCACTGTCCGAGAACCGCTTCATTTTCTTGCTTGATCTATCTTTGTGCTTTTTGGATGCACAGCCTGATTTTGATTGGGGGGTGGTCGATGACCTCCATGGTAGTGATCACTTTCCCATTCAAATATCATTTTTAAGGCAACTGCCGCCTGAGAGCCCACCTTGGTGGTGCTTGGTGCAGGCGCGGTGGCCTGCATTTCAGGAAATGACTGAATTCTCTGTCTCGGTCGAGGAGTTTAGGTCGGTAGATGAGGCCGTTGAGTTCTCCGGCAACCTCATCGCCGTGGGCCTGACTACTATTCCTAGGATGTCTGGCCATTTTGCACGCCGACCACTCCCATTTTGGTCAGCCGAGTGTGAGACGGCCCTCAAACAGAAGCGTTATGCCTACATGCGCTATAAGCGCCGCCCGAACGATTTCACTGTCGCTGAATTTCGTCGGGCTAGGGCTAGGTTCCGGTATATTTCAAAGCACGCCCGCCACTCTTCTTGGCGGGCATACGTGTCTTCACTTAATGGGAAGACCCCTTTAGCTGAGGTGTGGAAGCGAGTCAAAAGGATTCGGGGCAAGTTCTCGGCCAAGACTAAGGTGGTGCACTTCTGCCACCATCCACGGCTTCACCCCAACCCAGATTTGTTTCTTAATTGGGGGCGCCTGGAAGTGGGTGAGTCGCACCGTTTCCTCGGTCTTGTATTCGACCGGCGTCTCACCTGGGAGGCTCATATTCGCAGCCTTAGGGTCTCTTGTACCCGCGCCATGGACATTCTCCAGTCCGTCACGTTCAGCGCTTGGGGCGCTGATAGGGCTACTGCCTTACTTTTTTATCGATCCTTTGTTCGCTCGAACCTCGACTACGGATGCGAGTTTTATGCATCCGCAGCCGAGCGTTTATTGCGGAAGGTGGATTCGATCCTCCACACCGGCCTTCGCCTTGCCACCGGTGCCTTCCGCACTTCCCCCATTGAGAGCCTGTTGGTCGATGCTGGGGAGATGCTACTCGCTCTGCGCCGCGTGCAGTGCATGACTCGCCTGTACGTGCGAGCCCGGCGCCTCCCTCAGTCGCCAACAGCTCTCACTGCATCCGCAGCTGATCTCGATGGTGCCTATGCCGCCGAGAGACGCCAGTCATAACCTAAGCTCTTTGGGTTTAGGGCCAGGAAACTCCTTCGAGAGGTAGATATAGCTCTCGGGCCGGTGGCGCCCCTGGTTCTGCCCAGGATGCCACCCTGGAAGGTACCACATTTAGCTATTTGTCGCCACGCCTCTGCTCCCAAAGCTTGTACTGCGCCGGGAGTATTGCGTTCGACCTTTTTGGAGCACACCTTATGTCACCCTGGAACCATGCCAGTGTATACGGATGGCTCCAAGTCCCAAGAGGGGGTCGGCTTCCACGCCGTATCCCCTCTGTTTGAAGTCAGCGGGGCTCTACCAGGCGCTGCGTCTGTCTTCACGGCCGAGCTGGTGGCAATACACCACTCGGTACGGGAGATTACGCGACGTGCCTGGTCCGGATTGTGATCTATAGCGACTCACAAAGTGCCCTAAGTGCTCTCGGGGCATTGGAATCTCCGCATTCCCTGGTTCGCGATATCCGTGACGCCACGGTTTTGGCGAGCCGGGCAGATGTTGAGATTATCTTCTGCTGGGTTCCTGGACATGTAGAAATTGCGGGGAATGAGGGCGCCAAAGAGTCTGCGAGGACTCTGAAACCGGACCAGCATTTCGCTCTTCCTCACACCGACTACATGGCAGGAATACGGGCAGCTCTTCAGACTGCTTGGCAAAGAAGATGGGAGACAGTCGAAGGGAACTTAAAGTTGCGTGCCATTGCGTCGCGACTGTTCCCATGGACCTATCCCCCAATGCCGCCGCGGCTTCAGGTCGCTTTGTCATCTCCGAATCGGACACACTCGTGTGACGCATCGCTATTTGATGGAGCGCTCGCCTGCGCCCTATTGCAACGACTGCGTCGTCCCCCAGACTGTTCGGCACATTCTTGTCGAATGTCCCAGTCTGGGTGATCTTCGCGCACGATACCTGTCCCTTGTACTCGAGACAGATTCGTGCACATTGACTTCTGGACTTGTTGACTTCTTGGGGGAGGCCGGCCTTCTCCCTATTATTTAAGCAAGGTTTGTTTGTTTTTTGGTTTTATTTTTTGCATGTTTTTTTTTTTGCCTTTAGTTGCACGCTCCTGCGCCGGGGAGACCTCTCCCCGACGCACCAGCTTGCTTCCCTTCCCCCTTTTTGGGGTGTTGTTTTTTTTTTCTCTTTAATTTTATTTTAAAGTAGCCTAGAACTAGGCCAGTTTTAATACGGCGACTAATGCCCAAGTAGGCAGTCGCCAGATGAGCTCTTAAAAAATAAAAAATACTAGCTTTCGGTCCTCTGCTAGTTTCAGTTGACGAGACGTCTGATTCTCGAGAGTCTGTCCTGGCTTGATCTTCCCCCATCAACACCTGCAGAATATTGGCGGCTAACAAACGATCCTCCTCCCATCCACCCACCCACCCTTTTTTTGGCTGCCAAGAAGGGGTAAAACTTCACAGTCGGTGTTCGGTTTGTGGGACCGGGCAGTGGACGGGGAAAGGGTTAAGGCCCACCGGGTGTATCCTGCATGGTCTGCTAGGCTTACCCTGAGGTTACCTGGTGATTAAGTCTATGGCCCCCTCTGTAAGTGGCCCTATGCCTACATGCTGACTGTGTCATTTAGAACCAGCCTATTGTCTGTGCCAATGGGCATTGGCGGGGCTAATGGTAACCAAGCCATAGGTCTCGAGTCCGCTCATCTATTGGATCTGGCAAGATGGTACTTTCTCAGGCGGTAGATTCCTGTTTATGTTTGAACAAATTCCTCTTAAAAACCCAATGAAACCAGCAAAGAAAGTTTTAAGCTGCGCATCCCTTCCCCTCTCCCCACCCCCCTTACTTCCCAGCCCATCAAAGAAAATGGATATGAATTCATTAACTTGAGGAAAGAAAAGAATTCAAGATGTGGAAAAAAACTGGTGGAAGAACTTTAAACACAAGATTGTCCCCTAAAACAACTGGATAGATAGAAGAAAATTGTATAGAAATGAGCAAGGTCTCAGGAAATCGAAACTCGCCACTACAAAAATGACCAAAGTCTGTACGAAGTCCACATGAAGTTTCAAATTCCCAGCAAGCAGCAGGTCCAGCACAATCCACCAAAATGCTGCCTGAACTGCTCTCACTGCAGGTACTCCCAGGACAATTTGTTGATTGATCTTTCAGAAGATTTTACCTGATAAAACCAGAAGGACAACAAACAAACCTAATGAAGACAAGCATGGTCAAACAGTAAAGATTTCCCAAAACTATTTCAACTGCCCAGATCACAATTTCCACCTCTCTCGCCTCAACCAGATGGTAGTATACTAGTCAAAGTAAAAACAAATGAGCAAGCGGAAAAAAACTTACCATTAAAAGAATTGATCCCCATCTATCCACTTGCTTTCCCAGATATTCCATTTTGGAAAACAACTTTAAAGATATGCCATGGCAATATAACAAAACAATCAACAACTACCCCTCTGGGGAAGAAAATTCAATTCCTTACCCATGCAGCAACACATATGGGTATACATATATACACCGATGGATCAAAATTCAGAGATGGAACAGGATTCTCGGTGCTATCAAATAACTACCCACAACAATATCAATCTTCACTGCCAAGTGCTATGCTTTAAAACATGCAGTGCAGTGGGCATTCACTAACCCAAAATCAGATGAATTCACAATCTTCACCGACTCCTTCAGAAGCCTACAAATATTAGAACGAATGATGGACATCCAGCCAATTCTGTTAGAAATAAGAAACTATGTATATAGAGCAGCATGCGAAAGAAAGAAAATTTCCTTCTGCTGGGTCCCAGCACACGTAGGGGTAGCTGGAAATGAGCAAGCTGATACAGCAGCAAAAAACCCCGCCCTTCGTCTAATCAGGCCCATTGATATCCCAATACCATATGGGGACTACTACATCATTGCAATAAAGGCCACCATTCGGGAGAACTGGATGGGCAGATTTATATGGACAAAATAAGATGTGACACATTTTCCAAAAATTATCGCCATGGAAGCCTCAAGAACTTACCCACCAGCAAGAGGTATCCGTATGCAGACTCTGCATCGGATACTCATTACTCACACATGGATACCTAATGGAAAGAGACTATCCTCCCATCCCCTACTGTGAAGATTGTATTCTGCCCCTCACAATTACACATCTTATCGTGGAATGCCAATAGATGGTGTGGGTACCCTCAATATCCTAAGATCTGCACTAACAGCTGAAACTATCCGCCCTGGCAGTGGAATCATCATCCACTACACCGAGGAGCCAGGACTATTAAAGAAGCTATAGATAAGTCTCCAATAGTATGATCTAAATTTTAATGAATTTTAATTATTTTAACATTTTATTCCATTATTATACCATTTATCCATCCAGTGTTTCAATCATCACTACATAATCACCACCTCATCATATCAGACACTTTGCCAGAGCGCATTTCCTTCTTGCCTTTTTGCTTTTTGTTTTTGTTATTTTTTTAGCCTCTCTCCTTTTTTAGTGTTGTTATTTGTTATTTACATATTGTTTTTTTTGTTATTTGTTTTTTAATATAGCCTTGTAGTAGGCTGTGTTGTTTACAGCGACTCATTACAAGTAGGTAGTCACCAGATAGGCTCCCAAAATTAAAAAATAAAAAAATCTCTGACTCACTTGTAACTTCACACTTCAGAGTGTTACCACACATGGCCTTTTCTCAACACACACACAGCAACATCTCAAAGCCATATATAAATTCAATGCCCTCAGAACACCTACAAAGATCAACTTTGGGCAACCCAAAGAAACTAATAATTTTATTCAGGCAGTTTAGCTGCAGAACATTGAATTATTCGCTCTCATCCTGGGTATGAACCCTATCTAATAAGCACATACACAAGATCCAAACAATCTAAAATAGTGTCCTCATCATCACAACTGGCTAGTAAAAAAACCCACCCCAATACACCATTATCCAGACTGAAACAAAAATTCTCCCAATCAAAGCCTCCTTAAACATGATATAACACAGTTCTTCAATAAATTGTATTGCCCCTCTACTCCTTTGGCACTCCTACTCCCAACCCCACGACCAGAACATGGATGTTTAGGTGCCGCTGGTTTCTTTCAGCTCGGGCCTGGTTCCTTCTCCTTTGTCTCCACTTCCAGGTGTTTATCCCCTCTGTGATAGTACGCTGCCAAGTTGGTCCGTCCTCTACTAATTTTTCAAGGTGGGTTGGGTTTATGTTGAAGGCTTAATGTCCTTTTCATATGGTCTTTATAGCATTTTTTATGTCTGCCACCCCAATGGGCACCTTCCCTGAGTTTGCTGTAAAGGACTTATTTAGGCAGTTGTTCATCTGGCATCCTTATCATGTGCCCCACCCACCTGAGTGTGTGTCTAGAGACAAGTACTTCTATACTATCAGTTAGTTCTATGCATTATTTCATTGTGTGGTATCTTATCTCTCCACATTATTCGGAGGATTCTTTAGATGCTACAGATGTGAAAAGCTTCCAGCATTTTTATGTCTTCTGTAAGGTACCCAAGACTCAGTCCCATACAGCAGCATTAGGCACAAATAGCCAGTACATGACTACCTTTGTAGAAAGTTTCAAGTTGTGGTTTAAGAAAACCGTCTTTTAACCACCCAAAAGCTGTTGAAGCAAGCTGAATCTGGTTGCCAATCTCCCTGCCAAGATAAGTAAAGTACTCAGCATGATTGAGTCTTTTGCTGCCCATAATGATAGGTTCTGGCGGCTCATGTTCCTGCTCTGTGTGATTTAGCATGACCTTAGTTTTTCCTACATTGACTCTTAGTCTAGCTCTCTAGTAAGCCTCATTAAGAGCTGAAAGCTGGCTTTGTAGATCTCTTAGAGTGGTGAGCAACTGTTACTGCATTGTCTGCATACTGGAGTTCTTGGATTGGGGCTAGCATAGTTTTTCTCCTTGCACTGAATTTTCTTATGTTGAATAGTCCCCTGTTCATCCTGTATCTAATGGTAATGCCATTTTCCTGTATGATTGATAAAGGTATGTGTGACTGCCATAAGGTACATATTAAAGAGAACCGGGGCCATCATGCACCCCTGCTTTACTCCAACCTGAACTGGGAAGTACTTGGAAAAATTGCCACCTGAGATTACTCTCGCTTGCATGGCTTTGTGGAATTAGCAAACAATTTCTACAAATTTGGGTGGACATCCAAATCTACTAAGGATTTGATACAGTAGATCCCAATTCAATGTAGCATAAGCTTTTATCAGATCAACAAAAGCCACACTGAAGGGTTGATGTTCCCTGTATTTCTCCAGCAGCTGATGTCAAATAAACATCATATCCAGGGTACTCCTATTGGCTCTAAAACTGCTTTGCGATTCTGGGAGAATCTTATCAACTATGTGTGTCAGGAGTCTTGACAAAAACACTTTGCCTAGGATTTTTCCAGTGACATCCAGCAATGCCCCCCCCCCCCCCCGACTTTTCCCACAGACTGCCCTGTCTCCTTTCTTTTTGAATATCCTGACGATGCTGGCTTTACGAAAGTTGGAGGGGATTTTACAGCTCGACCAGCAAGCTGAAAAGAAATCATGGAGAGTTGATGTTAGGTTTTCACCTCCATATTTATATATTTCAGAGGGTAAACCATCAGGCCCTGCCAATTTAATATTTTTCAAGTTGCCCAATCACTTTTACCACCTCATCCTTTGTAGGTGGTGCATAGAGTTCAGGTATCTACAGGAATTCAAGTATAGAGACATCTGTCATTGACCATGTTCAGTAAGTTACTGAAGTGGTCCGCCCATCTAATCAAAATTCCCTGTTTGTCTTTGATTAGAGTGGTACCATCAGCAGATCTAGCTTGAATTGTTGTATTTTTTGATGGTCCATGGATACATTTTATGGCATCATAGAAGTTGTGTATTCTCTTATCATCAGCAAATCTTTGTATTTCCTTAGCATGAGACAGCCATCAGTTATCTTTTCATTTTCTGAGACTCCTTTGTACCTCTGCCCTTTTGTCTTGCCTCTTGCCATCTCTTCTTAAGGTTGACTGATGAAGGGTTAGAGAGGTAAGCAAGCATCACAGGCTTTATTCTTTTCTTTCAGAATTTCTTGAATGGCTACAGTGGATTCCTCAGACCATTCTCTATTACATTTTCTGTCTGTCCCAAGGCAGTCCAGCACACTTTGGTATATTTTGTTAATGAGTTGGCTCCATTTATTATTATTGGTCTACGGTCAACTTCAAAATTGTCCACCTCCCGCAAAAGTTCTGCCTGAAGTTCCTCTTGTTTACATTGGTTATTTAGTGCTTGACAGTTTATGCGTTTGCAGGTTTGTTGACTTTTCTTCTTGCTGGTGGGCATATATCCATGTGCATCTTTGACAGCAGCAAACGATGGTCTGTCCAACACCCAGCACCTCTCATCGCTGTGGATATGTGCACATCTTTTAGGTCCCTCTGTCTCACTATTATGTGGTCAATCTGATGCCAATACCGAGATTTTGGGTATATCTACATGCCTTTGTTTGTTTTTCATTTGGAACCTAGTGTTCATAATAGTTAAGTTGTTTTCTGCACATAACAAAAGAATACAGAGTCCATTTTGGTTCATTTTGCCTATGTCATACTTTCTCAAAACTCCATGCCAGACATCATTGTCAGTTCCAACTCAGGAATTAAGGTTACCTAGTAAAATCCATTTGTCATTGTAGGGGACTCAGTAATTGTTTGAAGGGCATCATAAAATCTCTCTCTCCTTTGTTTGAATCAAAAGTTGGCCCGTAAACACTGACTACTGTTGCAAAGACTTTTAGCTAGGGAAATTCATGCAGTTATTAGCCTTTCATTTTGACTGACAGGCATTTCAGTGAGCCCCTTAAGAAGCTCATTCTTGATGGCAAACCATACTCTGTATATACGTGGTTCTTCTTGTTTTAGATCCTTCCAGAAAAATGTATAACCAGCACATTCCTCATTTATGGAACCTTCAAGAGGTAATCTCATTTCCGATAGAGCAGCAATATCTACTCTGTTGCGTTGTAATTCTACTGTAATCATTGCAGTTCTTCTGTGAGGTCTTTTGGTTACATTAGAGTCCATTAAAGTTCTCATATTCCATGCTGCAGATGTTACCTGTTTATTTGTGTTATTTCAACTGCCTTAAAGGATATCCCACTAGTCACGGTACTCCAGCCAGGATTAGATATGGAACAAGCAATTTTGGGGCCACATTTTCTAGGCTATTGCTCCCCTAAAAAGGGCTACCTAGACACGTAGGTAGGACCGAAGAGAGTGCTGTTCCCATGGTCCACTCCCAATGATCATCTTGCCTGTGCCGCCCTACTTGCACAATTCTGTTTGAACCTTCCAGTCTACCAAACCTGCTCCTGTCAGCAGTTCTTTCTTCTTGTCTGGCAGGTTATGATGGGGGAAACATGCACCGTGAATTCTTTTGAGTGATTCTAGGGGCATGCAACCCCTAACTGCAGTGTCTTGGCCCACAGATGATGACACCAGTGACAAGAGAGAGACTCAAGACAACCAGAATCAGCGATGGGTTGCAGTGGACTAGCAGATCCATCACTGAAACTACTTCATAGACTATCCACAGGGCTGTTAGCAGCCAGTGGGGCACAGTGCTGCCAGAGCCATCCCGAAGAATGCGACTGCTCTGACACAAAGGTACTACCTCTCCTGTCTACCCCCTACATCCACCTGACATACACATACTCTTCAACTACACTCACTACAAACTCCAGCAGCCTGAAAACATGAACCATCTTATCCTTTCTCTTCTCTCTTGACCATCTCAGTATAACATTAAATTTAACTTCTCTTGGAAACCCTCTCAAAAGACCTCATGCTGTCAGCCTTCTTGAGAGCTGCCATGTTTGATTGAAGAGAACCCACAGGGGCAATGAAGGAAGTAAGAATATTCTTCCAAAGAGCCGGCTTATTGTTAACTGTAATTTCACTCCAAGATTAAAGATTTTCAATAGCATCTTAACAATAAATTCCTTCCAGAATTATACACTACCATAAAATCCTCTCCAGATATTGCTTCAATTGCCTGTGAATGTTCTTTTCAGGTTGTAATAGTCCCTTGGTTCATTGGTTGTATTTGCTGTTAAATTACACTAGGGCAACAAATTTTAACTTTTTGTTTGTTACAGACATGTGAATAAGTGTTTCTAATTATTTTGAGGGCACTGAATCCAAATTTGAAAAATAAAATTCTCTATCACGTCTAGATTTTGTGTAATGCCCCTCCCCCCCATTTTCACTATTTGTTCCGATTAATAAATAAAAATTTTTTTTTCATTTTTAAGCAAAAATATTTTAAAAGTGGGGGACCTTCCTTCTCATTTTTCTTTTGTGAGATATCAAAGTTTGTTTTTGTAAAGACCAGCAATAATCCCCCATCATATTTGGATTAAATTTTCCTTGGTACCTCGTCTTCATAACCAAAATTTGTTGATGAAAATGTTCACCATGTTCATCACTAACCGCTCCCAGATTTTCAGGAAAAATATGAGATGAGAATGCAGAAAATGCATTTTAAGTGACATTCTACATCCCATCTTTTCATAGGCTTCCAGCATGTTATTTACTATTTCTTGGTAATTTGGAGATTTAAAATTGCTGAGAAAGTTTTCAGTGACTTCCATCTTCTATTTTTGCATCAGTTAATGATCCTTTGAATTTGTTTTTCAAATATTGGGGGGTCCAAACTCCGAACAAGCAGCACGTGTTTCGTAGAGCTCTCGGAATATTTTGATTATTTGCTATACTTTGTTGTTTGATAGAAGTTTTTACGCAAAATAGTATTACGTATAGTCTAGTGACATAGTAAACATAAATATTAAGTTATTAGATCGTATATTTGGTTAATATAATGAAGTTGTTTAGCATTGTTAATTTTTTGGCCAGGTTCTTTTGTTTACCTTATTTTGCGCGGGAAAGTACGTAGTAGCTAAATTAAATTAGTGCTTTGAAACCTCGTTTCTAGGTTGATCGTTCTAATTAGCAACTGATTTGGACTGTGTTGTGCCTTAAATCTCGTTTCGGTCTGTTGATTTATTTTTCAGATTTTTCTAGTTTTTTTTTCACCACAGAATCAGCGAAAGCTAAGTTGCTATTTTTTTTTCTTATTACTACTTAAGTTTTTTCTTTATTTGAATAAGTGATGGAGTTCGGGGATGAAAGTGAGCATGAGTGTCGGAATGTATGCATTGGTTGTCGTGTAGTTGGAGAGGGGTATACATGTGTTGTATTTGGGCTGCATGAATGCATTATAGATTTAGAAGGAATGAGAATGCAGGATTTAGACAGGATATGTAGGCTGGAGGGGTTAGTTGCTGAGCTCAGGAGGGAACTTAGTGTTAGGCCTAGGGCTGGGAATAGGTTAGGTAGTGAGGTAGGCCAGTTAGATGTTTCAGGTGAAGGTAGAGGGCCGGTGGAGGAGGTAGGATATGATAGTTCTAGGGATAGTGAAGTTAGCCCATTAGATTAGTTAGAAATAGGCCTAGTGAGGATGGGGGACAGTGGTTAGGAAACGTGAAGCTAGGGAGGCTTCTCCTGTTCTTGTGAGAATAGGGTTGCCTCTGTTGAGGTGGTTAGCCAGGGGGAGAATAGGTGTGTGAGTCAGAGGGACACAGAACCTATTAGCTTGACTAATAGAATCAGTGCCCTAAGAGAGGAAGTAACTGGAAGTGATATGACTGATGGGGGTGGGAGTGGAGGTAGAGTGACCGGTAGTTTGAATGAGAATAGGAGTGGGGATGGAGTTAGGTCTGTGGGGATTAGGAATAGGAGTCTGACTGAAGTGCTTGTGATGGGTGATTCGCGAGTTAGATATTTAGATAGGAAGTTGAATGCAAGTAGATTGAATGGTTTGAGGGTGTGTTTGCCGGGTGCTGGAGTGAGAGATCTGTCTGATAGGTGTGAGGAGCTGGTGTCTGGCTGTGCAAGGGATGCGGTTGTGATTACACATGTAGGAGTGAATGATGTGAAGAAAGTAGGTGCATGTGAGTTACGTGAGAGGTACAAGAGGTTGATTGAAAAGGTGAAAGAAAGTAGAATGAAAGGTGTTGTGACAGGTGTGCTTCCAAGAAGGGATGTTGGGGTAGAATGGATGTCTCGTGCGATTGGGCTGAATGATTATGTGAGGAGGATGTATGAGATGGAAGTTGTCATGTTTGTGGATGTGTGGGGTAGGTTTGTTGGAATGAAAGAAATGTATGTGATGGATAGACTGCATTTGAGTAGGAGTAACAAGGAAAGTAAGTACCCTAGGAGACCTTACGGTCCATTCAAAGAGGGTACCTTTGCACTAGCAATCGAACAGGCACATGGTCTTTGCGGACGGGAAACTAGATACTAATAGTGGTCAGGGAATTATGAGAGGACATTATAGTACTGAAAGTAGAATGGACTTGACAGATAACAGAAATAGGTTCCAAGGCAATAGAGGTGAGGTCATTCAGGTTTCAAGAGGTGCTTCAGGCATAAGGGGGTTAAATTGTTTCTATACAAATGCTTGTAGTCTTAGAAACAAGAAGGATGAACTATTTAGTTATATTAGCAATGAGGATATAGATATATTATGTGTTACTGAATCATAGATTAATGAAATAGAATTTTGTGACACTATAAGTGAATTTGATTTACAGGGCTATAATATGTACATTAGTCAAAGGACAGGTAGGATTGGTGGAGGAATAATTATCTATATAAAAAACAACATTGTTTCAAGTTTAAATACTTCAATAAAGCAGGATGGAGTTAAGTCACTTTGGATAGATATTAGGATCAGTAAAAATAGAATGGTGCATTTGGGAGCTTTTTACAGGCCACCTGGGCAGACTGATGATATAGATGAACTAATGATAAGGGAAATAAGTAAGGGATGTGAAATAGATGCAGTTATTATTGGGGACTTCAACTTAAACTCTGTGGACTGGGAAAATATGATAGGTAGGGATAGAACAAGTGGCAGGTTCATTGGATATTTTTTTTTAATCAATTTGTTAATGAACCAACGAGGGGGGGGCAATATATTAGATTTAGTACTTTCTAACAGTGAACATTTAGTTCAAGAATTGACTGTTGGGGAAGCATTGGGAAATAGTGACCATCAGATAGTTCGTTTTAACTTGGGAATTAAGAAAGGTAAAATAACCAAGAATGCTGTAAAAGTTCCAAATTTTCATAAGGAAGATTATGTAAAACTTCGAAGCTTGCTAAATTTGGTAGACTGGGATGTGATGTAGAATTCAGAGGTAAAAATGCTTATGGGATGTGGGGTACTTTCAAGCATATAATAAATGTAGTCCAAGAGCAATGTATCCCAATGAAGGCTATTAGGAACAAAAGTAGGAAACCATTATGGTGGAATCAGGAGATAGCTATAAAAATTTTAGAGAAGAAAAGGGCATATAAAAAATTACAGGTAGAAAATAATATTCATAATTTAAGTGATTATAGAATGGCTAGGAATGAGTTAAATAAGATTATAAAGAAGAACAAAAGGGTGTCAGAAATTAAATTAGCTCAGGATAGCAACAAAGATCCTAGAAAGTTCTTTAGTTACTATAAAATTGATAACAAGTCTGGCAGAGTTAAAATAGGACCTATCAAATATGAAGGGGTTGTGAGAGAAACTGATGAGGAAATAGTTGAGGTACTAAATGGTCATTTTACATCAGTATTTACAAAGGAGAAACTAAATAGTCTTATGTATAGTACTAATGGGTCAGGGAAAGAGGTGTTTACTACCATTATGGTGGATTGGAGGAAGATAAAAGGACTAATAGGTGAGTTAGATGCTACCAAGGCCTCCGGCCCTGATAATATTCATTCTAGGATACTTAAAGAAGGGGTAGAAAGTATCTTGATAACTAGGTCACTGGAATATGGAGAAATACCCGATGATTGGAAGAGAGCGAATGTAGTCCCCATTTTCAAGAAGGGTAGTAAAGAGGATCCAAATAACTTTAGACCGGTTAGCCTAATTCCTGTTTTCTGTAAAATTCTTGAGAAAATAGTTAAAAAAGGGATTTGCCAACATCTAGAGAGGGAGGGGTTAATCAGCGATGCTCAGCATGGGTTTAGATCAGGTAGATCATGTTTTACTAATTTACTAGACTTTCTGGAGTTTGTAACAAATCAAGTAGATAAGGGAGAGAATGTAGATGTAATTTACTTGGATTTTAGTAAAGCATTTGATAAGGTACCACATAGGAGACTATTCATAAATTTTAAATGATTGGGATATGTGTGGGTGTTTCAAATTGGATAGCTGAGTGGCTGAAAGACAGGAAGCAAAGGGTAGTGCTAAATTGTGTAAAGTCAGAGTGGAGGGATGTTATCAGTGGGGTTCCTCAGGGATCAATTCTCGGTCTGTTATTATTTGTCATCTATATAAACGATCTTGGGGAGGCAGTTAATAATAAAGTGTCAATTTTGGCGGATGATCCCAAATTAGCAGCTGTAGTTAAAGATATTGATGATAATTTTAAAGTGCAGGGGGATTTAAATAAATTGTTATCCTGGGCACATGAGTGGCAAATGACTTTCAACCTTGATAAGTGCAAAGTTATTAACATGGGAAAAGATAATAGAGAATTTAACTATGAAATGGATGGGCATTGGCTGAGCTCAGTAGAGGATGAGAAAGATCTAGGAGTAGTAATAGATAAGTCATTAAGGTTTTCTAAGCAGTGTATTGAAGCAAGAAATAGGGCAAATAGAGTGCTGGGTTTGATTAAGAGAAATGTCAGTTACAAAAGTAAGGAGGTTATTCTTAAACTCTATAACTCTTATGTTAGGCCACATCTAGAGTACTGTATACAGGCCTGGTCCCCACATTTTAGACATGATATTAACCTTCTCGAGTCAGTGCAACAGAGGGCAACAAAGATTATTCCTTTCCTGAGGCACCTTGAATGTATAGATAGACTGAGCGTATTAAATATGTTCTCGTTCGAAAGGAAGTGTGTGAGAGGAGATATGATTGAGCTCATTAAAAAATTTTCTGGGATAGATAAATTGGATGTTAGCAGGTTTTTGAGTTAGATGATGGAAATCGGACTAGAGGTCACCACTTGAAAATTAAAAAGCAAGGGTGTAGGTTGGATTTAAGAAAATATTTTTTCACCAATAGAGTGGTAGACTTCTGGAACAAATTGCCACGGAGGGTAGTAGGAGTCCAAATTTAAATGTATTTAAGAGTAGGTTGGATGAGTTTATGGGGAGGGAAGGTTGTGATGGTTCCTAAGTTTTTTATATATTAATATTGTTTGTATATATCTATACTGCCTGATTTATTTCTTGACAAGACTTGACTGGTGATACCCTTGTTTCTGGACGCAATCCTCTGGATGTAGTTTTCTTGGGAGTTTGGGTGCCTTAAAAAAGATGCCGTTTGACTCGGATGACCTATGATGAGCCCTTGTGGCTTTTGTCATCTGTTATATTATATTGTGGGGGACTTTGATTTTGTCTTCCCCTGGCGATGGTGCTTTTTGTGGGTGGGTTTTGACGGATGTGGATGACATTTGATAGGCCCTTGTGGCTTTTATCATCCGTGAAATTATGTTATGTTAT
Source organism: Ceratothoa steindachneri (assembly GCA_963969495.1). Lineage (NCBI taxonomy): Eukaryota > Metazoa > Arthropoda > Malacostraca > Isopoda > Cymothoidae > Ceratothoa > Ceratothoa steindachneri. The sequence continues at coordinate 101,310,123 of OZ018325.1, read as the reverse complement.
GTTATGAAGCTATGACACGATTTCAAATACTAACTTTAGCAAGCAAACGATACACAATGTGAGATCCTTATCATAAGGTTCTTATCAAAGCAATATTTTGATAAACATGTTATCTTTACCAGTTATCAGTAGCAGAAAAGTTATCACAAATAAGTAGGTATTAATCTGAAAATCTGTGTCCCCCCCCATTAATTAAAATTTAATGATATTTGAGCTTCAATATAGTCTACTTTATATATATTAAAAATGTTAATATATATATTAATTATATATATTAAATATATAAAAAATTGCATATTGGTACAATATTGAGCAAAAATGTGAAATGGTTTGGAAAGGAAAATTTAAATTACACAAAAACTAGATGTGATATGCAAATTCTAAAGACAAATTAGTAATCAGCACCTAAAAATCATCTAGAATCACTTATTTCTGCTCTGTAAAAAAAATTGTGTTACACAGTGTTATTTTTCTAAAAATAAAAAAGTAAAAAAAAGATATTAGCAAATAATTATAATTTGTATTAAGCAGTTGATGAAAATAGTTCAGGGAATTTTATTTTTCTAGTATGTTCTAAATCAATGGTTCCCAACCGATTTTGGCTTATGGCCCCCTTAGAAACCTTATTTTTTCCTGTGGCCCATAATCATTATTTTCAGTAGGTAATATGAAGTTTAACTCTACTTTAAAGGATAAAAGATATTAAAACAGCTATTTGTATTCAGGTACAATTATATTTGTCACATATATAGGACTATAAACATAGCAAAAATTAAACACTAGTTAACAAAAATGTAATACTCTTTTAAAATAAATAATTAGTCTTACAAAAAATAAAATCCCTTAGCAAAAATGAAATAAATATATCATCAACTCTTTATTCATTCAATGCGATCCTTGTGCTTCATGCAGTTTCACAAGTTTTTCAATATCAGGGTCTATAGTTGTTAGAGACAGACGAAGATCACCTCTTCTTACTATTTCTAAGCGGCTGCAAGCTTTTGATAGGAGGTGTGACACTTTACTAAAACCCGACTCAACCAGATAAGAAGTAGGAAAAGCAATAAAATATAATTTTACTTCGTCCCAAAGCAAAGGGTATTTAATAGCAATTTCATGACTTGTCCATAAGTTCCTGACACCATGCTTAAATATAGCCAGAGAAGTTTGATCACACTGTAATTCAATGAGACTTTCTTGTAATCTGATATCACCATCAGCTGCATTAATTCCAAATAGGTCTACCACCCAACCTGGAATGTCCAGTTGTAGAAGATCTCTGAACCTAACTTCCATATCACTATGCACTTTCTCCAAATGATCAATGTATACTAAAATATCATCTTCTTTCAGCTCACTCTCAATAGTGCGGAGGGTTGGAAACTGTATCAACTCTTTTGGCCCCATATTTGTCTTGAACAGCTTAATTTTCCCCATAAATGCACAAATAGACTCTTTGCAAGTTAAAATATTTGCATTTTTACCTTGTAGCTGTTTGTTCAAGATATTTAGCTTTTCAAATATATCTTTAAGGTAGAATATGTCACATTTGGCAGCAATAATTCTTACTCCAAGCTGCTTACCATCCAGAAATAACACAACACTATCCCAAAGTGCAATGAAGCGATTCAGACAATTGCCCCTAGAAAGCCATCGCACCTCTGCATGCAAAAGTAGGCGCTCAAACCCTTCTTCATTGGTAGCACAGAGTTGTTGGAAAAGACGCTCTTGAAGTGGATTTGACTTGATAAGGTTGACTGTCTTGATTACACTATCAAGTGAATCTTTCAGACATCCTCCTAGGTTTTTTGCAATCAGATGTTGATGGTGGACAACACAGTGTATGCAAAAAACTTTAGGCACAGCCTCTTTTAAATGTGCAATAAAATCCCCTATATCTACCTACCATAGCAGTGGCGCCATCAGTTGCACAAGCAAAATAATATTCCCAAGTGCAATATCATTTTCTTTGAAATAGGTCACTACTTCTTTGAAAATTGTTCCACTTTTAGTATCCGTCACAATGTTGCCAGAAAAAAGCATTTCTTTGATGAGTTGATCTTTATCCAAAAACCTAACATACGCCATGAGAAGGGCTTCATTATCATGTAATAATGTTTCATCAATTTGTAATGCAAAGGTCTTTACTTGTAAGTGTTTAACGAGTTTTTCCTCTACATCCTTTGCCATTTCATCAATACGTCTTGATACTGTATTTTACTCAGCGGAATGACCAGTGATTTGGGGGGGTTTTATTGCATGACAGTTGAAATAACCACAGATACTGAAGGCAAAATCAATTCTTCGCCAATATTATGAGGTTTTTCCGAGTTTGCTATTAGCTTGGAAATCTCATAAGATGCAATTAAACCTTTGTCTAGTTTTGCCGCTGTTTTGCTAAATATATCTTTAATAGTGCTCCTTGCTTGGAAATCATCCTGCAGCTTTTTAAAGTAATCTAATGTTTTGTCTTTTTTGTCCTTGTGCTTATTCTCCAAATGTATTTTAAGTTTACTTGGTCGCATATTATCATTAGAAAGTGTAGCCATACATAAAAGACACAATGGCTGTGTTATCTTGTCTGGTGAATGTATAAAACCATAAGCTAAATACTCACTAGAGTATTGTTGACATTTTTCTTCATCTCCGTAACCATGGGTAATCTGTGCAGAAGAAATTTAATATATTAATAATATATATATTACATTTTAGAGCCGAAGCTCAAGGCAACAGAATGAAAGGCGCTTATCTCAGCGGCGAAAAAGGAAGACTTTCTGAGAAAATGCCCAGAAGCAACCTCCATTCCTTGTGCAGAGCACCGATTCTGTGCCCAACACCAACTCCTATTAGAGTCAGCCACGAAAATTTCAGACATGTCAAATAAATAGAAAGGACTATAAAATAGCTGAATTGAAAATTTTGTTTTCCTTTTTTGTGCTAAATACTTGCCCTTGATGGTAAATATTTAACACCAAAAAAAGAACCGTAAAACAATGCCTCTATTTTTATGAGCGTTTCTATTAATTGGACATATCCAAAATTTTGTTATTGATTGTACATCCTGGTACTCTGTACCTGTTCCTAAATGCAAAACAGCAGAAATGTACTCCCTCAGGGGAGTAGATTTGCATTAATTTTAGTAATATATTATATATTCATATATATTACTTAAATTAATGCAGATACAAAATGATAAGTACAATCATCAGAATCTAAGATTAAATGCTAATTTTGTAAATAAGCCCCAAGTGAAACTGAAGTGAAAAAAAATGACTTGGTGTAGGCGTTTCTATTAATTGGATATGTCCGAAATTTTCGTTGTTGATTGTATATCCTGGTACTCTGTACCTGTACCTAAATGCAAAACAGCAGAAATGTACTTCCTCCGGGGGGTAGATCTGCGTTAATTTTAGTAATATATTATATATATATATATATATATATATTACTCAAATTAATGCAGATAGAAAACGATAAGTACAATCATCAGAATCTAAGATTAAATGCTAATCTTATAAATAAGCCCTAAGTGAAACCGAAGTGAAAAAAAATGATTTGGTGTAGGCCTAGCAAGGGCACACTTTACTTACAAACAAAAATGCTCAGTTATTTCCCTTTAAAAATCTTATATTATTGTGCTTGTGGCAATCTATTATAATTTTAAAAACTAGTAAAATTACTACAACTTTGCAGTATAAGAGTAAACAAATAAAAGCTACTTACATACTATAACGCCGAACCACTTGATAAACAAACTGTAAGGATTTAAAGTTCCACCTGAACTATTTTCATCAAGCCAACAACAGTGCCAGGCGCATAACGATCAAGCGCACAATGGGATGCGCCGCAGAATAAGCTTGTAAGATGCAAAATATTTATTTACAAATTAATATAAATCTTATTATGCTAATAAAATATTTAGAAAAGGGAAAATATATGTATTAATATTTTTAAAATGTAATTCAACTGCATAAATTAAAATTAGGTACTGCCCTAACTATAATTCAGGTTTCAATAGGTGGCCCCTTTAAAGCTTAAAATTTTCCTGTGGCCCCCTTCAGATGTGCCATGGCCCACAGTTGGGAAGTTCTGTTCTAAATAGCTAACTAAATTATTTTATCCTGTCAGTGATTTTTTTTTTCCTTCCTTTTTACTTGTGATTAAAGGTTAGAAAAATACTTTCAATTAGCATGAGGTGATGTATGATCAACAAAAAACTGTATGTTAATTTGTAAATGATGAAAACAACTAAGATTACCAAAAAGTAAGCCATCAAGGGAAAATATAACTATATTAGGGATTGGAAAAACCACTAGGGCCTATAAAGAAATTTCAGTCAAAGTATCCAACACTACAGTATAATCTGCATCCATTGGATTATATTATTATCCATCAACCTGTAAGTTCTTACTACTGATTTTCCCTTCCTTCGCTTGAGAGCTTTTTGAGGCCACCAACTAAGTGCTACATAATCGCCGGAGGGCCTTTTGTGGCCTCTGACTTTAGACTCACAATCAACCCCATTTTTATGATGATTCCGCCATTTATTGGTTAAAAAAAAAAAAAACATAAGAAAAGAAGGAGACTGCAAAAGACCATTCATGGCCTACACTTGGCAGCTCCTGTTCCATTCAACACACAAAAGATTTCTTACCAGAGAAAAGTCATCAACATTGTCACCCTTAACAGGAGTTCGTCAGATCTAATCTACAATATACATAAAATACATCCAGAGGATTATGTCCATTCATTCAACCGCAAAATATAATCTTCCCACTCCTTAGAAAAATATATACATATGTACATAAAAAAAAGTCAGTCCCATCTAGCAGCTTCATCCATATATTTATCTAATCTATTCTTAAAACTACCCAGAGAGGAGGCTTCTATCACATGCCTAGTGAGCCTATTCCATTCATCTACCACACGATTTGTAAACCAATTCCTCCCAATCTCCTTCCTAAACCTATACTTATCAAGCTTAAACCCATTGCTACGTGTCCTGTCATGTTCACTAAGTATAAGAACCTTACCCAGATCCCCTTTATTATATCCTTTTACCCATTTGAAGACCTCAATCAATTCCCCTCTGACTCTTCTCCTTTCCAATGTATGTAGATTTAGTTTTCTGAGCCTTTCACCATAAGGTAAGTTCCTTAGCCCACCAATCATCTTTGTCATCCTTCTCTGCACAGACTCAAGCAAATCAATATCCTTCCTATAATATGGTGACCAAAATTGTACTGCATAGTCTAGATGAGGCCTAACTAGCGCCAGATACAGTTTTAGAATGACTTCAGCACTCTTATTGCTTACACTCCTCCTGATGAATCCCAATATCCTATTAGCTTTATTCTTAGCATTTAGACATTGCTTTCTAGGACGAAGGTCTGAACTTACCAAAATACCCAAGTCTCTCTCACAATCAGTCCTCCCTAAAATTCTGCCATTTAATTTATAACTATTCAATGGATTATTTCTATCTATACTAAGTACACTACATTTGTCTATGTTAAACTTCATTTGCCATTTCTCGGCCCAATTGGACAGAATGGTCAATTCCTCCTGCATTACAACAGCATCAGAATCAGCCCTAATGGCCCTACCTAGCTTAGTATCATCAGCAAATTTACTCAGGTCACTACTTATACCTATGTCAAGATCATTAATATAAATTAAGAATAGCAAGGGACCCAAAACAGATCCTTGAGGAACTCCACTGCTAACACACCCCCACTCAGATTTAACTCCATCTATACTAACTCTTTGCTGTCTGTCACTAAGCCATGACTGAATCCACCTAAATATACTGCCATCGATCCTGTGTGCTTTAACTTTGCTCAGAAGTCGTAAGTGTGGCACTCGATCAAAAGCCTTACTAAAGTCCAAGTATAAAATATCATAGTTTTCATTATTATCTGCTGCTTCATACACCTTACTATAAAAAGACAGCAAATTAGTCAGACAGGATTTACCCTTACTAAAGCCATGCTGTGATTCTTTTATCAACTTATGCTTATCCAAGTGATCTCTAATATTCCTTGCTATAATAGATTCAGTTGGCTGTTTGGCTTTGTTCTGGAAGGTTGTCTTACAGGAGCTCCTGATTCTCATTGTAAGATTGGGATATAATACTGATTTGGGTGTGTAATTTTTCTTGTATTTATTTAATACATCAATCACTGTATAATAAATACATTAGTGATTAATACTTTTGGGGAAGATAACTAGCAGCAATCCTGAGCAAGAATTTTTTTTTTTTTGGTGAGTGTTAACTTTTTCATTAGTAAATTTCTGAGAGTATGGCTTTTTGTATAGATGGTGAGAGCATGCCGTTTGAAAGTAGTGTGTATGTGGTGTGTGATGCTTGTGGAGTTGAAAGGAGAGTGAATGTAACTGAATGCCGTGTGTGTTTTCTGGAAGGGGAGGTTAGGAGGTTGAGTGGGGAATGTAAGAGGTTGAATGATTTAGTGTTTGAGGTGAGAAGAGATGCAAGTGTGCGATTGAAGGGTGAGATTAGTGCTAAGAGGGTGGAAGATAGGGCTAGGACTGGGAACAGTGTGGAAGTTGTGAGTGATGATGAATGGTGGGTGAAAATGGATAGGATAGATAAGTTAGGACAGGTTAGGTGTGTGAATGAGAGGGACATAGAACCTGTTAGGTTGACTAACAGATTCAATGTCCTGAGAGAGGAAGAGTGTGAAAGTGATTTGCCTTGGGTGATTGTGGATGAAAGCAGGATGGGTGGTAGCGTGACTGAGAGCAGGAGGGAGGGTAATGTTAGGCCAAGACAGAATAGGAGAATGACTGAGGTGCTAGTGATGGGTGACTCTCAGATTAGGTATTTAGATAGGAAGTTGAGTGATAGCAAGTGGAAGGGAATGAGAGTTTGTCTGCCGGGTGCTGGTGTAAGTGATGTTTGTGAGAGGTATGATAGGCTGGTTTCTGGGTGTGAGAGGGATGCAGTTGTGATTACGCATGTGGGAGTGAATGATGTAAAGAAGGTGGGTACATGTGAGTTACGTGAGCAGTATAAAAAGTTAGTTGAAAGGATGAGTAAAAGCAGGGTAAAAGGTGTTGTTTCTGGTGTGCTTCCGAGATTGGATGTGGGGTTAGAATGGTTGTCGCGTGCAATTGGTTTGAATGAATTTGTGAAAGGACTGTGTGAGGAGCTAGGATTGGTGTTTGTAGATGTCTGGGGAGGGTTTTACGGGAATAGGAGGTTGTATGCGATGGATGGGCTCCATCTTAGTCGGGCAGGTGTTGAGGTTCTATGGGGGGAGCTGGATAGTGTGATTAGGTCCTTACGGGTGGGAAACTAGAAGCTGTTAGAGGTAAGGGAATAACAGGAATAGAGGGCAGGTGTAGGAAATGGAAGGGATGCAGTGATAGAGGAATAGCTAGGGGAGTGGGCATACTGATGCGTTATAGGGGGACTAATGCACAAGTGAATGAGCAGATAACTAGGAATAAAAAAGCACAATGCAATGAAGATGGGAATAATAAAAAAAACTTTAAAATATACTACACAAATGGTTGGAGTATAAGGAATAAGATAGATCTCTTAAGAGCGTTAGCAAGTGAAGAGAATTTTGATATAATTGCGATAACAGAGTCATGGCTTGATTTGGCAGGTAATCACTTTAAACCTGAGGTTGAGATTGAGGGCTTTAACATGTTCCATACAGATAGGAATAGGAAGAGAGGAGGAGGGGTTATTATTTATATTAAAGATAATCTCCAGTGTTGTGTAAACAGTACAATTAAATTAGATGATAACACAGAGTCATTATGGCTAAATGTAAAGGAAGGTAAAAACAAGCTTGTCTTAGGATTATTATACAGACCACCAAATCTTAGTAAGGAAGCTTCAAATCTTCTGTGGCAGGAGATTGAACGGGCATGTAGAAGTAAGCATGTGTGTATAATGGGCGATTTTAATTACAGAAATATAGACTGGGAAGCTCTTGTGGGTGATCAGGAGGCTGAGGAATTTTTGAATGTTGTCCAAGATAATTTTCTGAGGCAGATTATTAACGAACCCACTAGAGGTAATAATATACTGGATTTAGTTCTGACAAATAGGGAAGAAGTTATTAAGGATACTGAGATTGGAGGAAATTTGGGTAATAGTGACCATTGTGAAATTAGATTCAAGATGAAATGGAATGGTATTGATAGTAGCATGAACAATGTTAAAATTCCTGACTTTAGAAGAGCAAATTATAATGGGCTCAGGACTTACCTGGAGGCAGTTGTACAGAAACCAGGCAATGAAATCAATTCAGGAATAGATTCAATGATATCAGTTAGTGGAGACAATAATCACCAGGAGGAAGAGATTACAATTGAAGAGGAGTATGAAAGAATAATTGAGCAATTAATTACAGGTCAGATGATTAACATTCCATATAAGGAGATTAGGACTAAAAATAATGACCCAAAATGGATGACAGATAAAATTAAGCATTATATTGGCATTAAAAAGGGCATTTATAGGAAAATAAAAAATGGGGAGGATCACTTAAGGCAGAGATATAATGAACTAGCAAGAGATGTTAAAAAGTTAGTTAGAGTAGCAAAGAGAAATTATGAAATTAAAGTGGCAAATAGGGCAAAGGAAGATCCTAAAAGTTTTTATCAATTATACAAAACTAAGGTTAGAGATAAAATAGGCCCACTTATAGATTCCAATGGACAATTAGTGAGTGATAGGGACTCAATGACTGGAATGCTAAATGACTTTTTTCTCTCAGTATTTACACAGGAGGATACTCTAAATATACCTGAGGTGTCAATGATCTTTTGGGGTAATGATGAAGAGAAATTAAAGGATATATTGATCACAAAGGAGATAGTGACAAAGGAAATTGATAAAATCAAAAGTAGTAAAGCACCCGGTCCTGATGAGCTCTTTCCTAGAATTTTGAAAGAATGTAAGGATGTGTTAAGTGAGCCCCTAGCATGCATCTTTAGAAAATCATTGGAGAGTGGCATTGTGCCAGTGGCATGGAAGAAAGCCAATGTGATACCTATATTTAAGAAAGGGGATAAAACAAATATGTCTATATACAGACCAGTAAGTTTGACATCAGTGGTAGGGAAAATGATGGAATCTATTATAGCAAGGAATATTAGAGATCACTTGGATAAGCATAAGTTGATAAAAGAATCACAGCATGGCTTTAGTAAGGGTAAATCCTGTCTGACTAATTTGATGTCTTTTTATAGTAAGGTGTATGAAGCAGCAGATAATGATGAAAACTATGATATTTTATACTTGGACTTTAGTAAGGCTTTTGATCGAGTGCCACACTTACGACTTCTGAGCAAAGTTAAAGCACCCGGGATCGATGGCAGTATATTTAGGTGGATTCAGTCATGGCTTGGTGACAGACAGCAAAGAGTTAGTATAGATGGAGTTAAATCTGAGTGGGGGTGTGTTAGCAGTGGAGTTCCTCAAGGATCTGTTTTGGGTCCCTTGCTATTCTTAATTTATATTAATGATCTTGACATAGGTATAAGTAGTGACCTGAGTAAATTTGCTGATGATACTAAGCTAGGTAGGGCCATTAGGGCTGATTCTGATGCTGTTGTAATGCAGGAGGAATTGACCATTCTGTCCAAATGGGCCGAGAAATGGCAAATGAAGTTTAACATAGACAAATGTAGTGTACTTAGTATAGGTAGAAATAATCCATTGAATAGTTATAAATTAAATGGCAGAATTTTAGGGAGGACTGATTGTGAGAGAGACTTGGGTATTTTGGTAAGTTCAGACCTTCGTCCTAGAAAGCAATGTCTAAATGCTAAGAATAAAGCTAATAGGATATTGGGATTCATTAGGAGGAGTGTAAGCAATAAGAGTGCTGAAGTCATTCTAAAACTGTATCTGGCGCTAGTTAGGCCTCATCTAGACTATGCAGTACAATTTTGGTCACCATATTATAGGAAGGATATTGATTTGCTTGAGTCTGTGCAGAGAAGGATGACAAAGATGATTGGTGGGCTAAGGAACTTACCCTATGGTGAAAGGCTCAGAAAACTAAATCTACATACATTGGGAAGGAGAAGAGTCAGAGGGGAATTGATTGAAGTCTTCAAATGGGTAAAAGGATATAATAAAGGGGATCTGGGTAAGGTTCTTATACTTAGTGAACATGACAGGACACGTAGCAATGGGTTTAAGCTTGATAAGTATAGGTTTAGGAAGGAGATTGGGAGGAATTGGTTTACAAATCGTGTGGTAGATGAATGGAATAGGCTCACTAGGCATGTGATAGAAGCCTCCTCTCTGGGTAGTTTTAAGAATAGATTAGATAAATATATGGATGAAGCTGCTAGATGGGACTGACTTTTTTTTATGTACATATGTATATATTTTTCTAAGGAGTGGGAAGATTATATTTTGCGGTTGCATGAATGGACATAATCCTCTGGATGCATTTTATGTATATTGTAGATTAGATCTGACGAACTCCTGTTAAGGGTGACAATGTTGATGACTTTTCTCTGGTAAGAAATCTTTTGTGTGTTGAATGGAACAGGAGCTGCCAAGTGTAGGCCATGAATGGTCTTTTGCAGTCTCCTTCTTTTCTTATGTTCTTATTCCATCATTTTCCCTACCACTGATGTCAAACTTACTGGTCTGTAATTAGACATATTTGTTTTATCCCCTTTCTTAAATATAGGTATCACATTGGCTTTCTTCCATGCCACTGGCACAATGCCACTCTCCAATGATTTTCTAAAGATGCATGCTAGGGGCTCACTTAACACATCCTTACATTCTTTCAAAATTCTAGGAAAGAGCTCATCAGGACCGGGTGCTTTACTACTTTTGATTTTATCAATTTCCTTTGTCACTATCTCCTTTGTGATCAATATATCCTTTAATTTCTCTTCATCATTACCCCGAAAGATCATTGACACCTCAGGTATATTTAGAGTATCCTCCTGTGTAAATACTGAGAGAAAAAAAGTCATTTAGCATTCCAGCCATTGAGTCCCTATCACTCACTAATTGTCCATTGGAATCTATAAGTGGGCCTATTTTATCTCTAACCTTAGTTTTGTATAATTGATAAAAACTTTTAGGATCTTCCTTTGCCCTATTTGCCACTTTAATTTCATAATTTCTCCTTGCTACTCTAACTAACTTTTTAACATCTCTTGCTAGTTCATTATATCTCTGCCTTAAGTGATCCTCTCCATTTTTTATTTTCCTATAAATGCCCTTTTTAATGCCAATATAATGCTTAATTTTATCTGTCATCCATTTTGGGTCATTATTTTTAGTCCTAATCTCCTTATATGGAATGTTAATCATCTGACCTGTAATTAATTGCTCAATTATTCTTTCATACTCCTCTTCAATTGTAATCTCTTCCTCCTGGTGATTATTGTCTCCACTAACTGATATCATTGAATCTATTCCTGAATTGATTTCATTGCCTGGTTTCTGTACAACTGCCTCCAGGTAAGTCCTGAGCCCATTATAATTTGCTCTTCTAAAGTCAGGAATTTTAACATTGTTCATGCTACTATCAATACCATTCCATTTCATCTTGAATCTAATTTCACAATGGTCACTATTACCCAAATTTCCTCCAATCTCAGTATCCTTAATAACTTCTTCCCTATTTGTCAGAACTAAATCCAGTATATTATTACCTCTAGTGGGTTCGTTAATAATCTGCCTCAGAAAATTATCTTGGACAACATTCAAAAATTCCTCAGCCTCCTGATCACCCACAAGAGCTTCCCAGTCTATATTTCTGTAATTAAAATCGCCCATTATACACACATGCTTACTTCTACATGCCCGTTCAAATTCTCAATCCATAACTTGGTATCAAAATTCATTGTCAGTTCTTTTAGTTTTTCTTTATTTATTTCTCAAAGAAGCTAAGAGAAATAAATAAAGAAAAACTAAAAGAACTGACAATGAATTTTGATACCAAGTTATGGATTGAGAATTTGAATAAAAAACACACTCTCAAATTATACCAGGAAAATAAAAGAGAGATTAAAGAAGAAAAAATTTATCGTAATGATTTTCCATCAATTCTTATGTTTAAATGTAGAACAAACACTTTGAACCTTGAATGGAGGAAGATTTATGTAGGAGGAGATACAAAGTGTAAACTGTGTAATGAAGAAGAGGAAACTTTGGAACACTTTCTTATAAAATGTAGCAAATTGGAAAAAATCAGAAAAAAATTTGAAATAAGAGAGATAAGAATAGAGAAGTTACTACTATTTAATAATATCCAAGAGGAAGAAGAATATAAATGTAAAAATTTCCTGAAAGAGGCTTGGATGATGAGAAAAAAACTAATGGATAAAGCAATTTAATAAGATTGATAAATAGCCAAAGTAAATGATGAAAAATAGGCACTCATATATGTGTATGTAAATATATAACTAATAATGACAATAGGCACCAGTATGTGTATGTAAATATCTTATCTAATTAATAATGACGATGGTGAAAAACCTTATTAAGTGATGACAAGGACAATCCTAATCAAGTGTGCCTGATACGTAACATAACATAACATAACATAATTACACGGATGACAAAAGCCACAAGGGCCTATCAAAGGTCATCCGCCTCTGTCAAAACCCACCCACAAAAAGCACCATCACCAGGGGAAGACAAAATCAAAGTCCCCCACAATATAATATAACGGATGACAAAAGCCACAAGGGCTCATCATAGGTCATCCGAGTCAAGCGGCCTCTTTTTCAAGGCACCCAAACTCCCAGGAAAACTACATCCAGAGGATTGCATCCAGAAACAAGGGTATCACCAATCAAGGCTTGTCAAGAACTAAATCATGCAGCTATAGATATATACAAACAATATTAATATATACAAAACTTAGGAACCATCACAACCTTCCCTTCCCATAAACTCATCCAACCTACTCTTAAATACATTTAGATTTGGACTACCTACTACCCTCTGCGGCAATTTGTTCCAGAAGTCTACCACTCTATTGGTGAAAAAATACTTTCTTAAATCCAACCTACACCCTTGCTTTTTAATTTTCAAGTGGTGACCTCTAGTCCGATTTCCATCATCTAACTCAAAAAACTTGCTAACATCCAATTTATCTATCCCGGAAAAAATTTTAAACAGCTCAATCATATCCCCTCTCACACACCTCCTTTCGAACGAGAACATATTTAATACCCTCAGTCTATCTTCATATTCAAGGTGCCTCAGGGAAGGAATAATCTTTGTTGCCCTCCGTTGCACTGACTCAAGAAGGTTAATATCGTGTCTAAAATGTGGGGACCATGCCTGTATACAGTACTCTAGATGTGGCCTAACATAAGAGTTATAGAGTTTAAGAATAACCTCCTTACTTTTGTAACTGACATTTCTCTTAATAAAACCCAGCACTCTATTTGCCCTATTTCTTGCTTCAATACACTGCTTAGAAAACCTTAATGACTTATCTATTACTACTCCTAGATCTTTCTCATCCTCTACTGAGCTCAGCCAATGCCCATCCATTTCATAGTTAAATTCTCTATTATCTTTTCCCATGTTAATAACTTTGCACTTATCAAGGTTGAAAGTCATTTGCCACTTATGTGCCCAGGATAACAATTTATTTAAGTCCCCCTGCACTTTAAAATTATCATCAATATCTTTAACTACAGCTGCTAATTTGGTATCATCCGCAAAAATTGACACTTTATTATTAACTGCCTCCCCAAGATCGTTTATATAGATGACAAATAATAATGGACCGAGAACTGATCCCTGAGGAACCCCACTGATAACATCCCTCCACTCTGACTTTACACCATTTAGCACTACCCTTTGCTTCCTGTCTTTCAGCCACTCAGCTATCCAATTTGAAACACCCCCACATATCCCAATCATTTTTAATTTATGAACTAGTCTCCTGTGTGGTACCTTATCAAATGCTTTACTAAAATCTAAGTAAATTATATCTACATTCTCTCCCTTATCTACTTGATCTGTTACAAACTCCAGAAAGTCTAGTAAGTTAGTCAAACATGATCTACCTGATCTAAACCCATGCTGAGCATCGCTGATTAACCCCTCCCTCTCTAGATGTTGGCAAATCCCTTTTTTAACTATTTTCTCAAGAATTTTACAGACTACAGGAGTTAGGCTAACCGGTCTAAAGTTATTTGGATCCTCTTTACTACCCTTCTTGAAAATGGGGACTACATTCGCTCTCTTCCAATCATCGGGTATTTCTCCATATTCCAATGACCTAGTATATAACTTGTCCAGAGCTATTGAGATACTTTCTACCCCTTCCTTAAGTATCCTAGAATGAATATTATCAGGGCCGGAGGCCTTGGTAGTATCTAAATCACCTATTAGTCCTTTTATCATCCTCCGATCCACACAAATGTTAGTAAACACCTCTTTTCCTGACCTATGAGTACTATACATAGGACTATTTAGTTTCTCTTTTGTAAATACTGATGCAAAATGACCATTTAGTACCTCAACTATTTCCTCATCAGTTTCTCTCACAAACCCTTCATATTTGATAGGTCCTATTTTAACTCTGCCACACTTGTTATTAGTTTTATAGTAACTAAAGAACTTTCTAGGATCTTTGTTGCTATCCTGAGCTAATTTAATTTCTGACACCCTTTTGTTCTTCTTTATAATCTTATTTAACTCATTCCTAGCCATTCTATAATCACTTAAATTTTGAATATTATTTTCTACCTGTAATTTTTTATATGCCCTTTTCTTCTCTGAAATTTTTCTAGCTATCTCCTGATTCCACCATAATGGTTTCCTACTTTTGTTCCTAATGGCCTTCATTGGGATACATTGTTCTTGGACTACATTTATTATATGCTTGAAAGTATCCCACATCCCATAAGCATTTTTACCTCTGAATTCTATATCCCAGTCTACCAAATTTAGCAAGCTTCGAAGTTTTACATAATCTCCCTTATGAAAATTTGGAACTTTTTCAGCATTCTCAGTTATTTTACCCTTCTCAATTCCCAAGTTAAAACGAACTATCTGATGGTCACTATTTCCCAATGCTTCCCCAACAGTCAATTCTTGAACTAAATGATCACTGTTAGAAAGTACTAAATCTAATATATTGTCCCCCCTCGTTGGCTCATTAACAAATTGATTCAAAAAATTATCCTCAAAGCATTCTATGAACCTGCCACTTGTTCTATCCCTACTTATCATATTTTCCCAGTCCACAGAGTTTAAGTTGAAGTCCCCAATAATAACTGCATCTGTTTCACATCCCTTACTTATTTCCCTTATCATTAGTTCATCTATATCATCAGTCTGCCCAGGTGGCCTGTAAAAAGCTCCCAAATGCACCATTCTATTTTTACTGAACCTAATATCTATCCAAAGTGACTCAACTCCATCCTGCTTTATTGAAGTATTTAAACTTGAAACAATCTTGTTTTTTATATAGATAATTATTCCTCCACCAATCCTACCTGTCCTTTGACTAATGTACATATTATAGCCCTGAAAATCAAATTCACTTATAGTGTCACTAAATTCTATTTCATTAACCCATGATTCAGTAACGCATAATATATCTATATCCTCATTGCTAATATAACTAAATAGCTCATCCTTCTTGTTTCTAAGACTACGAGCATTTGTATAGAAACAATTTAACCCCCCTATCCCTGAAGCACCTCTTGAAACTTGAATGACCTCACCTCTATCGCCTTGGAACCTATTTCTGTTATGTGCCAAGTCCATTCTACTTTCAGTACTATAATGTCCTCTCATAATTCCCTGACCACTATTAGTATCTAGTTTCCCGCCCGCAAAGACCTAATAACACGATCATACTCCTCCCACAACACATCTACCCCCCTCCTACTCAAATGCAGTCCATCCATCGCATACATTTCTTTCATTCCAACAAACCTATCCCACACATCCACAAACATGACACCTTCCATCTCACACATCCTCCTCACATAATCATTCAGACCAATTGCACGAGACATCCATTCTACCCCAACATCCATTCTTGGAAGCACACCTGTCACAACACCTTTCATTCTACTTTCTTTCACCTTTTCAATCAACCTCTTGTACCTCTCACGTAACTCACATGCACCCACTTTCTTCACATCATTCACTCCTACATGTTATGTTATGTTATGTTATGTTATCTAAGGTATTTATATATTTTAATCACATGATCAATCACTAACATAAGAGTGGCTTTCAGTTGGCTGTCTGGCTTGGCTGTTATTAATGACAAGGGTGAAAAAAGCTTAATAAGATGACAAAGATAATAAATTCTGCAAAACAAACAATACAAAAAGAAATAAACAAGACATAATGTATATTTAAGAGATGCCGAAGTAAAGGCAATATCTCGAACCTCAAACAGAACAGAACAGAAGATTTGAAGCTTCCTTACTAAGATTTGGTGGTCTGTATAATAATCCTAAGACAAGCTTGTTTTTACCTTCCTTTACATTTAGCCATAATGACTCTGTGTTATCATCTAATTTAATTGTACTGTTTACACAACACTGGAGATTATCTTTAATATAAATAATAACCCCTCCTCCTCTCTTCCTATTCCTATCTGTATGGAACATGTTAAAGCCCTCAATCTCAACCTCAGGTTTAAAGTGATTACCTGCCAAATCAAGCCATGACTCTGTTATCGCAATTATATCAAAATTCTCTTCACTTGCTAACGCTCTTAAGAGATCTATCTTATTCCTTATACTCCAACCATTTGTGTAGTATATTTTTAAGGTTTTTTTATTATTCCCATCTTCATTGCATTGTGCCTTTTTATTCCTAGTTATCTGCTCATTCACTTGTGCATTAGTCCCCCTATAACGCATCAGTATGCCCTCTCCCCTAGCTATTCCTCTATCACTGCATCCCTTCCATTTCCTACACCTTCCCTCTATTCCTGTTATTCCCTTACCTCTAACAGCTTCTAGTTTCCCACCCGTAAGGACCTAATCACACTATCCAGCTCCCCCCATAGAACCTCAACACCTGCCCGACTAAGATGGAGCCCATCCATCGCATACAACCTCCTATTCCCGTAAAACCCTCCCCAGACATCTACAAACACCAATCCTAGCTCCTCACACAGTCCTTTCACAAATTCATTCAAACCAATTGCACGCGACAACCATTCTACCCCCACATCCAATCTCGGAAGCACACCAGAAACAACACCTTTTACCCTGCTTTTACTCATCCTTTCAACTAACCTTTTATACTGCTCACGTAACTCACATGTACCCACCTTCTTTACATCATTCACTCCCACATGCGTAATCACAACTGCATCCCTCTCACACCCCGAAACCAGCCTATCATACCTCTCACAAACATCACTTACACCAGCACCCGGCAGACAAACTCTCATTCCCTTCCACTTGCTATCACTCAACTTCCTATCTAAATACCTAATCTGAGAGTCACCCATCACTAGCACCTCAGTCATTCTCCTATTCTGTCTTGGCCTAACATTACCCTCCCTCCTGCTCTCAGTCACGCTACCACCCATCCTGCTTTCATCCACAATCACACCAGGCAAATCACTTTCACACTCTTCCTCTCTCAGGACATTGAATCTGTTAGTCAACCTAACAGGTTCTATGTCCCTCTCATTCACACACCTAACCTGTCCTAACTTATCTATCCTATCCATTTTCACCCACCATTCATCATCACTCACAACTTCCACACTGTTCCCAGTCCTAGCCCTATCTTCCACCCTCTTAGCACTAATCTCACCCTTCAATCGCACACTTGCATCTCTTCTCACCTCAAACACCAAATCATTCAACCTCTTACATTCCCCACTCAACCTCCTAACCTCCCCTTCCAGAAAACACACACGGCATTCAGTTACATTCACTCTCCTTTCAACTCCACATGCATCACACACCACATACACACTACTTTCAAACGGCATGCTCTCACCATCTATACAAAAAGCCATACTCTCAGAAATTTACTAATGAAAAAGTTAACACTCACCAAAAAAAAAATTCTTGCTCAGGATTGCTGCCAGTTATCTTCCCCAAAAGTATTAATCACTAATGTATTTATTATACAGTGATTGATGTATTAAATAAATACAAGAAAAATTACACACCCAAATCAGTATTATATCCCAATCTTACAATGAGAATCAGGAGCTCCTGTAAGACAACCTTCCAGAACAAAGCCAGACAGCCAACTGACAAAGCCAGACAGCCAACTCAAAGCCAGACAGCCAACTGAAAGCCACTCTTATGTTAGTGATTGATCATGTGATTAAAATATATAAATACCTTAGATCAGTCTTATTTGTTTGTTAACAGAGATTTAAGAATGCAATTAACTTTACCTATTTTCAACCAATTTCTTTTAAAAGTGACCACACAGTTTTATGGCTTCTTCCATTTCTATTTTTATTTTTCGCCCTCTGATCCTATGGTTTTTCATCCAATTTAAATCAAAAAATGCCTTAGGTTAGCATGTTATTCAAAGTGCAGAATGAGGAAGCTTACACAAAAAAATTGGAGCATGTGAGGTAAAAAAATAAACTTAAATGAATTATAAATGTTTTGAAATATAGAAAGGTTTCCCATAAATAGAACCAAAGTTTCCTATAAAATAGGAGTTTTAAGCAATAACTAAAATATTAAAATGAATTTTCCTAGATAAGAATTCTTTTTCTTTTGAAGAACAAGAAAAATATTTCCAATCATAATTCTAAATATATAGATTGTTATTAATAATTTTTAGCTAGATCAATAGAAGAATTCTTTCCAATTAAAATATATTATTTGATTTATAAAAAAGGATTTAGATATTTTATTATTTTCTCTAATGATGTACCAAGGGTTAATTCATTGATGGCAATTTGGAGCAAATTAGTTTGGCAGTTTAAGGGTTAATACAAAACCCTAAAATACAAGTACTAATAATACATTAAAAAATATACTTAGGCAAAACTGTGTTCTTTATATATGATCTTCCCCTGTACATATACTGGTTAAGCTTTCCTTTGAGTGATGTCAAACTAAAACTATTAGGTTGAAAACAGTTCCCATACCAACTTTTAATTTTTTTTAAAATTTATTTATAGACTTATTTGTCTATTTATTTATATTTATACAGGGAGTATAATGAGTTAATGTAAGGTTGCCTAGTCTTTCCTAGGCCTTGCTTAAAAGTGAAAAATGACCTAGAGGCTTGGTAGGCTAAGTCACTATGCACTTTCAAGTGAGGCCTAGGAAAACCTAGGCCACTACACAGTAACCTGTCTGACACCCTATATGATATCTAAAGTTTAAAAAATTACTCATCAAGTGACTCTTCTTGTGAACAGTAACATATTCTTTTATTGTATGATTACAAGTCTGGCCTAAACACGGCCCATTTGCAACATCGTATCAACCAAGCATCTGAAGAAGACACAAGTCAGCGCACAGCCTACAAATGGTTTAAGAAGTTTCAGTGTCGCCAATTTGAGCTCGAAGATCAGTCAAGAAATGGTTGACCCTCACTTTTCACAAGGATTTTTTGTGTACCTGTGTTAAAGCTGATTCACATCTGATATCATGAGAGCTTGCTGAAAAGTTTAGCCTCATCCATACAACCATTTTGCAACATTTAGAGAAAATGGGCAAAGTTAGCAAACTGGATGTATAGATTCCATATAAACTGAATGACTTAGACCAACAGTGCTGCATAGATGCCTGCATGAGACAACTGTCCAAGAAATGCTATTTTGATTTACTTAATTGGTTACTGCATATGAGAAAGCCTGTCTACAGTCAAACATAGCATGCAAAAGAAGCTGGACAGACAAAGGTGCACCTGCACAACTTCAGGCAAAGGCCGACCAACATCAAAAGAAGCTTATGGTTTGTGTCTGGTGGGATGTGAAGGGAGTGATTTACTAGGAAATGTTGGAATGCAATCAGTCTATCGATGGCTCATATATATAGTCAATAAGTGGCAGATTCAATTATGCAGAAGTGACTGATGTCATGTTTCTTCATGATAATGCCAGATCACACATTACAAATCATATCTGTGAGAAACTCCTGGAGCTAGGGAAATCATTGTCAATAAAAGTTATGCAAGAACTTTGTTTCAACTTAATATTTAAAACATCCTCAGTCAATGCACTCCAAGAATCAACAGCTATTAGTGAAATAATATTTCCTCAAACCCAGGGTGCATTTAGATTTTGATTTTTAAGCAGCAACCCCTTTTTCTATTCTCATTTGTCATTTCAAACTTGTATTTCTAATTTAGCAATTTCCATAACATTTTAAAAAGTTTGATCATGTCGTCCCTTAAACACTTCAATTCAAATCGAAATGTTAAGTGCATTCACACTATCCATATAATCAAGGTGCTTCAAGAAAGGTAGCATTTCTGTTGCTCTTCTCTATGCTGACTCCACCATGTTGATATCTTTTCTGCCTGTAATTTGGGGGACAAGCTTTAATGCAATGTTCCATGTATGGTCTAACAGACAAATTATATAGCTTGAGAAAAACTTACTTAATTTTTTAACTAATTTCTATTGATAAAGCCTAATACCCTATTTTCTTTATTACAGTACTGGTAAAATTATTATGGATTTTTAAAAAAAAAATTAAATTTTTCTACAAAAATTGCAATAAAAATAATTTTGGGGAGGGGATTGCAAATAGATTTATTTTGACACTGGTACAGTGTTGTCTTCTACATTCATGCTCTTGAAAATAAAAGTTAAATAGGTGCTCAGTTTTGGTGCATAAAATAAATCCATTTGCAATCAACAAAATTCGTTTCACTGGCTTTTTTGTAGAAAAAAGGTCAAATTTTGGAAAAATCCATAATAATTCTGCCAGTACTGTATTTCTAGCCACTAAACACTGCTTAGAGAATCTCAATGACCAAGCTATTACTAGTCCTAAGTCCCTTTCATCTTCAGTGGAGTCAAACAAGCAACCTTCCATTTCCTGACTACATGGTCCAGGGAGTAATTTCTCATCTTTGACAATTCTGAATTATGCAAATGTATGTAGTCTGACAATCAGTCCTGCCTGTGAGGGACATGGCAATTTGTTTTCATCACCACCATTTGATGGGCCTCAGTGCCCCATCCAGCCCCAACTTAGCCTTTTCTCCTTTCTGATGCCATGTCTTTGCCTGCTTCCTCATTTTCCCTGCCCCCCCCCATCATAAAGGGCACGGTGATTTGCCTTCCTGGCCGCCGTACTGACAGGACTCAATGCCCCGTCCGGCCCCAGCTTAGCCTCTTCTCCTTCCTTCAGACAGCCTGTGTTTCTCCCCTACTTCCTCACTTACCCTACAACCTCTCCCACAACATTCTCTGGTCAGCCTCTATTTTCACAGGGTAGATGCTAACCTTCTGAACGAACTCTACCGGATCAAGGCTGAGCAGGGAGGGAACAATGTTCCCTAACTCATGAGCTCCGGTTTGGGATGGTGGGTTTTTACCCCATAAGGGACTCCCCCTCACCCCCTTCTCTGGAGGTGCTTTCAGGCACCTCCCTATTTCCAACGGCAGTCCCTCCTATACGTTCTAAGGGGACTGCTAGGAAAAACAGCAGGCAGCCCATTGCCGAAAGCCCATCGTGTAAGCGGCTCGGTAGGGCAAACCCCTCAAAAGACCTGCTGGCAAGAATATTAAACCTTGCCGGGGGCAAGTCCTGTGCCTCCCCACAAAAGACTGGTGACGCTGCCAAGGGGACCTGCGATGTCCTGGGAGGGGAGGGCCAACTGGAGGCTCCTCCTGTGATAGAGATGGTCCTTGAGAAAACCCAGCCTCAGAAAGTAGGGCCTTCCATGGGGGGGAATCCGGGCTCGGCGGCAAGCACCGAACCCGAATCCGCCCCTATGCAAGGTCCTCCTCAAACGGCTGAGGGCTACGAGGCAGTACAAGGAGGGGGGAGATCTCCTCCAACCGGTGCCCCTGCGACCACCAGGACCTTCTCTATTTTGGAGAAGGACCTAGCTGAGGCCGGTCCATCTGGCCTAGGGGCTCCTATCGGCGGAGGTGAGAAGCGGGTTCATTTCCCGCCCTCCTCTCCAAAAAAAGACAAAGACTAAGAAGACTCGGGGCTCTTCTCCACCCGCGGGGACTACAGGGATGGATGGGTGTGCTGCCACTTTGGCAAGCGACCAAGCTAAGATCGGCCCCTCTGGTTGCAGAGCCCCTGACTAAGACTAAATGGGCACAGGGCGGAGCCTCGATGACATTGGGGCCCCTCATTCAGAGGTTACCTGGCGTTTTTGAGCCCGCTGGCTTCAAACGCTTCCTCATTATTCGCTCCACTGATGGCACCATGTTGGCCAAGGGCAACATGATCCATCAGAGGAGAGGATTAGCTAGTGCAATTGGTAGAGAGCCGAAGGTAACCCGTTTCTTGGAGGGAAGCCTTCTGGCGAATGCGGCAAATCCCACCGAGGCGGCCAAGATAAGTGCTCTTTGGACACTTCATGGCATCCCCGGTGAGTGTGATGCCGCACTCTACGATGAACTTTGTGAAAGGAGTAGTTTATGCGAGGGAACTCATTGATTACTCCATTAAGGACATCACCCTAGAGCTGGCCGACCATGGGGCAGTGGGGGTCGAATGTGTGATGAGAAAACAGGGAGGGGCCTTGAGACCCACCCCTACACTATTCATCCTGTTTGACTGTGACAGGCTCCCTGAGTCAGTGCGTGCCGGTTGACACCGCTACCACGTGAAGGCATTCGTGCCACGGCGGTGCTATTACTGTCACCGCTTTGGCCATACGAATCATTCTTGTAGATGTGCAAAGTTTGTGTAAATTGCTCCAAGGCCTCACACGATGTCTAAATCGTATGTGGCCAAGTTTGTCAATTGCGGAGAGCAGCACCTTGCTTCTTCAAAGCAAGGTGGTGCATATCTCCTTGAGAAAGAAATCCTGGCCGTTCAGGCCCAGGATCGACTCTCATTCCACGAGGCTAAGGACTTGGTCCTGGGACGTCATATGCCTCAATAGTTAGAAAGGCACCCTCTGCTCCTGGCCCATCCAGGCCAACGAGCACGGTTATTTCCGTGCCCATTCAGAGCCCTTCTGCGGGCTCTACTCAATCCAGCGCTCCCCTGGTAAAGCTGGCGGCAAAAAGGGTTAACACCCAGCCTCGGCTAAAACCAGGGCTCTCCCCTCTTCCCCCAGTGTGACCGTTTACCGTAAGGCGAAACGGCCACGCGCTTCCAACGAGTTGTAGACTCACAGGAGGCAACACGCCTGAAGATGGTCGCTAGGCCATCTTCCATGGTTCCTAAAGCTGTTTCCCGAAAGGAGGACAGCGACAAAGAGCTTTGGCTACTTCGCCCATGCCTACTGGTAGAGTGAGTGGCTCAGAGATGGTGGTTCCTTGTAAAGAGGGTCCCCCGCCTCCAAAGCCGCAACACCTGCCTAAGGTTTCGAGGCGGAGGGAGGAAAAGACTTGCATGGCGAGCACAACCTCCTCCAATAAGTCCTCGAAGGCGACAGCGCCTTCAGCGCTTTGTCCGGCCAACAGCGCCCGGGGTTCTGCCCCCCGGAAGCCTACGGCCATTCCCGTGAGGGTCTTCTGTTCAAGGAGGGCCCCTGCATCTCCTCTGAGCTAGGCCTGGAGGGCATATTCCTTCAATGGAATGGCCGTGGACTCCAGGCCAACTGGGAAGAGCTGCGGAGGCTCGTCTCGTCCCATTCCCCGTTAGCTATCTTTTTGCTGTAGACCATGCTAGGCGCGTACTTCCTGCCCGCCCTCCCGGGGTATAAGGGTCTTGCGACCCCACCACCGCGGGATGGCCGGGCTGGGGGATGCGCGGTTTACACCGAGCATGATGTCTCCGTTCTTCCTTTCTCTTTAGATACCTCCTTTCAGGCAGTGTCTGTGCAGATACACCTGGATAGGAGGTATACTATCATTTCTGCGTACATTCCACCTTCAGCTGACTTCGACGCGGGGGACTTCCACTGCGTTCTGGCACGGTTGCCGAGGCCCTATTTCTTGCTTGGAGATCTGAACGGCAGGCATCCTCTCTGGGGAGATTACTCCATAATTTCCAGTGGACAAGTCCTTCCTGATCTGATCGAAGAGCTTTAAATGGGTGCCCTAAATGTGGATGAGTTTACGCATCATTGTCCGAGAACCGCTTCATTTTCTTGCCTTGATCTATCTTTGTGCTCTTCGGATGCACAGCCTGATTTTGATTGGGGGGTTGGTCGATGACCTCCATGGTAGTGATCACTTTCCCATTCAAATATCATTTTCAGGGCAACTGCCGCCTGAGAGCCCACCTCGGGGGTGCTTGGCGCGTGCACTGTGGCCTGCATTTCAGGAAATGACTGAATTCTCTATCTCAGTTGAGTTTAGGTCGGTAGATGAGGCCATTGAGTTCTCCGGCAACCTCATTGCCGTGGGCCTGACTACTATTCCTAGGACATCTGGCCGTTTTTGCACGCCGACCACTCCCATGGTGGTCCGCCGAGTGTGAGACGGCCTTCAAACAGAAGCGTTATGCCTACATGCACTATAAGCGCCGCCTGAACAATTTCACTGTCGCTGAATTTCGTCAGGCTAGCGCTAGGTTCCATTATATTTCAAGGCAGGCCTGCCGCTCTTCTTGGCTGGCGTACGTGTCCTCTTAACGGGAAGGCCCCTTTAGCAGAGGTGTGGAAGCGAGTCAAAAGGATTTGGGGCAAGTTCTCGCAGGACCCCCCTCCCGTTCTCCAGGAGAATGGGATCGCAATCTCGGACCCCGCGTCCATGGCGAAATCCTTAGCGACCACTTTTTCTGCATTCTCCAGCGGGATGCTGCTCCGCCAGCATTCAATGCACGTTGTGATGTCGCGGAAGGCCGCCAGCTGGATTTTGCCTCCCGAGGCGGAGAACCTTCAACGACAAGTTTTCTATGAGTGAGTTGCGCTCCGCTCTCGCTTCTTGCGCAGACACCGCCCATGGTCCGGACGATGTCCCGTACGCCATGCTTCGACACCTGGGTGAGCGAGGCATGGCCTTTCTGTTAGATTGCGACCGGTGCCTTCCGCACTTCCCCCATTGAGAGCCTGTTGCTCGATGCTGGGGAGATGCCACTCACTCTGCGCTGCGTGCAATGCATCACTCGCCTGTATGCGCGAGCCCCGCGCCTCCCTCAGTCTCCAATAGCTCTCACTGCATCCGCAGCTGATCTCAACGGTGTTTATGCCTCCGAGAGACGCCAGTCATACCCTAAGCCCTTTGGGTTTAGGGCCACGAAACTCCTTCGAGAGCTAGATATAGCTCTCGGGCCGGTGGCGGCCCTTGTTCTGCCCACGACACCACCCTTGAGGGTACCACATTTGGCTATTTGTCGCCATGCCTCTGCTCCCAAAGCTTGTATAGCGCCGGGAGTATTGCGTTCGACCTTTTTCGAGCACACCATGTGTCACGCTGGAACCGTGCCAGTGTATACGGATGGCTCCAAGTCCCAAGAGGGGGTCGGCTTCCATGCCGTATCCCCTCTGTTTGAAGTCAGTGGGGCTCTTTCAGGCGCTGCGTCTGTCCTCACGGCCGAGCTGGTGGCAATACACCACTCGGTACGGGAGATTACGCGACGTGCCTGGTTCTGAGACCGGATTGTGATCTATAGCGACTCACAAAGTGCTCTGAGTGCTCTCGGGGCATTGGAATCTCCGCATCCCCTGGTTCGCGATATCTGTGATGCGACGGTTATGGCGAGCCGGGCACATGTCGAGATTATCTTCTGCTGGGTCCTTGGACATGTAGAAATTGCGGGGAATGGGGGCGCCAAAGAGTCCGCGAGGACTCTGCGACCAGACCAGCATTTCGCTCTTCCTCACACCGACTACATGGCAGGAATATGGGCAGCTCTTCGGACTGCTTGGTAAAGAAGATGGGAGACGGTCGAAGGGAACTTAAAGTTGCGTGCCATTGCGCCGCGACTGTTCCCATGGACCTATCCCCCAATGCCGCAATGGCTTCAGGTCGCTTTCTGTCGTCTCCGAATCGGACACACTCGTGTGACACATCGCTAGTTGATGGTGCGCTCTATTGCGACGACTGCTTCTTCCAGACTGTTCGGCACATTCTTGTTGAATGTCTCAGTTTGGCTGATCTTGGCGCATGTTACCTGTCCCGGTACCGGGATAGGCGGGGTTGCTTACCGCCCGTCCCTTGTACTTGGGACAAGTGCGTGCACATTGACTGGTGGACTTGTTGACTCTTGGGGGGGAGGCCAGCCTTCTCCCGATTATTTAAGCAGGGTTTGTTTTTTTGTTTTGTTTTGTTTTTTTCCCGTTAGGTTGCACGCTCCTGCGCCGGGAGGACCTTCCCCCGATGCAGGAGCTTGCTTCCTTTCCCTCTTTTTGAGGTGTTTTTCGTCTCTCTAATTTTATTTTAAAGTAGCCTAGAACTAGGCCATTTTTTATACGGCGACTAATGCCCAAGTAGGCAGTCGCCAGATGATATCTTAAAAAAAAAAAAATGGTGGGTTTTTAACAACCTGCTTCATCTCCACCCATACCTTCTTCACATACCTTTTCCTTCTCACTTCACACACTATCCTTTTTAAGCTGTGCCCAAGGTGGAGTTGCCATGCTGAAGGGGTGCCAGGTTACCAGGCGAGAGAGGTGGACTTAAATGGCGGCACCTGGCTCTGCCATTCCTGTACGCACCCCTTGCAGAGTGGGCTACTGCGAGGCATGACTAGCGTCTGCATCCCATAAAAAAATTTAGTCACCACGCCCAATTATGACAAAACCAAAAATTTCCCCACGTCCACTTTCGGAGCCACCCTCGGGCAGCTCCACTGAAAAAATGGAGGCCCCTTTACCCCCATGGTTTCACAGGAAAAGCTCAAAAATTCTTTCATCGGAGAGGAGGCCTACTATTCTCCTTTGCCTACGGGTGTACGGGACTCCCTTCACCCCCTTGTCTGGAGGTGCCCTCAAGTGCCTCCCTCTTTCCAGTGGCACTCCCCACTTTACTTTCCAAAGGGACTTGCTAAGAAAGCTAGGGCAAACCCCCTTAAGGGGGAGAGGGAAGACAGGGCCCATCGGCCACTTGCCTCCAGAGACCTGCTGGCTCGCATACTAACCTTAGCAGGGGTCAAGGCCTGTGCCTCCCCTTATTTAACTTGTGACACCGCTGACAATGGGACCAGTGATGTCCTGGGGGGATGGCCAAATGAAGCCCCCTCCCCCAGATAGACACGGTCTGAGGCTGGGTTTGGTAGAGCCATCCATGGGGGTGAATCCGGGCTCGGCGCCAAGCAACGAACCTGAGTCTGCCCCTATGCAAGGTCCTCCTCAAATGGCTCGGGTCTCCAAGGCAGTACAAGGAGGGGAGGGATCTCCTCCTCCGACCTGTGCCCCTGCGACTGCCAGGTCCTTCTCCATATCAAAGAAGGACCTTGCTGAGGCCAGTCCATCTGGCCTGAGGGCTCCTGCCTGCGGAGGGGAAAAGTGGGTTCATTCCCCGCCCTCCTCTTCCCAAAATAAAAGACTCAGTGCTCCTCTCCATCCGTGTGGACGAATGGGTCTGCTGCTTCAGTAAGCAACCAAGCCTAGATTGGCACATCCGGTCGCACTGCCCCACCGGGTGCGGATTCCCTGACAAAGACCATAGGTACAAGTGCTCAGAGCGGAGCCTCAATTACGTCGGGTCCCTTCATTCAGAGACTACCCGTCATTTTTTAGCGTGCTGGCTTCAAATGCTTCCTGGTTATTCACTCCATTGATGGCAACATGATCCATCAGAGGAGAGCTTTAGCTAGTGTGATTATTAGAGAGCCGAAAGTGCCCCGTTTCTCGGATGGGAGCCTTTTGGCGAATGCGTTGAATCTCTCTGAGGCAGCCATGATTAGTGCCCTTCGGACACTTGATAGCACACCTGTGAGGGACACCACACTCTACCATGAACTTCGGGAAAGGAGTAGTTTAGGCGAGGAAACTCGTGGACTACTACTCCATAGACATCACCTTAGAGCTGGCTGAGCATGGGACGGTCAAGGTCGAACTGGCGATGAGAAAACAAGGAGGGGCCTCGAGACCCACCCCTACACCCTTTGTCATGTTCCACTGTGACAAGCTCCATGAGTCAGTGCATGCCGGTTGGTATCCCTCGGGGCGCTGATAGGGCTACTCCTTTACTTTTTTATCGATCCTTTGTTCATTTGAAGCTCGACTATGGATGCGAGTTTTATGCATCCACAGCTGAGTGTGTATTGCGGAAGGTGGACTCGATCCTCCATACTGGCTTTCGCCTGGCAACCAGTACCTTTTGCACTTCCCCCATTGAGAGCTCACTTGCCAATGCTGGGGTGATGCCACTCACTGTATGCCCAAGCCTGGCGCCTCCTTCAGTCGCCAACCTCTCTCACTGCATCTGCAGCTGACTTCGACGGTGCCTATGTCGCCGAGAGACGCCAGTCATACCCTAAGCCATTTGGGTTTAGTGCTAGGAAACTCCTTCAAGAGCTAGGTATAGCTCTCGAGCTGGTGGTGCCCCTGGTTCTGCCCAGGACGCTACTGTAGACGGTACCACCTTTGGCTATTTGTTGCCTCTGCCCCCAAAGCTTGTACAGCGCCGGTAGTATTGCACTTGACCTTTTTGGAGCACACCTCATGTCATGCTGGAAGCATGCCAGTGTATACGGGTGGCCCCAAGTCCCAAGAGGGCATCGGCTTCCACACCATATCCTCCCTGTTTGAAGGCAGTGGGGCTCTGTCAGTCGCTGTGTCTGTCTTCACGGCTGAGCTGGTGGCAATACACCACTGTATGGGAGATTACGCAATGTGCCTGGTTTGGAGACTTGATTGTGATTTATAGTGACTCACAAAGCGCCCTGAGTGCTCTCGGGGCATTGGAGTCTCCACATCCCCTGTTTCATGATATCCCCGATGCCACGGTTTTGGCAAGCTGGGCGGATGTCAAGATTATCTTCTGCTGGGTTCCTGGACATGTAGGAATTTGTGGGGAATGAGGGCGCCAAAGAGTGCCAGGACTTGGCGACCGGACCAGCGTTTCGCTCTTCCTCACATCGACTACATGGCAGGAATACGGGCAGCTCTCCCGGCCGCTTGACAAAGAAGATGGGAGATGGCCAAAGGGAACTTAAAGTTGTGTGCCATTGCGCCGCGAATGTTCCTATGGACCTACCCCTCAATGCCGCGAAGACTTCAGGTTGCTTTCTGTCATCTCTGAATTAGAAACACTCGCAGGATGCATGTCCATTTGATGGAGCGCTCACCAGTGCTGTACTGTGAAGACTTTGGCGCATTCTTGTTGAATGTCCCATTCTGGGTGATCTCCACGCATGTTGCCTGTCCCTTGTAGTCGGGACGAGTTCATGCACATTGACTGGTGGACTCTAGACTTTTGGGGGGAGGCCAGCCTTCTTCCCTTTATTTAACTAGTTTTTTGGAGGGGTTCTTGTTATTTTAGTAGGTTGTACGTTCCTGTGCCTGGGGAAAGCGGACCTCCTTCCAACGCCGGAGCTTACTTCCTGCTTGTTGCCTTTTCCTTTATTAAAAAATTTTTTGTTTGTCTTTTTGTATCTTAATTTAAAGTAACTAATATTTGGCAGTGTTGAATACGGCGACTAATGCCCAAGTAGGCAGTCGCCAGATGAGCTCCTAAATTTTTTGAAAAAATTAAAAATTCCCTACAACCTCTCCCCACATCTTTCTCTGGTTGGCCTCTAATTTCACAGGGTAGACACTGACCAGTTCCCTGTCACCCAGCCATCCTAGATTGGGGTTCTGGTTTGGGGTGGTGGGTTTTAACAACCTGCCTCACCCCCACCCTCACCCTCACCTTCCTTGCATACCTGTGACAATAATAGGGTCCCCATGTCCATTAATGAAAAAAAAACAACAAGAAAAACCCACAAGATACCCTGACCCCTTGCTCTCCCACTAGATTTCTCTTTTTTGGACCAAACCTCATCTACCAGAGAGGAGGCTTACTCCTCTCAGGCATAGAGGTGTGGATGACTCCCCCCTTACCCCCATTCTTTGGAGGCGATTCCTTCTCGTTTCTAGCAGCTTTTCCCCCTTTAATTTTACAGTGGACTACCTAGAAAGCACACAGGTGGTCCAAAATTGATTTCTCCCGCTGGGATCAGCTCAATAGGGCCAAGACCCTTAGGGGGCCATGGGAAGGCAGGGCCCATCAGCCCATGCCCCCTAACATCTTGCAGTCTTGTATTTTCAGGTTACTGGGCACCACCGTACCTACCCGCCCTCTTTTCCCCATTGGATGCTGGTTCACCGGCCCTGTATGAGACAAAAGGTACCTCAAATGGGATCTGTGATGTCTTGGGGAGAGAAAGCACATGGAAGACCCTGCTGGGATCGACATGGTCCCTGAGGTGACCCAGCGCCCCAGACTGTTGGATCTTAAATGTGGTTAAACCTGGGCTCAGTGCCAAGCACAGAACCTAAGTCTGCCCCTGTGCAAGCTTCTCATCAGATGGCTCAGGGACCCCCTGAGAATTGAGCACAAGACGGAACCTCCTTACCTGGCTGGTGCCCCTTTGACAGCCAAGACCTTCTCAATTTCAGAAAAAGATCTTGCTGAGGCTGGTCCATCTGGACTAAGGGCTCCTTCCAGTGGAGGAGAGAAGCAGGTTCATTCCTCACCCTCCTTCCCTAAAATAAAAGAAACGAGAAAAAGACTCAGGACTCCTCTTCCTCCGCTGGAGCCCCGGAGACGGATGGGTGCACTGCCGTTTCAGGAAGCGACCTAGCCAAGATCGCCACATCTGCTCCCATGGAAAGAGCGGAGCCTTGAGTCTTTTTAGTCGCAAGTGCATAGAGCTGAGCTTCGATTATGTCGGGGCACCTCATTCAGAGACTACCCAGTGTTTTCAAGCCTGCTGACTTCAAACACTTTCTAGTTATTCACTCCACTGATGGTAGCATGTTGCCCTTGGCCAACATGTTCCATCAGAGAAGATTGGTAGATAACCGAAGGTGACCCGTTTCTTGGATGGGAGCCTTATGGCAAATGTACCGGATCCTTCTGAGACAGACAAGATTAGTGGTCTTCGGGCATTTGATGGCACGCCGGTGAGTGTGACACCGCACTCTACCAGGGAAGACAGGGCCTGTCGACACATAGCCTTCAAAGACCTGCGATTGTGCATAATGAGCTTAAAGGGGGACATTGTATGTGCCCCCCTCTCTTCCCCAAATCCCCGTAAGGGGCACGGCGATTTGCTCTCCTGGCCGCCGTGCTGAAGGGACTCAGCGCCCCATCCGACCCCAGCTTGGCATTCTTTTTCTCCTGCTAACCCCTACTTCATCTTCTGTATCAATTCTCTTTCACCCTGAATCATCCTTCCATCTACGTTTTTTTGTCGATCTCAGTGTATCAGAGCTGTCTGTCAGGGGGTGTGACCCCATAGCTGGATCCTGCTTGTGTTGGTTGGTGGGTGCCTGAGCCGGAGTGGCGCTCTTGGGGGTCTTTGCTTTCCCAACCAGTAAATTTCCGAGGCTGGCCGGTCATTTTTAAAACAATGGTTAGTTCAGGGGACGACGGGCCGGCGCTCCGAGTAGGTGTCTCGACAGTAGACTCTGACTGCGCTGCACAAGTTCGCACCCTTTTTTATGCTCTACTTTATATGGGTAATAATAAAAAAAATTCTGTCCCAGGTTCTAGTACTATGCCTGTCAATAAGTCCTCTTTTCCAAGCTTGTTAGATCCCTCCGCAGAAGAGATAGATCCTGATTTGGATTATCCTCGTTTTCTGGTGCTGAATTCCAGTTCCGGGTCCCCGCTTTCTAAATTGGACTTGTTTGATTTGAATGAGGAGTTTGAGTCCCACTCTGGTGCGCCCCGCCGTATGTGGGCCTGTGGTAGTGGCAATTTAGTGGTTGAGGTATCTTCGCGAGAGCAGTGTGGTGCCGTGCGGGATTTGTCCTCCCTTTCGTAGGTCCCAGTTTCGGTTGTGCCCCACCCTAACCTTAATTTTGTTAAGGGAGTGATTCGCTCCAAATTATTGGAATATGATGTTTCGAGACTATAGGATAAACTTTTGTCCCATAGGGTTACAGACGTTTATAGGGTTTCTAAGTCTGTTGGTCCTGCTAAGGTTCCTACGAGTACCCTCATCATTACCTTTGAGCATCAGGATCTACTCCAGTTTGTTCATGCTGGTTATCTTCATGTCCCATTGTGTCGAGCTTCCCAGACGTTGTTTTAATTGCCACCAGTTTGACCATATGAGCAGCAATTGTAGCCTGTGCTTTGGCATATCATGGCTCCTCTTGTGGGAATCATGAATGTTGTGCCAATTGTGGAGGTTCCCATAGCGCGGCTTCGCGTTCTTGTCCCATATTCCTATTTGAGAAGGAGGTCCTGGCTCTTCGGGACTCCCTGAGGCTGTACTTCCGTGAGGCCCGTCGTAGGATGCAGGGGCAGCTCACCCCCTCCAGCCATCTCTTCTCTGATGTTCTCTGGTAGGTGGGGTCCCACCATCCTCATCCCGGTCATCCCACTCCTTTGTCTTCACGCAGTCCCTCTGTTGCTCCTTCTTCCCTGCCTTTGGTCCCTCCGTTGTGCCCTCTCCTTTGCCATGGTCTCTTTTCATGTTCCTCCCTCTGTCGCGGACCGTGAGACCAACCGAGCTGAGACGCTGAAGGATATCCAGCAGTCACTCCAGGCGTCTGCCCCTGCTGTTTCTTCCGTTCATTTGCCTCAGCGCAAATCGAAGGGTTCCTCTTCACCCCGTTCACAGTCTAAGCGCACTCTGATGAGGCTGGTTTGGCCCCCGAGTCGGTTGTTGAACCCGTTCACAGTCCAAGCGCACTCTGATGAGGCTGGTTTGGCCCCCGAGTCGGTTGTTGAACCCGTTCACAGTCCAAGCGCACTCTGATGAGGCTGGTTTGGCCCCCGAGTCGGTTGTTGAACCCGTTCACAGTCCAAGCGCACTCTGATGAGGCTAGTTTGGCCCCCGAGTCGGTTGTTGAAGCATCCTCTGTTTTGATGTCTTCTCCTCCCGGTCTTCGTTGGCATTACCGATGTCATTGTCCGGGCGGAAGTTCACCTACCCCGGTCCCTTCTTCCTTGCCCCTTACCTCTGTGCAGTCTTCTATGTCTCCTACCCCAGTTTCTTCTCTCTTGCCTCCTACCCATGTTGCTTCATCTCCTTCTGACCCTGTTCCCTCCTCACTCTCTGACCCTGTTCCTTCCCTCCTCCATCTGATCCCTTACCCTCTGACCCTTTGCCTTTTCACCCTCTGTCCATGTTCCATCTCTGCTCGATCTCCCTTTCCCTCCACCAGGCTATGAGCCCTCCACGTTGGGGGTTCGGTCTGGCTCTCAGCTCTCGCCTCCCGACGCTCACGCTGCCAAGTCTGTGCTGGGTGCGTCCCCAGCTCATCGCAATTTGTCGCTTGTCACTTCTGGCCCTTCTAGTAGTCGGGAACCTTCGACGGCTTCCGTCACTAGAATCCCGACGTTGGTGTCGAGACAACAGTAATGTCATGTCATCCTACAGTGGGATGAACTCCAGCTCTTGCTTTCTAGCGTTCGGTCCTTGGTGGTCTGTTTGCAAGAATATAATCTTGGGACTCGCCCCTTGCCGGCACTTCCGCACTTCCGAGTGTTTAATTCCATCCCCTCGGCCAGGGGCGTGTCCCATGGTGGTGCTTCTCTTTTAATTTCCTCTGTACCACTTCCCCTCCGTACTACCTTGCAGGCTGTTGCTGTGAGGGTTTGTATTTCCAAGCTTTTAACTGGTGTTCTGTATACATCCCCCCGATTTTAATTTGAGTCGGTCTGACCTTTTAGAGCTCACAAGTCAGTTACCTGACCCGTTTTTATTAGTTGGTGATTTTAATGCTCGCCACCCATCTTGGGGTGATACTGCCCGTAATTCCCGGGGCTGAGTAGTTGAGTCCCTCTCATTATCCGATTCCCTTTGTCTTTTAAATTCCCGGCTATTATACTACTTACCATGTTCAAACGGATTATTTTAGTGCTGTAGACTTGTCCTTATGTTCGCCCGGCTGTTTCCTCGATTTCCGGTGGTCGATTCGGGACGACCTTTCCGGGAGTGATCACTTCCCGATCGTCCTGTAGGCCACCCGTGCCTTTTCCTCCCTCCTCGTTGTGATATGTGGCAAGCAAATTGGGTTTGGTTCAGGAAGTTACAAGGAAAGAAAGTACCCTAGGAGACCTTACGGTCCATTCAAAGAGGGTACCTTTGGACTAGCAATCGAGCGGGCACATGGCTGCTCAATTGTTTTGCGTCCCTAAAGGCCACTTTTCAAGACTTTGTCTAGTCTTGACTTGAACTGGTCAACAGATTCACAGTTGACAACTTCCACTGGAACTGCGTTCCACTTACCGCAGATACTGTAGGTGAAAAAATTTCCACGCAGATTGCGGTTGTAACGCTTCGGTTCAAGTTTGAAGCCGTGATTGCGCGTTCTGTTCTCACTCAGTGTGAAAATATCCCGGTAGTCAACATTGTCGAACCCTCGAAGTATTTTGAAAACTTCGATGAGCTGACCACGCAGTCTACGGGTTTCCAGCGAGAACAGATCTAATTCCCTTAGTCTATCTTCATAACTTTTATGTCGGATAGAGGGAATCACTTTGGTTGCTCTAGCTTGTACGCATTCCAACCTTGCGATGTCCTTTCGAAACGAAGGACTCCAAAATTGTACGGCATACTCCAAGTGCGGCCGAACGAGGGAGTTGTACAGACAAAGTACTATCTCCTTGTTACGGTATCCAAACTGGCGCTTTATGTAGCCTAACATCCTTTGGGCTTTCTTCTTTGCCTCGATGCACTGTTTCGAGAACTTGAGGTCGCTAGTGATAGTAACACCCAAGTCCTTCTCAGTGTCACTCGATTCAAGAGCAGTGCCCTTAAGGATGTACTGAGATTTGAGGTTTCTGTGGCCTATATGCATCGATTTGCATTTGTTCACGTTAAAAGGAATTTGCCACGTGTCCGACCACTCCCCAATCCTTTGAAGGTCCTCTTGGAGGTGGGCAGTGTTCCCCTCCTTTGCCACATTGATACCAAGCTTGGTGTCGTCGGCAAATTTGGAGATTTTGGCAACTATGTCTCCGCCCATGTTGTTGACATAGATAATAAACAGTAGTGGTCCCAGGACGGAACCTTAAGGGGCACCGCTAGATACGGGCACCCATTCAGAGGCCCGTCCATTCACCACTACTCGTTGCCGTCTGTCACTTAGCCAGCTCTCTATCCAACCTGCTACCTTGCCGTCTATGCCCTGTGCACGCACTTTCCAGAGAAGGCGGCGGTGTGGTACCTTATCAAAGGCCTTTTGGAAGTCAAGGTACACAACATCCACCGCTTTATCCCGATCATGCTCACTGAACACGAAGTGGAAGAATTCCACAAGGTTCGTCAGGCATGACCGTTGCCTTCGGAAGCCGTGCTGGGAACTCTTCAGTAGCAGCTTTGACTCTAAATAAGACGTTATCTTGTCCACTATCATGCTTTCCATGAGTTTACAGACTATCGAAGTCAAACTGATGGGTCGGTAGTTTGACGGATGGCTGGTGTCTCCTTTCTTGAAGATCGGAGTCACCTCCGCCTCACGCCAGTCTCTAGGAACGCATCCGGTCCGGATTTACATGTTAAAGATAGCGCACAGATGTCGTGATACTTCATCGCACACTTCCTTTAACACCTTGGATAGAAACCCGTCCGGTTCAGGGGACTTATTCGTCTTTAGGTCAGCGATCTTTTTCTTTATTTCTCCTTCGGTGAAGTCCATTGCCTCCAGCTTTTTCCCCCGAGTAGGAACTCGTTGGCTGGGGGATGGGACTACACTCTTCAGTAAACACTGAAGAGAAGTAGTCATTGAGCAGGTTAGCATTTTCTGTATCTGAGTCAGTTAATGCACCCTCCTCGTCCACTAAGGGCCCAATCCTACGATGGATTGGTTTATGGCTATTTAAATAGCTGAAGAACTCCTTGGGATTCTCCTTGCAGATTCTCGCCACTCGGAGTTCCTCAGTACGCTTAGCCGCCCTTATGCTGGACTTCACTCTCCTGGCTAGCCTCCGGTACTCACCAAAGGCACCCGAGATCTTCGATCGCCGGTACGCATTTTTCTTCTTCCTAAGCAGTTGCCGATTTCTCGATTAAACCACTTTGGTTGAACAGAAGACCGACGGAGGCATTTCAGAGGGAAGCAACTTGATTGAAGGCTCATGAACTTATTTTTGAAATTGTTCCACGAATCCTCAACCTCTTGGCATACCGCTAGCCTTACATCAGTCAACCCAGCACGAAGGCTTGCAAAGTCTGCTCTTCTCAAGTCAAGTTTCCTTGATTGACTGGCAACAGACCTTACCTTCGAGATCTTAACGCTAAATCTAACTAGCTGGTGATCACTGCCACCGAGCTCTTCGCCTACAGAGACATCCTCAACGATATCCTCAGAGGTGAAGACCAAGTCGAGGATATTGTCTCCTCTCGTCGGTTCTCTGACCCATTGAGTTAGGAACTTGTTGTTGGCGAACTCCAGGAGTAGCGCGCTCTCGCCACAGGCTGCTCTGGTTTCCCAGTCATCTTGTCTGTTGAAGTCGCCCATAACGATGCACACTCTGCCTTGAACAAGCTCACCCAGCAGCTGGTACAGTTCCCTGTCCTTCTCAACGGGTTGGGAAGGAGGTCTGTAAAGCAGCAGGGTCCTATATCTGACAGGACCTTTCTCTAGGTCAACGCCTAGGAGCTCGTGATCAGATATAATGTTGGAGTTCGTAGATTTGATTGTATCCTTGACATACAACATTACACCGCCACCCTCTCTGTCTGGCCTATTTTTGTGGAAGAGTTGGTAGCCAGGAACCGTGAATTCGCCTTCAAAGTCTCGGTTTGAGGTTTTTATCCACGATTCTGTTATGGCTACCATTTCGGGTTCTTCCGTCGCTACGAGGCCACGGAGCTCAGGAAACTTGTTCCTGATTGACCTCGCATTGAACAGAAGAACTTTCAGGGAGTCCCCTAATGTAGGACTTCCTATACTCTTCCGTTTCCCGGCTTCTTGTTTGTCGTGGTGGCACCATTTTTGACAACCTCCGAGAAGGTTGTTTGGGGAGTGACTCGGGCGTACTGGGGTACGTCCGCCTTCCCAATGGGCCGGACACTCCTTTGGGTGCGCTCCACGACATCCTGGATGAGGTTGGCTAGGAACGCTTTGCCCTTAAAGGAGAGGTGCACCCCGTCCCTTTGGTAGCACAAGTAGCATAATAAAAAGTTTGGATGTAGCAAATAAATACAAAAAAATAAGTACCTCTATTGAAATGGAACGAATGTTCTTTTGAGGTACTTAACTCATTCAGATGCAGAAAATGCTAACCTCCTCAACGACTACTTCTCTTCAGTGTTTACTGAAGAGTGTGGTCCCATTCCCCAGCCCACGGATTCCTACTCGGGGGAAAAAGCTGGAGGCAATGGACTTCACCGAAGGAGAAATAAAGAAAAAGATCGCTGACCTAAAGACGAATAAGTCCCCTAGACCGGACGGGGTTCTACCTAAAGTGTTGAAGGAAGTGTGTGATGAGGTATCGCGACATCTGTGCGCTATCTTTAACATGTCAATCCGGACCAAACGCGTTCCTAGAGACTGGCGTGATGCGGAGGTGACTCCTATCTTCAAGAAAGGAGACCGTAACCAACCGTCGAACTACCGATCTATCAGTCTGACTTCGATAGTCGGTAAACTCATGGAAAGCATCATGGTGGACAAAGTGACTCGTATTTAGAGTCAAACCTGCTACTGAGGAGTTCCCAGCACGGCTTCCGAAGTCAAAGGTCATGCATGACGAACCTTGTGGAATTCTTCCACTTCGTTTTCAGTGAGCACGATCGGGACAAGGCGGTGGATGTGGTCTACCTAGACTTTTAGAAAGCCTTTGATAAGGTACCACACCGCCACCTTCTCCGGAAAGTGCGAGCGCTTGGCATAGACGGAAAGGTAGCCGGCTGGATCGAGAACTGGCTAAGTTGCAGACGGCAACGGGGGGTGGTGAATGGACAGTCTTCTGAGTGGGTGCCCGTTACTAGCGGGGTGCCTCAAGGTTCTGACCTGGGACCACTACTATTCATCATCTAAGTCAACGACATGGTTGCGAAGATTTCCAAATTTGCCGACGATACCAAGCTTGGTATGAACGTTGCAAAGGATGGGAATACTGCCCGCCTGCAGGAAGACCTTGGGAAGATTGGGGAGTGGTCGGACACGTGGCAAATGCCGTTCAACGTGAACAAGTGCAAAGTAATGCATATCGGCCACAGAAATCCCCAATCTCATTATATCCTTAAGGGCACTGCTCTTGAGTCTATTGACACTGAGAAGGACTTGGGTGTTACTATCACGAGCGACCTCAAGTTCTCGAAACAGTGCATCGAGGCAGAGAAGAAAGCCTAAAGGATGTTAGGCTACATAAAGCGCCAGTTTGGATACCGTAACAAGGAGATAGTACTTTGTCTGTACAACTCCCTCGTTCGGCCGCACCTGGAGTATGCCATACAATTTTGGAGTCCTTCGTTTCGAAAGGACATCGCAAGGTTGGAACGCGTACAAGCTAGGGCAACCAAACTGATTCCCTTTATCCGACATAAAAGTTATGAGGATAGACTAAGGGAATTAGATCTGTTATCGCTGGAAAACCGTAGACTGCGTGGTCAGCTCATCGAAGTTTTCAAAATACTTCGAGGGTTCGACAATGTTGACTACCGGGATATTTTCACACTGAGTGAGAACAGAACGCGCAATCACGGCTTCAAACTTGAACTGAAGCGTTACAACCACAATAGGTGTGCAAATTTTTTCACTTACAGTATCTGCGGTATGGGGAACGCACTTCCAGTGGAAGTTGTCAACAGTGAATCTGTTGACCAGTTCAAGTCAAGACTAGACAATGTCTTGAAAAGGGGCCGTTTAGGGACGCAAAACAATTGAGCAGCCTTGTGCCCGCTCGATTGCTAGTCCAAAGGTACCCTCTTTGAATGGACCGTAAGGTCTCCTAGGGTACCTTCTTTCCTTGTGACTCCTTGTAACTCTCTCTCTCTCTCTCTCTCTCTATCTCTCTCTCTTTTCTCTCTCTCTCTCTCTCTCTCTTCTCTCTCTCTCTCTCTCTCTCTCTCTCTCTCTCTCTCTCTCTCTCTCTCTCTCTCTCTCTCTCTCTCTCTCTCTCTCTCTCTCTCTCTCTCTCTCTCTTTCTCTCTCTCTCTCTCTCTCTCTCTCTCTCTCTTTTTTTTTTAGGGAGACCACCAGCCGGGAACTCCCTTAAGGTTCTTAGGGAGACCACCAGCCGGGAACTCCCTTAAGGTTCTTCTGTTCAACGCGAGGTCCATCCGGAACAAGTTTCTGGAATTAGTGGCCCTCGTAGCAACGGAAGAACCAGATCTGGTGGCCATCACGGAGTCGTGGATTCGAACCTCTGTTCGTGACTTTGAGGGCGAATTCGCAA
Organism: Ceratothoa steindachneri; assembly: GCA_963969495.1. Taxonomy (NCBI): domain Eukaryota; kingdom Metazoa; phylum Arthropoda; class Malacostraca; order Isopoda; family Cymothoidae; genus Ceratothoa; species Ceratothoa steindachneri. The sequence continues at coordinate 101,270,623 of OZ018325.1, read as the reverse complement.
TCCCGGGCTACCAGATCTTCCACAAAGACCGGCTGGCGAAGGAGGGGGGCGGAGTGGTGGTGTACGTGAGAAGTGTATTCACGGCAACGAGCAGCACCACCACCGCCCACCAAGAAGTCCTATGCGTGGACTTGGAGCTGGGTACCACCAAGTACAGGACTGTTACAGTTTATAGACCCCCATCCTCGACGGAGGATCAAGACAGGGACCTCTATAATCAACTGAATCAGTTAACTGAAGGCAGGGTGAGTATCGTCATGGGGGACTTCAACACTCACGTTGACTGGGCAACCAGAGAAACCCGCATCGACAACATACGGCTCCTTAACTTCGTAAATGAAGGATTCTTCACTCAATGGGTGAGATAACCAACACGAGGTGCAAACATCCTCGACCTAGTTCTCACATCCGAGGATGACATCATTGAGGAAGTTAGTGTAGATGAGGAGCTAGGTGGCAGCGACCACCGCCTCATCAGGTTCTGCATTCGAGTCCCAGCTCGCGAAGCAGTAGCTCGTGCTGCAGCCAAGCTGAACTTCAGAAAGGCAAATTTCGCGGGACTTCGTGCTGGCGTGGCAGCGATAGAGGTGGAAGATAGTGACAACGTCGAGCAACCATGGAAGAATTTCAAAAACTCATTCATGGCCCTGCAGTCACGATTCATTCCATCAGAACGCGGCCGAGTCGGAGCTAGTCAACCCAAGTGGTTCACCCCCGAAATCGGGAGAACCCTACGGAAGAGAAAAACCGCCTATCGCCAAGCGAAGAACACTGGAGAATTCGAGCACTACAGAAGTCTATGCCGAAGTGTCAAGTCCATGATAAGGGTGGCGAAACGCGCCGAAGAAGTCCGTGTGGCGAGACTCTGCAAAGAGAGCCCCAAGGAATTCTTCGGATACGTAAACAGCCGTAAGCCGACACGTAGACGGATCGGTCCCTTGGTGAAAGAGGATGGTGAGCTAGAGCTCAGTGACGAAGCGAATGCGACCATCCTCAACAAGTACTTCTCGTCAGTTTTCACTGAGGAGAAGGACACCACCCCTGAGCCTCGCGACAAGTACGAAGGCTCAGAGCAATTGGAGAGATTTCACTTCGAAGAGACGACAGTGCGTTCAAAGATCGACGCTTTGAACCGCTACAAGTTGCCAGGGCCCGATGGCTTCTTACCACGGGTGCTGAAGGAAGTGCGAGATGAGGTCTCCCCACATCTCTGCTCGATCTTCAGGAAATCGCTCGAGACTGGATGCGTGCCAAAGGACTGGCGAGACGCGGAAGTCACCCCCATATTCAAAAAGGGTAACGCGAGCGAGCCATCTAACTACCGGCCGATCAGCCTGACGTCGGTAGTAGGAAAATTGATGGAAAGTATCCTGGTTGACAAAATAACGCAGCACGTCGAGTCCAACCACCTATTGAGGAATTCCCAACACGGGTTCCGGCGGCACAGGTCATGCCTAACGAACCTTTTGGAATTCTTCCACTTCGTGTTCAGCGAACACGACCGGGAGAAGGCGGTGGATGTCATCTACCTCGACTTGAAGAAGGCCTTCGACAAGGTGCCCCACCGCCGATTGCTGAAAAAGGTTCGAGCGCTAGGCATCGCCGGAGCTGTAGGTGACTGGATCGAAAACTGGCTGCATAGTCGAAGGCAGCGAGTAGTGGTGAACGGGCAAAAGTCCGGTTGGCTACCGGTAACAAGCGGCGTTCCCCAAGGCTCCGTGCTGGGCCCCCTACTCTTCATCATCTATGTAAACGACATAGATGATGGCATAACTGCGAGGATTTCCAAATTTGCCGACGATACCAAACTAGGTATGAACGTGGCAGACGCGGAAAACGTCGAGAGACTCCAAGCCGACTTGAGGAAACTCGGGGAGTGGTCAGACAAATGGCAAATGCCGTTCAATGTCGAAAAGTGCAAGGTGATGCACATCGGCCACAGAAATCCCCAAGCCGTCTACAGCCTCAAAAACTCGGCGCTCGAGAGCACAGACATGGAAAAAGACTTGGGAGTCGTGATCACCAGCGACCTCAAGTTTTCCAAGCAGTGCATCGAGGCAGAGAAGAAAGCCCAGAGAATCTTGGGGTATATCAAGCGACAGTTTGGGTATCGGAACAGGGAAATCGTTCTCACTCTCTTTAATTCCCTGGTCCGACCTCACCTGGAGTACGCAGTCCAGTTTTGGAGTCCATCCCTTCGGAAGGACATCGCCCGACTGGAGCGAGTACAAGCCAGGGCGACCAAACTGATCCCCTCGATCAGGCACAAAAGTTACGAAGACCGCCTAGAAGAACTAAACCTCTTCTCACTGGAAACCCGAAGACGGCGCGGTCAATTAATCGAGATCTTCAAAATCCTCCGAGGTATTGACCACGTAGGCAACGGGGACATGTTCCAACTAAGCGAGGGCGTAACGAGAAATCACGGCTACAAAATTGAGCTGCCGCGTTATCACCGGGACAGATGCGGGAACTTCTTCAGTTACAGTATCTGCAACGAGTGGAACGCGCTTCCGCCAGAAGTTGTGAACAGCGACTCTGTGGAGCAGTTCAAAAGGCGCCTGGATAAAGTCCTGGTTCGCTGACCGGCTCACGAGTCCCTGACTCGTAACAAGTACCCTCTCGTATGGACCGTAAGGTCTTCTAGGGTACTTCTTTTCCTTGTGACACTCTCTCTCTCTCTCTTCTCTCTCTCTCTCTCTCCTCTCTCTCTCTCTCTCTCTCTCTCTCTCTCTCTCTCTTCTCTCTCTCTCTCTCTCTCTCCAGCCCAAGGAGGTGAAACTGCATTGGCAGTCCCACTTCTGCCATGCGGAGCCAATGAGAAGAAGAAAAAGGACCATAATGCAGCTCACCCCAGTGTAGAGGATTCGAGCGCTACTGGTGCGCATGGGAAGGGGGAAAGAGAAGAAGAGAAAAGAGAAACGGAAGAAGAGAAGAAAAATAAGATGAGGAAGAAAAAAAAGAAAAATGCAGAGATACAAGAGGAAAGCGGCAAGTCGCTTCCGAGAGGAAAGAATAAGTCGCCTGCTGACAAATGTGCAAGAGTCACCCTTATTGGTGATTCTCAAGCACGGGGCTTGCAGTCCCTGCTAGCGGCCCGCCTTCGCACTAGTGTGAAGGTAAGCTGCCTGCCAGGATGTGGTAACCACCACATCAGAGTAGAGGCTGAGAAATCACAGATTTCTGAGAGCTCAGTCGTTGCTCTGATGGTCAGTGGAAACGACCTGTACCTGAGAGGAGGTAGGGTAGGCCCTACAGATAAAATCCTCCACACGGTCATGGGTGCCGTGGACGACTGTGGGCTGAAAACCCGCAAACGTGTGGTAGTAGGGATGCTCCCGAGGAGAGGTCCAACACGGACCGCTCACTCGATGAATGTGTCTCTAAACCGGCGCCTGGCAGATTTGTGTACGGCAGAGGGGGTCTTTTTTGTGGACCCGTACCGCACCTTTTATGGTAGAAATGATCTCTACCAAAGGGATGGGGTACATCTTTCCTTTAAAGGAAAGGCCTTTCTGTCGAACATGATCCAGAATGTCGTAGAGAGGACCGAAAGGAGTATCCGGCCCAGAGTGAGGGCGGACGTACGCCAGTACGCCCGTGTCACTCCAGGAACGACCTTCTCAGAGGTCGCAAAAAGGGGTGCCTCGCCAACAAAGAAGCCGGGAAACGGAAGAGCATAGGGAGTCCTACAGTCGGGGACTCCCTGAAAGTTCTTCTGTTCAATGCGAGGTCAATCAGGAACAAGTTTCCTGAGCTCCGTGGCCTCGTAGCGACGGAAGAACCCGAAATGGTAGCCATAACAGAATCGTGGATAAAAACGTCAAACCGAGACTTTGAAGGCGAATTCACGGTTCCTGGCTACCAACTCTTCCACAAAGATAGGCCAGACAGAGAGGGTGGCGGTGTAATGTTGTATGTCAAGGATACAATCAAATCTACGAACTCCAACATTATATCCGATCACGAGCTCCTAGGCGTTGACCTAGAGATAGGTCCTGTCAGATACAGGACCCTGGTGCTTTACAGACCCCCTTCCCAACCCGTTGAGAAGGACAGGGAACTGTACCAGCTGCTGGGTGAGCTTGTTCAAGGCAGAGTGTGCATCGTTATGGGCGACTTCAACAGACAAGTTGACTGGGAAACCAGAGCAGCCTGTGGCGATAGCGCGCTACTCCTGGAGTTCGCCAACAACGAGTTCCTCACTCAATGGGTCAGAGAACCGACGAGAGGAGACAATATCCTCGACTTGGTCTTCACCTCTGAGGATGATATCGTTGAGGATGTCTCTGTAGGCGAAGAGCTCGGTGGCAGCGATCACCAGCTAGTTAGATTTACCGTCAAGATCCCGAAGGTAAGGTCTGTTGCCAGTCAATCAAGGAAACTTGACTTGAGAAGAGCAGACTTTGCACGCCTTCGTGCTGGGCTGACTGATGTAAGGCTAGCGGTATGCGAAGAGGTTGAGGATTCGTGGAACAATTTCAAAAATAAATTCACGAGTTCAATCAAGTTGCATCCCTCTAAAATGCCTCCGTCGGTCTTCTGTTCAACCAAAGTGGTTTAATCGAGAAATCGGCCAACTGCTTAGGGAGAAGAGAAATGCGTACCGGCGATCGAAGATCTCGGGTGCCTTTGACGAGTACCGGAGGCTAGCCAGGAGAGTGAAGTCCAGCATAAGGGCGGCTAAGCGTACTGAGGAACTCCGAGTGGCGAGACTCTGCAAGGAGAATCCCAAGGAGTTCTTCGGCTATGTAAATAGCCGTAAACCAATCCATCGTAGGATTGGGCCCCTAGTGGACGAGGAGGGTGCATTAACTCAGTCAGATGCAGAAAATGCTAACCTTCTCAATGACTACTTCTCCTCAGTGTTTACTAAAGTGTGTGGTCCCATCCCCCAGCCCACGGATTCCTACTCGGGGGAAAAGCTGGAGGCAATTGACTTCACCGAAGGAGAAATAAAGAAAAAGATCGCTGACCTAAAGACGAATAAGTCCCCTGGACCGGACGGGTTTCTACCCAAGGTGTTGAAGGAAGTGTGCGATGAAGTATCACGACATCTGTGCGCTATCTTTAACATGTCAATCCGGACCGGATGCGTTCCTAGAGACTGGCGTGAGGCGGAGGTGACTCCGATCTTCAAGAAAGGAGACCGTAACCAACCGTCGAACTACCGACCTATCAGTCTGACTTCGATAGTCGGTAAACTCATGGAAAGCATGATGGTGGAGAAAATAACGTCGTATTTAGAGTCAAACCTGCTACTGAGGAGTTCCCAGCACGGCTTCCGAAGGCAACGGTCATGCCTGACGAACCTTGTGGAATTCTTCCACTTCGTGTTCAGTGAGCACGATCGGGACAAGGCGGTGGATGTGGTTTACTTAGACTTTCAGAAAGCCTTTGATAAGGTACCACACCGCCGCCTTCTCCGGAAAGTGCGAGCGCTGGGCATAGACGGAAAAGTAGCCGGCTGGATCGAGAACTGGCTAAGTGGCAGACGGCAACGGGTGGTGGTGAATGGACAGGCTTCTGAGTGGGTGCCCGTTACTAGCGGAGTGCCTCAAGGTTCTGTCCTGGGACCACTACTATTCATCATCTACGTCAACGACATGGACGGTGACATGGTTGCGAAGATTTCCAAATTTGCCGACGATACCAAGCTTGGTATGAACGTTGCAAAGGATGGGAATACTGCCCGCCTGCAGGAAGACCTTGGGAAGATTGGGGAGTGGTCGGACACGTGGCAAATGCCGTTCAACGTGAACAAGTGCAAAGTAATGCATATCGGCCACAGAAATCCCCAATCTCATTATATCCTTAAGGGCACTGCTCTCGAATCGAGTGACACTGAGAAGGACTTGGGTGTTACTGTCACTAGCGACCTCAAGTTCTCGAAACAGTGCATTGAGGCAGAGAAGAAAGCCCAAAGGATGTTAGGCTACATAAAGCGCCAGTTTGGATACCGTAACAGGGAGATAGTACTTTGTCTGTACAACTCCCTAGTTCGGCCGCACCTGGAGTATGCCGTACAATTTTGGAGTCCTTCGTTTCGAAAGGACATCGCAAGGTTGGAACGCGTACAAGCCAGGGCAACCAAAGTGATTCCCTCTATCCGACATAAAAGTTATGAGGATAGACTAAGGGAATTAGATCTGTTCTCGTTGGAAACCCGTAGACTGCGTGGTCAGCTCATCGAAGTTTTCAAAATACTTCGAGGGTTCGACAATGTTGACTACCGGGATATTTTCACACTGAGTGAGAACAGAACGCGCAATCACGGCTTCAAACTTGAACTGAAGCGTTACAACCGCAATCTGTGTGGAAACTTTTTCACCTACAGTATCTGCGGTAAGTGGAACGCACTTCCAGTGGAAGTTGTCAACAGTGAATCTGTTGACCAGTTCAAGTCAAGACTAGACAAAGTCTTGAAAAGTGGCCGTTTAGGGACGCAAAACAATTGAGCAGCCATGTGCCCGCTCGATTGCTAGTCCCAAGGTACCCTCTTTGAATGGACCGTAAGGTCTCCTAGGGTACCTTCTTTCCTTGTAACTCCTTGTAACTCTCTCTCTCTCTCTCTCTCTCTCTCTCTCTCTCTCTCTCTCTCTCTCTCTCTCTCTACCCGAGGGGGCAACGTTCTAGATCTTGTATTTACCACTGAAGATGACCTCGTCTCTGACCTGTCAGTGGATGAGTGCCTAGGTGGTAGTGACCATAACATGGTAAGGTTTGGAATACGTGCTCCCTGTACGCAAGGTACTAATGAACGAGCACGTAAATTGGATCTTAGACGTGCAGACTTCAATGGGCTTCGGGAGGCACTTGGCCAGATGCAACCGACTAACGAAGGCGGGACGAATTCCAAATGGAACGACTTCAAAAATCGTTTTATGGATCGTCAGGCCGAGTGCGTTCCCACGAAGGCTGTCAGACTAGCGAGCATTCAGCCTAGGTGGTTTTCTCAAGAAATCGCTAGTGCTATTAAAGCTAGAAAGTCAGCGCACAGAGCATGGAAGAGGAATAGTAGTGCGATGCACCATGAAGCCTATGTGACCCATGGTAGAACGGTTAAGGCACTAGTGCGCACGGCTAAGCGTAACGAAGAAATTCGTGTAGCCTCTCTCTCCAAAGAGAGCCCCAAGGAGTTCTTCGCGTACGTGAACAGCCGAAAACCAGTACGCCAACGCATCGGACCCCTGAGGGACGACGACGGCGTTCTCCAGGATTCAGATGAGGAAATAGCTGGCATACTCAACGACTACTTCTCCTCGGTTTTCACGAGGGAAAGGGGCGGAGAGATACCCAGACCGCCGATAGTGATAGATCGCGAGTTAGAATCACTAGAAGCAATAACTACAACTCCTGAAGAGGTTGCTAGGAGGCTAGGTCAGTTAAATGCGTACAAATCCCCAGGTCCTGACGGCTTCCTGCCAAGAGTACTGCGTGAGGTGAAAGATCAGGTGAGCCCTCATCTTTCTGAGATCTTCAACTCATCGCTCGACAGTGGCGAAGTACCTGCAGACTGGCGTATGGCCAATGTCACCCCGATCCACAAAAAGGGTGACCGTGGCACCGCAGGAAACTACCGACCAATAAGTCTAACTTCAATCGTGGGCAAAGTACTGGAAGGCATCATAGGGGATAGGATAATGAATCATTTAGAGTCTCACGACCTGTTGAGAGACACACAGCATGGCTTCCGAAGAAAGCGCTCGTGCCTCACGAACTTGCTTGAATTCTTCCACGGTATAATGAGTGAGTTTGACAGAAGTCGAGCGGTGGACATACTTTATTTGGATTTCCAAAAGGCTTTCGATAAAGTCCCCCACCGCCGACTGATGGCGAAAGTACATGCCCTGGGAATAAGAGGAAAGGTCGCAAAATGGTTAGAAAGTTGGTTGTCGGACAGGCGACAGAGGGTTACCATCGGAGGCCACACCTCTCAGTGGTCGTCAGTAACGAGCGGAGTCCCTCAGGGCTCCGTGCTAGGCCCTCTATTATTCATCATCTACATCAACGATATAGATGAAGGACTGGTGAGTCGTCTAGCAAAATTTGCCGACGACACAAAACTTGGAGCTAATGTAGCGAATCCCGAAAACATCGAGATGTTGAGGGATGACCTACGGATGATCGGCGAGTGGGCTGACAAGTGGCAGATGCCTTTCAACTTAGACAAGTGTAAGGTGATGCACATCGGGTATGCGAACCCCCGATCAGGCTACGAGCTACAAGGTATGCGTCTTGAGTCTACTGATGTCGAGAAGGACTTAGGTGTGCTGATTAGCAGCGATCTCAAATTCTCGAAGCAGTGCTTACAGGTGGAGAAAAAAGCTCATCGCTTGTTGGGTTACATCAAGAGGCAATTCAGCTTTCGAACAAAAGAGGTTGTTTTGCCCTTGTACAACTCGCTGGTGAGGCCTCACCTAGAGTTCGCTGTTCAGTTCTGGTCTCCTCATTATCGAAAAGACATCGATCGTCTGGAAAAGGTGCAAGCCAGGGCCACGAAACTGATCACAAGGAGTCACAAGGAGTCACAAGGAAAAGAAGTACCCTAGAAGACCTTACGGTCCATACGAGAGGGTACTTGTTACGAGTCAGGGACTCGTGAGCCTGTCAGCGAACCAGGACTTTATCCAGGCGCCTTTTGAACTGCTCCACAGAGTCGCTGTTCACGACTTCTGGCGGAAGCGCGTTCCACTCGTTGCAGATACTGTAACTGAAGAAGTTCCCGCATCTGTCCCGGTGATAACGCGGCAGCTCAATTTTGTAGCCGTGGTTTCTCGTTACGCCCTCGCTTAGTTGGAACATGTCCCCGTTGCTTACGTGGTCAATACCTCGGAGGATTTTGAAGACCTCGATTAATTGACCGCGCCGTCTTCGGGTTTCCAGTGAGAAGAGGTTTAGTTCTTCTAGGCGGGCTTCGTAACTTTTGTGCCTGATCGAGGGGATCAGTTTGGTCGCCCTGGCTTGTACTCGCTCCAGTCGGGCGATGTCCTTCCGAAGGGATGGACTCCAAAACTGGACTGCGTACTCCAGGTGAGGTCGGACCAGGGAATTAAAGAGAGTGAGAACGATTTCCCTGTTCCGATACCCAAACTGTCGCTTGATATACCCCAAGATTCTCTGGGCTTTCTTCTCCGCCTCGATGCACTGCTTGGAAAACTTGAGGTCGCTGGTGATCACGACTCCCAAGTCTTTTTCCATGTCTGTGCTCTCGAGCGCCGAGTTTTTGAGGCTGTAGACGGCTTGGCGATTTCTGTGGCCGATGTGCATCACCTTGCACTTTTCGACATTGAACGGCATTTGCCATTTGTCTGACCACTCTCCGAGTTTCCTCAAGTCGGCTTGGAGTCTCTCGACGTTTTCCGCGTCTGCCACGTTCATACCTAGTTTGGTATCGTCGGCAAATTTGGAAATCCTCGCAGTTATGCCATCATCTATGTCGTTTACATAGATGATGAAGAGTAGGGGGCCCAGCACGGAGCCTTGGGGAACGCCGCTTGTTACCGGTAGCCAACCGGACTTTTGCCCGTTCACCACTACTCGCTGCCTTCGACTATGCAGCCAGTTTTCGATCCAGTCACCTACAGCTCCGGCGATGCCTAGCGCTCGAACCTTTTTCAGCAATCGGCGGTGGGGCACCTTGTCGAAGGCCTTCTTCAAGTCGAGGTAGATGACATCCACCGCCTTCTCCCGGTCGTGTTCGCTGAACACGAAGTGGAAGAATTCCAAAAGGTTCGTTAGGCATGACCTGTCCTGCCGGAACCCGTGTTGGGAATTCCTCAATAGGTGGTTGGACTCGACGTGCTGCGTTATTTTGTCAACCAGGATACTTTCCATCAATTTTCCTACTACCGACGTCAGGCTGATCGGCCGGTAGTTAGATGGCTCGCTCGCGTTACCCTTTTTGAATATGGGGGTGACTTCCGCGTCTCGCCAGTCCTTTGGCACGCATCCAGTCTCGAGCGATTTCCTGAAGATCGAGCAGAGATGTGGGGAGACCTCATCTCGCACTTCCTTCAGCACCCGTGGTAAGAAGCCATCGGGCCCTGGCGACTTGTAGCGGTTCAAAGCGTCGATCTTTGAACGCACTATCGTCTCTTCGAAGTGAAATCTCTCCAATTGCTCTGAGCCTTCGTACTTGTCACGAGGCTCAGGGGTGGTGTCCTTCTCCTCAGTGAAAACTGACGAGAAGTACTTGTTGAGGATGGTCGCATTCGCTTCGTCACTGAGCTCTAGCTCACCATCCTCTTTCACCAGGGGACCGATCCGTCTACGTGTCGGCTTACGGCTGTTTACGTATCCGAAGAATTCCTTGGGGCTCTCTTTGCAGAGTCTCGCCACACGGACTTCATCGGCGCGTTTCGCCACCCTTATCATGGACTTGACACTTCGGCATAGACTTTTGTAGTGCTCGAATTCTCCAGTGTTCTTCGCTTGGCGATAGGCGGTTTTTCTCTTCCGTAGGGTTCTCCCGATTTCGGGGGTGAACCACTTGGGTTGAGTAGCTCCGACTCGGCCGCGTTCTGATGGAATGAATCGTGACTGCAGGGCCATGAATGAGTTTTTGAAATTCTTCCATGGTTGCTCGACGTTGTCACTATCTTCCACCTCTATCGCTGCCACGCCAGCACGAAGTCCCGCGAAATTTGCCTTTCTGAAGTTCAGCTTGGCTGCAGCACGAGCTACTGCTTCGCGAGCTGGGACTCGAATGCAGAACCTGATGAGGCGGTGGTCGCTGCCACCTAGCTCCTCATCTACACTAACTTCCTCAATGATGTCATCCTCGGATGTGAGAACTAGGTCGAGGATGTTTGCACCTCGTGTTGGTTCTCTCACCCATTGAGTGAAGAATCCTTCATTTACGAAGTTAAGGAGCCGTATGTTGTCGATGCGGGTTTCTCTGGTTGCCCAGTCAACGTGAGTGTTGAAGTCCCCCATGACGATACTCACCCTGCCTTCAGTTAACTGATTCAGTTGATTATAGAGGTCCCTGTCTTGATCCTCCGTCGAGGATGGGGGTCTATAAACTGTAACAGTCCTGTACTTGGTGGTACCCAGCTCCAAGTCCACGCATAGGACTTCTTGGTGGGCGGTGGTGGTGCTGCTCGTTGCCGTGAATACACTTCTCACGTACACCACCACTCCGCCCCCCTCCTTCGCCAGCCGGTCTTTGTGGAAGATCTGGTAGCCCGGGATTGCGAATTCGCCCTCAAAGTCACGAACAGAGGTTCGAATCCACGACTCCGTGATGGCCACCAGATCTGGTTCTTCCGTTGCTACGAGGGCCACTAATTCCAGAAACTTGTTCCGGATGGACCTCGCGTTGAACAGAAGAACCTTAAGGGAGTTCCCGGCTGGTGGTCTCCCTAAGTTCGACCGTTTCCCGCCGCCTTTGGCTTGGCGGCAGGAACGGTCCTCCTTTCCCGAACAGACCGGACGCAGCGGTTAACCGTCTCCTGGATGAGGTTAGCCAGCATGGCTTTTCCCTTCATCGACAGGTGGGCTCCGTCCCTTTGGTAGAGGTCGTTCCTACCAAAGAACGTCCGGAAAGGGTCCGCGAAGAAGACCCCTTCAGCTGTACAGAGGTCTCTCAACCTCTGGTTTACCAGCTCATTGCGACGGTATGTAATGGGGTTAGGGCTCCTCCGTGGAAGGATCCCGACAACGACCCTCCTCCTCGTCTTTAGTCCGCAGTCGTCGACTGCCCCCATGACGTTCTGGAGTATTGCTTCTGTCGCCCCTGCTCCCCCGTTGCGGAAGTAGAGGTCGTTGCCACTAGCCAGAATGGCAACTACTGAAGAGTCAGGAGTGGGACTCTTCTCCACCTCCTTTCTCAGTGCCTTATTACCCTTGCCGGGCAGGCACTTGACCTCCACTTTCTTTTGGAGCCGTGCTCGCAGGAACGGTTCTAGTCCTCGAGCCTGAGAGTCACCATAGACAGTGACCTCCGGTTTCTTGGACGCTTTCTCCTTCTTCCTCTCCACCTTCTTCCAGCCATCTGCCTTCGTGCTCTTTTCCTTCTCTTTCGTGTTTAAAGCTTCGCTCTCTTCTTTTTTCTTCTTTTCAATCTTCTCTTCTTCCCTTTTCTGCTTCCTTCTATTCTTCTTCCTTTCTTGCTTCTTTCGCTTTCTCTCCTTTTTCTCATCTTCTGTGATGGGAGTTTTGGGGGGTTTCTTGACGGCGGCTGCGTAGCTGCCATCATTGTCCCCTCCACTACCCTCAGCGGTCTTCTCCTCAGCCGTAGCGCTCGAGTCGTCACTCGAGTGCTTGAGGTCGAGTGCATTCTTTAGGAGGGCGACTTGGCTCTTAAGGTCGGCGATCTGCCCGTTGTACCTCTCCTCCATCTGGGCGATCTCCTTCCTCCTCCTTTCCTCCGCCTGCTCGAGCTTCTCCTCCAGAACGCAGAAGAGGCATCTGCTCGTTGGAGCAATGTCCCTGAAGTTGCCTTCCGGGAAGTCGATACACCAGCGTGTGCTTTCGCATTTTGGGCATTCGCTTTTTAGTGTTTGAGCGCCAGGCATTATTGTTATCACTTGTAGACCACTTGTTGAAAAAATTTTGGGGGGTGGTGATTTATCCTCGCGAGAGTCGCTCCCGCCTACCCTTCCTTCAGCTTTGGGACTTTTGGAGTGCAATCCGCTTTGGCGTTGCCGTCCAGCTAGTAGCGACTAGACTGTCGAGCCCTGGGCACCGTGGCTCCCAACCAAGCGAATGCACAGGGAGACAACAGTTTCATGCACCTTTGAGAGAGACTCTACCCGGGGCTTTTAGTTGGCCTGGCAGCCAACCTGTTAACAAGGACCCGTCACCTCGGGTCGGTGCAACCACTGACACTAAGGAACGGTCACAGGGAGCTGGTCAGGCAATTGCACGTTAGGAGAAGGCTTAACGGGGCACTTAGCTCATCTCCATTAATCGCGCCCCGGCGCCTAGGATCCCTTCAGTCCTAGTCTCTCGCGACCTGTGAGCGTTAGATAGTGTTATTTATAGAGGTTCCAAAGCCTCTCTTCCCACACGGCATAAGGTAGCTGGTGAGGTCCTTACTATCAAATAGTATCGAAGTTTTTTTTTTTTTTGTTGTTTTACATTTTATTTCAAGGTTGGGGATAGCGTAAGAAAAGGACGGAGTCATAGCGGCAAAGTGCCATTGAAAAATTTAGGAGGATGCAAGGAGACGCATCAAAGAAGTGGTAGAGAAGTTTGACAACCATTAGTCTCGATCCTACTACAGCTACCTTACTGGCATGGGTGACCCTACCGGACTAAAAGTCCCCCAGCTTAGCTAGCTTAACTCAGGCAGATCACGCAAGCTCTCTCACCGACGACAAGGTGGTTGTGTTGAGAGAGCGTGATTGATCCCATCGCTAAGGAACAAGTCATACCAAGAAAGGCTGCAAGAGCTCGAACTCTATTCGTTAGAGACTCGAAGACTGCGCGGTCGTCTAATAGAGACTTTTAAAATCTTGAAAGGATTTGAAAATGTCGACTCCACCAAATTCTTTACCCTCAACCGGAATATGACTCGAAATCACGGGTGGAAGGTGGAGCTGCCCAGATTCAATACGATTCCGGTGGGTAAGTCATTCACATATGACATTTGCGACACATGGAATAAACTACCAGCGGGGGTTGTTGAGAGTAGCAGTGTTGAACAGTTCAAGAGTAGACTTGACAAATTATATTTGAAAAATTGATGATCTCATAGCAAGTAATCAGTACATGCTAAGAATCAAAACCGCAAAAAGTGCCTCCTCGATATAGGCCGCAAGGCCTTTGAGGT